>CAUYUJ010016193.1:0-175000 GCA_963575745.1 Prorocentrum cordatum | reverse complement strand
GACGAAGGGCAGGTCATTTCCCTCCAAGACCAGCCGCCGAGCTGCTGCAAGCTTATGGTCGTCGTGGAGGTTGCCCAGAGTTTGTCTGACGCCTCTTCCAGTTCCGAGAGCTCTGGTCGTGGGCATCGGGGGAGCACCTTCTTTGCTTGATCCAGGCGTAAGCCTACTCTCGCGTACGCTGTCCCTGCGCTGTGCTGGCTGCTGTGCCGGTATTGGTGACACGTCGTCTGCTGGTTGTGTCGTCGGATGCGCCTCTGGTCCGGTTTCCTGTGCCCAGCCTTGCCGCGCGCGGCTCCCTAGCCTCTGAATCGGGCACCGGTCTGGACGCAGCTTCGCCGTCGCGACACGACCAGAGATGCATGATCACCGACTTTCGTAAGTCCGCGCGGAGTTCTTGGGTCAGCGCTGAGCCCCCTTCCCGCGCCCCTGGGAGGCGCCTCCGGCGCTGTTCCAGCGCGTTCCGCGCGCCTGGGAGGATGTGGAAAGGCGGGCCCATTGCTTCGCCTACCCCGCGGATTGTCGAAAGGTTGAGGTTTTCGTTGAAGTTTGTATCGTTTCCTTCTTGCGCTCAAACGTCTCAGTTAGTTAATTACCCGTGTACTTCATGTGGCAGCAGGGGACCTCACTCCCCAGCACCAGTCCAGAAAGCATTGAAAGCAACATCCAGACCCTGAACCTTCGGCTGGCACGACTGGACAATGTTGACGCCAGAAGGAGTTTGCGGTCCGATCCTCAGTGTTTACAGCGGCACAGATCCCGCAAAGTCCTTGGATGATGTCAAGCAGTTTTTCCTTGACGTCCCTGGTTTGAACGACGTTTTATGGCCTTGACTCTTCTCAAATATGGCCTTGCCGTTTTTGTTCAGTTTTAAGTTTGGCTTTTCGGACCGCGTTATTCGCGTCTTGAGGTCCCATCAAGAAAATTGAACGCGCTAAAAAACAAACCATGCTTTGTGTTTTGAGTTCCGTTCCTTTCTAGCATTTTCAGATCAGCCGATTGTGCGGCTTAGCCGTCTACCACGTCCTCATTCCCTCCCTGCGTCCAGTCCTCCCCAATTTTTTGTGGACGCAGTGTACTTTAATCGTAATCAGTTCGCTCTAGTCGTCGCTGCTGGCTGGTCACGGGGCCTCCCCGGGCCTCCTCCGCGCCATTGTTAGACCAGAGTCAGGGTTTTTTGTAGTTGTTTGTAGTTCTGCGCTCTGCGCGTGGAGCGGGAGGCACGGGATGCGGCAGGAATGGGAGAGCGGGGGCGAAGACGGCAGTGAAGGCAAGGAGCAGCTGTTGACGAGAAATCAAACAAGTCTAACACATCAAGGCCCAGAGCGGCGTGCCAGAACACGCTGCAAAAAGCAGTAAAGGCGCTAAGCGTTCATTGTCGTTTTTGCTTGTCAAGAGCCCTACAGGCAAAGCATCACAAACAACGCCTTGGGCCCCGCTAAGAAGCACCAAGTCTATGGCACAGCTCGTGGCAACACACTCGGATGCGCACCAGCAGTGCCACTGCCTTGCAAAAGGGCTCTTCTGAAGACCCAGTGGTGTGGGGAGTACTTTCGCGAGCACTGCTACGACGAGCCGTCTTATTGGTCTGACTTCAATCGACTTATATCAGTCGTTTGTGGCTCATTTGGCTACCGAGCAGAATCTGCGACACCAACATACACGAACACGATTGGGGTTCGTCCTGCCACAGACAACGTGGAATTCATGGCCGAAGCGACCTTTCCGCATTGTGAGTGTTATTGCGACGATTGTGAGATCGGGCAGGGGTGGTCCCAATCAGGAGCCACGGCCGTTGTTTTGGCAGACGCTGCTTCACGAGCTCGGGGTCAATTGGGGCCTCGATCACGTTGGAGGTTGTAGCGATGATGGGACATATACCGAAAACCAAGGTGATGCGACTATGGGGTACCAAATGACGGAGAGGGAAACAGACCCTCGGTTCCTAAAGGCCGAAGTAGTCGAATTCGTCTCGGGGTTTGCCTACTTGGTGGCATGGGGACCTGTACTGCAAGCAAGTGGCATCACACCAGCAAGTGCACGAAGTGGCACCCACGGCAGAAGGCGTCCTCGCGTACCGTTTGAAGGGTCTCGCGGAGGAGGAGGCAGAAGACGGGGCACACAGAGCCCATTTCCCTTCTGGTGTCCGGCATACCATCCGGTGTGTCGATGAGGGGGATCGGAAGGGGCAGAAGCTGTTGTCGCATGTAGGTATGAACATCATCGTGGCACACGGAACTGTATGGGAGCGTGTCGCAACCAGCCAGGCGAGCAGAGCGTAGGGCGGCGTCCCGTGCAGCGGCGCAGGCAAACAATGTGGCTACAAGTCGTCGTGTTTAACGCTCCTTGTCCTGGCCGCCACACGGTGCTCGACCCGTCGCACGACCTCCAGTTGCACCGACGTTTTTTTTTCTGGGGATTGTGGGGCTGTGATGGGAGCCATCACGGGTAGAAGTCTGTTTGGGAATTCCAGTGGTTCCGTTTGCGTCGGCCAGAGCGGTTACCATAACCGTTTTGGCTCAAGCTGATGTTAAAGGAATTGCCCCATCCACGGCATTTATCATCATCATGGTAGCGTGAGCTGGAAGGCGCCAGCTTTGTTGCCTGCCCTCCGGTGCGGGACGTCGGCAGCGTCCGAGTCCCCGCCGGCCCAACCGACAGCAAGGTCACCCGACAGGGCTCCGGAGCCAAGAAACGTGGCTTCCGGAGCCGGGGAGCGATCGATGACCGCACGCTGGAGTAGGACTACAAGCACGTGCTCGCGGACGTGGAGAAAGGGTCTCCAGGTGCTCGGCGAGGCCTCTCGTGAAGGACGTCCTGCGCAGGAGATTCGCGACGCGGTGCGCCAGGAACTGACTGAGCTTGAGGAGGTGCGAGCGCGCCTCGACAAAGGTAAAGCACAGCGAGCAGCACATCAGGTACAGTGCAATGGGCGCAGAGCAGGTGCAGGCGCAGCTCGAGGCGCTCCATGGCGAGTTCAGTCGTCAGCTCGCTGCGGCGCGCCAGGAAGCTCGAGCCGAGGTTCAGGGACAGCTTCAGGAGGCGGCCAAAGAGAACAGGCGGCTCCGGGAGGCGAACCAGATGCCCGAGGCGGAGGTGCAGCGCTCCATTGGCAGCATCCCGCAAGCCATCGAGCGCATGGGCGACAAGATCTCGCTCCTGTGCGGCAACAGGGGCATAGGCAAGCCGACCACTTTCGGGGACCAGCAGGACAAGTTTCAGGCATGGAGCTGGAAGTTCGTCAACTTAGTGGTCGGCGTGTACGGCGAGCCCTTCAGAGCTGTTCTGCGGTGGGCCGCGGAGCAGGATCATCCAGTTACCCTGGACGTGGCGACGGACGAGTACGACGTCGCCATCGCGAATCTGGGGGAGAAGATCAGACAGCTGTACAATGCCCTCAGCGGGACGACAGAGGACGGAAGCGAGAGCAACGACCTCGTGACAGAAGCTCGCGGCGGGAACGGCCTCGAAACCTGGCGGAGACTCAACCGCAGGTGGGACCCGTTGACGGGCGCGCGAAAGCGGACAATACTTCGAGGTATCTTTTCACCTCCGCAGTGCACCATGGACGAGTTGAGCGCCGCCCTCGAGAGGTGGATGCAGCAGGCGGCGAGGTGCGAGCGGAGGCGCGACGATCAGGGTAATCTGCTGGTTCTACCGGACGATGTCAAAGCCGCAGCTCTCGAGATGCTCGCGCCGACGGAGTTGGAGAACCACCTCATGCTGAACAAGCATCGCCTGCCAGGCTTCCAGGAGGCCTACGACGAGGTCGTCATGATTGTCCCGGCTCGGACTGGAGCACAGATCAAGGAGCCCTCGATCAAGGACGGAGGCAGAGGCAGAGGCCCGAACGACATGGGCGCAGGGAGCTCAGCGGCCCGCGGCCAATTGGTGCCATGGGGGCAAGGGCGGCAAAGGAGACGGTAAAAGTAAAGGTGAAGATACTGCGGACAAGGGAAAATGATGAAAAACAAACACAGGAGGTTATTGAGGAGGAAGAAAGTGGAGTCCGAGGCCAGCAGTCGAGGGGCGCGGGCGGAGGCCGACAACCTCTGGGCGGAGGAAGTAGTTTCTAGGGGCACTGCAACACGTGCCGCAAGTCGGGGCACAAGGCCTCCGAGTGTTGGTCGAGCCCTCAGGTGCCACCTGCTTCGCGGCAAGCTGGAAGAGACGGCGGAAAGGGCCGCGGCGGCAAGACAGGCAGAGGAGGCGGCTGTTTCGCTGGGCGAGCTGGAGCCGGAGGCTGAGTTAGCAGCTGTTGACATGGGGCGCTTCGACATCGCCGGGGGCGCGCATGACGACGAGTTGCGCATCTCCCCGCTGGGCGACGAGAAGGACGGTCGGTTGAAGTTCAATTGGGACAGCGGGGCTGCAATCTGCGCCTTCCCACGGAGTTTCGCTCCGGAAGGGTTGACTGGAAATGGCGCCGCGTGCAAGACGGCCAGTGGGCGTCGCTCCATGAGGCGAGCCCAGTCGGAGAGAAGGTCGAGAAGCAGATGGAGACGGAGGCCGTGAAGCATGACCACACGATGATGCCCGCTTACCGCGAGCAGAGCGTCTCAATTTTCTACTTCAGTAAGGGCCAGCGCGGCACGGTGGCGCCGCTGGACCACGATGAGCCCACAGTGAAGTCCAAGGAGGAGCTGGTGGAGCTCATCAGGGAGATGCGATCGCTGGGAAGCCAGCGGCAGCAGTAAGCGTAAGCCCGCTTGGTGCGGGGACGCGAAGATGGCACCCGCTGGACCTGCCGCGGGGTCGTCTTCCGAACGTGTTTTAGGAGCTGGCTTCCAAGGAGCAGCGCCGAGTTTCTCGCCAGCGGCGTCGTCCACGGCGGGCGGAGACGCGCGGCCAGCGCACGGCGCCGAGCTTGCCGAGGAAGGAGAGGAGCATTTGAGGTCGAGGCCGCTGACGGCACCTCATGCATCCTCACAGTTAGAAGTAGATGAGCATGAGAGGACAGGACATGCTGTTTATAGAAATTGGCGCGAGACTTGCATCGCTGCACGAGCAGTCGGGAAACCCATAGGGCGAGACTGCAGCGCCGGTCATCTGCAGCGACTACGGCTTCATGGGCCAGGAGGACGGCGAGACCCTACCGATGGTGGCGATTAAAAACCGTCGCTCAAAGAAGGGAGCGGCAACCTTCGTGGAGAAGAAGGGGGGGTAGTTACGCCACCGAGTTCTTTGTGAACTTCCAGACGCACCTGGCGCGCAGGAGAATCATCAACAAGTCGGATGGCGAGGCCAGCATCAAGTATGTTACGGCGGCGGACGCCGTGCCAGGATTGGAGGCGACGCCGCAGGAGGCGCTGTCAGGGGGCCACGCCGCCAACGGCAAGATAGAGGTGATGGTGCGAGAGGTTAGGAGGCAGACGCGGGCCATCAAGCTCGACTTGGAGCCCAGGCTGAGGAGGAAACTCGATGACGACGACCCTGTCTTGGCCCACATGCCCATGCACGCCGCTGCGGTGATGAACCGGCATCGGCGTGGAGCTGATGGGAAAACGCCGGACCAGAGACATACTCGACGTCAGTGGAGGAAGCCGGCGTTGATATTCGGCGAGAAGGTTCTCTTCAGGCCGGCCGGCGATAAGCAGAAACAGAATGCCCTTGACGAGGAAATGCCCGAGGGGCGCTACATCGGCCACCACCTTCGCAACGTGTCGCTCATGGCGATCACGGCGGATGGCGCTATGAAGGCCACGGGTTACCGAAGTCTCCCAGAGGCGGACAGGTGGAACCCCGATGGTTGGGATGAGCTCAAAGGATTGCCGTAGGGCGTGCAGCCGAGGGCACCCAGAGTACCTGGGGCCATTGTTGGTCCGCTCGAGGTCGGCCAGCCTCCGATCGCACTGCCTTCGCTGGCAGTTGCAGCACCTGGGAGGATGTGCATGCTCACGTCGGATGTGGAGAGGTTCGGGCAGACAGGGCTGCCCGAGATGTGCTTCAGTTCGGATGCACTGTAAAGCTCAACCTGGTAGTGCGCACAGTGCAGAGTGCAGCATGCGGATCTTCGAGCTGCTGCAGCGCGAGGAGGAATGTAAGTTGAGGATCACAAAATACCAAGTGAGGAGGACAGAGCAGGAGAAGCGAGCGCCCCAGCAAGCGGTAGGATCCGCGGCTGGCAAGCCTGGTGACGAGGCCTCGCCCGGCAGGCCCAGCAAGAGGAGAGCGGCCGTCAGGGCCGATGCTGGAGCGACGTCGAGCTCTGGAGCCGCCAGCGCGCGCATCGTGGCTGCGAGGGGGCCGCCGGCGGCCGATGCCGCGGCGAGGGCTGATGAGGTCGTCAGCGGAGTGCCGCCCGGGGAAGGATCCGCGGCGACAGACGTGGCGGTGGGCGCAACCAGCCAGAAGCGCCCAGCAGAGCTACGAGGGGGTGCCGGAGGCCCTTGAGAGAGGGGATCAGCAGCCGGACCAGCCGGCGGACATGGGTGATCGGGCCCAGACCAGCTCACCAGTACGGCCCGATGAACAGGTCACCAAAACATGCGCATGTCGCGTGGAATGCGAGACGCGGGAGGTACGCGCACGCTTTGTCGCTCGATGCGGCGTCGTTGGAGGTCGTCGAGGACAAGGGCCTGGCGGCTGCGAAGGCGAAGCTCTACGGCTTGGTTCGGGAGCAGGTGGGGGATCAGTGGGTTAGCATGGGCATTCCCATCACGAAGGAGGAGGTGAATGGCATCGCGTTGATGGTGCTTCAGATCGGCGCGGTGGACCTCGCGGAGTTGCACGCTCTGCATCGTTATTCTGCGAGGGCGGCGGAGTTTCAGATATGGCCGTCTTCGCGGTGAGCCTCGAGGAGCTGATGGAGAAATCGCATTCGAGAGCGTCGGGCTGCCCGGGGCAGTTGGAGTCCGTGACAGAGAGGCAGGAGGAAGAGGATCCAGTTGTATTGTTTGGACCGCCTTCCTGGACACAGTAGTTTTGCTTGTTCGGGCGCAGCGGCAGGGGGCTGCCGCGAGGAAAGGGCGAGGAGGATATCGGGAAACTGCGATTCGACTTTCAGACGTCCGTAGGAGCGCACAGGAGGCAAATGGAGAAGGGTTGTTATTTCCTCCACGAACACCCCTGGAGGTGCAGCTCCTGGGGCGATCGTGCCATCCAGGACCTATTCAACGCGAACGGAATCTATGTCGTCGAGGGCCCGCTGCGCCGGTGGACCGCGACAGCTGCAGACGGCAGCGCGGCCCCATCGCTTCCAGGGCATGTCCGGGAGCGCACGGGATGGATTATCGGGCCGGGCGAAAGGGGGGGATTGGGAAAGGGGGGGTTACGAAATTTGCTGCATGCAGCTGATTTCGGCCTCACCGAGGGGCCCATTCCTCGATGCATAGTCGCCTCCGGCGCCGGGAGGCGCCGGGAAAATCAGCTACGTGAGCTGATTCTCAAACCCCCCCTTTGCTATCCCCCCCTTTCGCCCGACCCGAGATTACCAACTACGCAGGGCTTGCGCGATGATTGGAGGAGATTTCCATTAGGGGTACTGGTGGAGAGCCATGGCGTAGACGCGTTAGTATCCGAGGAGGCGTTGTGAGTTTTGCTCGTGACCGACCGCCTGTCATAGTGGAGGCGATGTTGGAGGAGCTGGCGCTGCGTGACCTTGGTGAGCTCTGCACGGCCCAGACATTGGAGTCGGAACCTGTTCCAGAGCACCCGGCAGTCCCGGAAGGCGAGTGGAACAAGTACTGGGGCGGCGTCAATGGCGGCTACCTCAACGCCAGCATGGTGGACCGGGCCAGGAGGCAGGAACGAGAATTGATTAGGAAGCTGAAGTTTATTGAGACCGTTCCTCATCAGCAGTGTTTTGAGGAGACTGGCAAGCCGCTGATCCCCTTGAGGTGGGTGGACACCAACAAGGGCGTCGCCGCCAAGCCCAACTACAGGAGCAGGCAGGTGGCGAAGGAGATCAAGGCTAAGAAGAAGCCCGGAGAGCAGTTGGAGGCTTCGGAGGTCTTCAAAGCTATGCCTCAGCTGGAGGCCATGAGGATCCTTTTGTCTCTGATGGTTACTTGGGCGCGGCAGGGCCCGCTCCAGGTGCGGGAAGCCATGAGGGGGAGAGGCCGCAAGACAGCCGGCAACTTCAAGATTGGCATGTTCGACATCAGCCGGGCGATTTCTACGGAAGGTGATTTTCGTGGAGGTGGAGGCGGAAGATCGACAGGGGCATGGGGGAGACAAATGCGGTCTTCTTCTGAAGTCTTGGTACGGTGCCCAGGGCGCCAGTGCCATTTGGCAAGGTGATTACGCGGAGCTGTTGCAGGAGCACGGCTACCAACATGGGGTATTCATTCCAGTTGTGTTCTACCGGGAGGTGGATGAAGTACGTCTGCTTGGGCACGGCGACGATTTCATGGTTCTCGGACAGCAGGAGGACATCGACGACTTCGAGAACACCCTGGGGGAAGAAGTACGAATTCAGGAAGACAGCCAACTTGGGTTTCGACAGCACGGACGACAAGCGAGCAGTCTTCTTGAACCGCGTTGTCGAGGTTTCCGAGTTGGTCCCCCCTGGGGGAGGACGGCCATGCAGGCGCGTGTTGATCGAGGCTGACGCGAGGCACTCGGAGATCATCATTCGGGACATGGACTTTAAACGGAGAAGGTTAAAGGCGAGGTATAAATCGAGCATGTACCGCTGCCGTGCCTGGCTCAAGCCGGGCCCGGCCAAATATGTGATTGTGCCTCACCGAGGCGCGCGACTTGTATCTGAGATCGGAAAATACCTTTTCCATTGACGATGCCCATCCTATCCTTTACTCCAGATCCCATGCTTCGTCTTGCTCTCTTGCTCATGCGATATGAGCCAAAGCCTGGGATATGGCAACGCTTAAAGCGTAACACATACCTAAGCTTACCAGCTTGTTTTCGACTTGGTAGCGGAGCTGGCTACACTCTCGTGTGGCTGGCTCTCGCTCTGATTCCTGTAATCCACGGCACAACTTGGTGGACTACTACTACGGTGGAATACCATGTTGCGCCGGCTCTGCGAGGAGCGGAGCCAGTCCGCGATCGAGCTAGCGGGGCAACCCGCGAACTCGAGACGCTCTCTCCTACTTCACTGCGCCACTTCACTCCCGACTTCCACCAGATGCCAATCGGCAACTCGATCGAGAACGTGGTCACCCTGCGGGGCTACCCGCAGCGGGGCCACCTGCATCCCGTGCCAGTCAGGCGCCTCACGGCTACTACGCCAGAGCCTGACAAACCACAGCCTAAACCAATCACCGAAGCCGAAATGCACATGCACTGGATTAAGATAACTATCTTCGGCATTCTGTGGGTAATAATGGGATGTGCTGTGGGATACATGCGGCAGGGGATGGACGACACGCGTACTGCCGGCCCTTCGTGGGACCCTGCCGGTACTACGCCTTTTCGCGAATATGTTCGCGAAGTACATGCATGGTTAAACGTAACGAGCGGCAATATGACACCACCACAACAAGCTGCAGCACTACAACGAGGCCTTCAAGGTCTTGCTCGTCGTATCGCCATGCAGGTCCCCTCCCAGATCATCAATTATGGTGTAACTGTCAATGGACAGCCAACGGATGCAGTAACATATATACTGTACTTACTGAGCACCAAATTTGAAAATCTGGAAGATGAGCGCCAGCTCAACTCTGGCACTGCCCTTATCGACTTTCGCGTCGAAAGGGGCGAGCGAATCGACTCAGTGTTAGCTCGATTCGAGATGGCCCGTGACGAGGCTAACTCTGTTGGATTTGTCATCCCCAACTTTCAGATCCTAACGCTGATTCTCTTCAGAGCGTTAGGCGTTGGCGCGTCACGAGCCCAACACCTGCTGGAGCCCTTTAATCATCAGATGCCCCGAACGCAAGCAGACTATGACAGGCTGCTGACCAGGATGAGGAACTACGGACATGTTGCCGAGCGCTCTCCTGGCAACATTGCGGGTATCTTCACAGGGCACCACTCACATGCAGGTGTCTACGCCACGACTGCGGGGTCACCCGCTGGTCCTGGCGAGCCAAATCCCTGGGCTGACCCAGCCGATATGCCCAACGAGGCCACTGCCCTTTTAGGGCAGACTGGCCAGGCATCGGCAGAGGCAGCTGAGGCGAACGCCTGGTCGAACTACTCGCCAGGCGCCGCCTACACTGCAAGCCCGCCCTCGGGCACAACCCTCTGGGGCCAAGCGGAGTCATCCGCTCAATGGTCTCAGCCACCCTCACCGTTTGAATCTGGCACTGACACAGATACCTCATCTGACGATGAGCACAATGGCATAGTCTCTGCTGGCAATGACTATCCAGCGGATGACACTCACCTTTCTGAACAACAAAGAGCGGAAGCCGCTTTTATGGCTTATCGCAAATCAAAACGCCGTTGGAGGCGCTTTATGAAGAAACCAGTCAGAAAAGTGAGACGTGCAGTACGCCGACATTTCAAACGATTTGGAAAGGGTCGTGGCAAAGGGGGTCGCAGACGCCGTATGCATGGTAGGGGTATTACTGCTTTCCTCACGTCCTTAACTGATATAGCCTTTGAAGAAGTTCTTATCGGAGGCAAAGGTCGGGGTCACAGGCGGACCTCCGGTAAGGGAAAAGGGCGGAGGGGCAACCCTAGGGGCGCTTCTGGCAATACTATGAAGTGTCATACATGCGGTAGCACAGAGCATTTGCGCGATCAATGCCCGAAGGGGAAAGGAAAGGGATCCGTACATTTGGCTCAAAATTCTTTTATGGACGACATAGACTACATTGACTACGAGTTTTACGTCAATCCAGAAGCGGCTCCCGCTGCGGGCTCCTCCACGTATTACGTGATGGCCCGCTACGCTGAAGCAACCGTAGCCCTGGAAGACTACGCAGTGACCCTCTTCGACGAGTTCCACGGCTGGGACGAGGTCGACGAGGTCGCGTTCAATGCTTGGTTCGGTCTTCCAGCGGGGCCACCCGCCGGCGACGAGGTCTCCGAAGCTGAGACCGTCCCGGCGACCGAGGAAGAGCTCACCGCCGCGCTGGCACCGCAGGTGATTGGCATGCCGTTGCTGCCAGATCTTTCGCGAGCTGGCTCGGAGGCGGGAGACGCTGATGACGAAATGCGGGGCCATCCCGCGTATTCTGACTCCGAAGAGGCCGAAGAGGACTATAAGGACATGCTCCAAGAGCAGGTCGCAGAAGCAATCCGGCTCCTGAGTGCGCCAGCACATCAGCAGATAACCATGAACGACCTGCTGTCGCGCCCAGGGGCTGCACGGCTGCGTCCATACCTGGATTCGGACATGTCGGCACCTCAGATGCTGACAGCACTCCAGGCTCTAGCGGGGTCACCCGCCGAAGTGACGCCAGCCGCAACAGCGGGGCCACCCGCTTGGTCTATGGATGTATTTATGCAGGGTTGTGATCAAATGGACCTCAACGACCTCACGATGGAGCAGTTAAACGACATCGGGTACTTCCGAAGCCCGTATCAACACGTATTCATGGTCCAGGACAGCTCAGAGGACTCGGAGGACATGCGCTACGCCAAGAGGGACAGACGACCATCGCCTCCCCGAGACTCAGAGCATGACGATCAAAGGCCAATGGAACGTGGTAGTGCGTCAGCGGGGCCAGCCCGCAGGAGGAGCCGTTCAGCTCCCAGACGCCCTACACATGATGCATCGGGCTACCCGTACAGTACTGAGCACTCCGTTGGTGTATCCGCTCAGCACGTGCCGGATTGGTACATCAACTGGTACCCCGGCTACTCGATGGACGTGATCCGCCACTGGTATTCTAAGGAGTACTGCACCAAAAGGGACGAAACTGGCATGATAATACGTACCAAGGGTGGCAAGACCAAAACGCCAGAGGCTTGGGACAAAAGGGCTAAGAAACAGGAGATCATCAACGATCGCAAGACATACAGGAAACAAGTATGTCAGTGCGAGCCCTTCAAAGGTCACATGCGCAGTTGTCCGATGGACCGCCCCTCCAGGAGTCCTCATCACGGTGAGACCCCGTGGAATTGGTCTCATGGAGATGACGCTGGCAACGTCCATGATCCTAACAAGGAGGTCCCTGGAGGAGGAAAGCGCATCACCGAAGCCGATCGCGTCCCTATGACCGAAGAGGTGGCCAACATCGTCAGGGAAAATTGGGTACAGCTTCCCAATGACCATCGCCTCAAGGAATGGAACCGCCGATTCCATAAAGAGGCGGGGTCACCCGCAGGATCCAGCAAAGAAGCGGGGTCACCCGCAGACGCGGCGCCAGCCGCTGGGTCCGCGGACGAAGATTGGATAGCTGTTGCATCTGCTGCTGGGTCCGCCGCCGGCACTGACCACACCGAACTGAATGAAGAATGGGCGGCGGAAGACGGCTCAGAGAATCCATTCCCTGATGGATGCGCCTGCTGGTACTACAGCTCTTCGGCGCAGAAGTGGTTTTGCACGAGGGTAATTCACCGCCATGAAAATGGCAAGTACAAGCTGGCCATAAAAGGTACTGCCGACATCGACCAGATGAGGCAGATCATCCATGATCATGGCCAGCCAGAAGGCCCTCCTAGAGACCCTCCTGGTCCACAACCGGGCAAGGGCAGCAGACCACCTCCAAGACCTGAAGCCGACTCCTCGTCTTCACCGACTCCTGCGAAAAGGCACCCGTCCAAGAGCCCCGAAGGCACACAGGGGCGGGCGAAGGCCAGAGGGATCGCCAAGACGGACGACCCTGAGCCGGTAGATCCTCCCGGTCTGTCCGTGACGGAGAGGAGGAAGGCTTTTGCTGGACCATCGACCCCGATGCCACCGGCGACCCAAGGCGATGTCAAGGACGAAGTTCGCGACAAGCCTCAGGCAGCTTTCCGAGGTGACTGGACTCCAACTCTGCATCAGCCGCGCCTTGCACCACGACCAGGTTCGGCACGAATGAAAGCGCAGCCGAAGCCCGAAGCTGGGATGAGGTCGGTGCGGGCAGAAGCGGCCGCCAAGGCTAAGGAGGACAAGGGCTCTGCGGGGCCACCCGCTAAAGCGGCGCCAGCTGCAGCAGCGGGGACACCCGCAGAAGGCACTCTCTCAAGAGAAGAACGCTTCAAAGTCCTCAAAGAATTTGGCGACCGACAGAAACTAGCCGATGATGCAGTTGCTGACCAAGGTCACCCGCACCCTGGCGCGGAGTCATCCGCTGGAGCTGCCTCGTCAGCCGCAGGCTCTGCTGGGCCACCCGTTAAAGCGCCGCCAGCTGCATTAGCGGGGCCACCCGCGCGCTGGCAGCCAGTAATGTCTGTTCTTAGGAACATCCCTCTGGGAGCCATGGAATACTGGCAAGGCATTGAAGGCAAAGGCCCGAAGCGCACCATAAACCCACGAGTCACTCGAGACGATACGGACCGATACGAGGTCATTAATTGCCCTGATCGTCGTAACTTCGAGTGCCGCAACGACTGGGAACGTGAACAACAAACCGTGGGAAATATGTTGCGAGACAGGCCGCCACTACGCGTTGCGCAGCATAAAGCAGAGCTCCTGAAGGTCATGGAGAGGTTCGGCATGGATCCGACTTTGCCGCGCGAAGGGCAAATGACCAAGGTGTCAATATGGTTCTCTACAGCCCTACGCCATAGTCCATATTGGAAGGACGGATTCAGCCGACACTTCGAAAAGATCAGCACTTTCGATCCATACGATGGCTGGGTTGTTGTTGACGATCTGCTGACAAACTGGACTGAAAATGATCAGTGGAAAGGCTATCGTGAAATGCACGAGGTGCTGATCAAGGGCAGGCCCCACACGTCATACGTGTATTGGGTGCTGCTAAACTGCTGTGAGATGATTGACCATCACGGCATGCAGAAGGGCAGGCTCCAGATGAAGTGCGTTGATGACAGCATGCTGCTGCCTCCCAGGTTTCGACCAACGGCACGCAGGCCACAGTACTTCATCAGAGCCACGAACGGCCACAGCAGTCCAGGCATCCACTGTCCCGAGTCGCTTTATAAGCCGATCACAACATGGATGAAAGAACCAGACGACCCAGTATATTTCATCCACGGGACACAGTGGGAGTATGTCAAGGACATCCTTGCTAA
This sequence comes from Prorocentrum cordatum, assembly GCA_963575745.1. NCBI lineage: Eukaryota > Dinophyceae > Prorocentrales > Prorocentraceae > Prorocentrum > Prorocentrum cordatum. The sequence continues at coordinate 160,966 of CAUYUJ010016193.1, read as the reverse complement.
TGGCCTTTCATGCCTCGCACAGGACAACCCTAAAAGGAAGGGGGGGCGCCAATTTGTGCACGGCTGCCCCTACCTCCCGGGCGACCCGAGGATTCAATCGGGCATCCGTCCTGACTCGGAGGTGCTCATATTCTGCAGCATCAACAAGATGCTGTCCAGTGGCTTCTCCCTATGGAGATCAGCAAATGACATAGTCATGACACGGGGCCACGACGGACGTATACCGCCCGATCATATCCTCCAGATTGTGAGCATTGCGAAATATCGGGTCGGCGAAGCCTGGAGCAATCCGCTGGCTTATGACAAGTCGCGGAGGCGGGGCCAACCCGCGGACAGGATTCGCACCGATGACTACCTGCCACTTAAATTGTGTGACAGAACTCTGGGTGTAATGGAAGATCACGCCATGTACCTAAAGGGCTGGACTAAGACGGACGGTCGCCCATTCAATTTGATCATGACCGAGCAAGATGTTGCTCCACGACCGTACGACACACAGACAGTCCTCATGATGAATGCCCAGGAGGACGAGGTCATGCCTGAAGCGGGGCCACCCGCAGGTGCGGGGACACCCGCGGTAGACACCTCGGACGGTTCATGGCAACAAGTGGTCACACCAGTAGCAACGGTAGCATCTCCTTGGAGGCCGGACCAGCAGACATGGGTCCAGGCCCTCAACAGCTATTTGACACCAGCCGACGTCTCTGGACTGACCGATCAGCTATATCGTGCTGACCCGTGGGCAGTGCATACAGGTATCCAAGACGCACAGCAGAGGAACCTGCGCACTCCTGCGGGGCCACCAGGCGTCCTAGGACCACAACCACAACGCCCTCCGCAGCAGGCTGGAGGTGCGAGGTTTGTCCCTATGGGCGGTTCAGATGGTGGCTCGCCGTTTCGGACTCCGCCGTCTGAAACGAGCGAGAACAGCTTGTGGCAAAGACTCCAGGCGATTCGCGGGAATCCGGCGCTCGCAGCAGCACTCCAGGCGACCACTCCCTTTGGCACTCCGAGGGGTAGTGAAGGAGGAGTGGCTGCGGGGACACCCGCCGAGCGAACGCCTGCGGAGCCACCCGCACATGCGGGGCCACCCGCTGACGGACAGCAAGGTTCAGACTACGAACGTCGGGCAGCCAACTTAAGAGCACAGGCTACCTTTCTGCAGCAACAAGCTGATAGAGTGCCCAGCCTGTTGCGGAACCGCAACATAGATGTTACGAATCATGGCGACTTTCGGCCTCTCTGGAGCTGGACTTCTGAAGATGCTCCAAATGCTGATCCCACGAATCCATATCGACAGGTGTTTATTCCAGGAATAGCATCACACCCAATATATGGATGGGACAATCATGGACCAGCAGAGGCACAGGCCATGGACGCGCCGATGTACCCGGAGTACTACGCGCAGATGAATAACACTCCTATGATTGCGGGGCCACCTGCGAACGAATACACTCGGAATCTTGCCAATGAGATGTTTCGTTTGCAGTTTACACGAGCGGTCGATGCGCAGTCTATGCCGCACTACGCCTACATGCCCACGCCGACGGACCCCGAGACCGTAGTTCAGCCAGCTGGTCTCGCGGTGCCAGCCGCTATGGGCAGCATGCCAGACTACATCCGCGACGTGCACAACACGCAGCAAGCGATACTGGCATCTAGGCAGCAGGCTCGGGACAACGCCAGGCTGCGCCAACAACGCGCGATCCAGAGAAGGATTGAGCGTGAGACCCAAGCGGGGACACCCGCAGACGCGGGGCCACCCGCTGAACGGACAGATAGACGGCCGCCACCGACGCCATATCGGGAGGGCGAAACCACTTTCGAGCGCCAAGCTCGGACTCGCCCAGACGTGCCTGCTCCAGTCATTTCAGACTACAACTTCACACAGTGCCCAATCTGTATGGACACCTACGAGATGGGCACTATAGTGTGGAGACTGGCGTGTGGGCACTTCTTCCACGATATATGCTGGGATCGTGTTGCACAGCAGCACGTCCGCAATCAGCGGCCAGGTGCGCCGAACGAGGCCCCCTGCGCTGTATGTCGTGGGCCGGGCATAGTTATAGCACATTTCCCGTGTGCTGGACAGCGCGACGCTGAGTCAGAACAAGCGCGCCAGCAGGAAAGATACGTGGCAGATGCCCGGGAAATGCGTCGGCTACGGGAAGCAGTGGAGGCACTAGAGGCTCGAGCCGCACAATCGGCGGAGCCATCCGCACGTGCCCCAGCTGCACAGGCATACCCCTGGCCAGCGCCAGAGCAAGGCATCCAGATGCCAATCCTGCCTACGCTTCGAGCACAGGAGCCCCCAGCTGCGGGGCCACCCGCTGAAGCGGCTCCCGCCGCCAAAGCGGGGCCACCCGCAAATGGACCTCCAAATCCAGGTTTCCTGAGGGCAATGGAGGCCAACATCAGGCGGAGTGGCAGGAGCGGAGGCGGGACTCGAAGGCCAACTGGATCATCCAGGACCTCGCGCGTGGCAAGCCCGGTCAGCGCTAGGAGCCGGGCAAGCGCTGAGAGCGCGGAGGCAGCCCAGTTCCACACCACATTCATGATCGATACAGAGGGGCTGACCTATGCACGTGACGACACGGACACGCTGCCGCCAGGAGGTGAATGGATGTCCACACTATCTGCGAATTATTGGGTTCTTGAACAGGAACCAATTACCGTGGAGGAGCGCCGCCAATATGAGCAGATGTGGTGCACCGAGTTAACCATGAGTCAATGGGTGCTTGAACAACGCCTGTTGAAAGGTACACTCGGTTCGCAGATCACGTACCACACCAATGACCATGGTACAATGGCTCTGGCAGCGCGAAATGGGACATTCTTTCCTGACGAAGACGGTATGCCCTGCATCTCGTTCATGCTAGACATTGGGTCCAACGTGAACATCATTGGAGCCAATACGGCGCGAACCTTCCAGGAGATTATGGCCAGGTACAATCACAGACCTGCCATATGCACCCTGAGCAAGACCCTCTACATCAATGGTGTCGGTGAGGGCGCTGCGATATGTCGGAAGATGGGCAACTTCAAGATCGGGGTACAATACGCCAATGAGGCAAGCCCCCGTATCGAGGAGTATGCCTCCAACATCGCAGAAGGCTCGGGTGCCAATCTCCCGGCCATCTGGGGCCTAGGAGCCATGGAAGCACGTGACACGATCATCGTGCTGAAGCCAGGCTACCAGAAGGTTATCTTCCCCAGCGGTGACTACACCCTGAAGCTGGGAAGGGGCGCCAAGGTCCTGAAGGCGAAGAAAACTCCCTCGGGACATCTCGCGATTCCCTGCGGTTTGTATGACGGGGCTAAAAGCCAGACGGTCACGAACACCTTCACAATCCGCAGCAGTCGAGATGGCTACACCGAGACGGAGAACGAAGAGGACCCCGTCAGTGCGGGGTCACCCGCCGGAGTAAGTGCGGGGCCACCCGCCGGAGTAAGTGCGGGGCCACCCGCCGAAACCACAGCGGGGCAACCCGCGACGGGACAGTCCATGACCGTCACGACCGATACGTACATTGTCGAGCCGTACCTCGACAAGCAGCTCCTGGAAGACACGACCCGTTTGATCGTGGACAGGACGCTGAACAGCTGGTGGGAGGGCCAACAGTGTCCCGAAGGGACCTGGCCACATATGAAGGATGCCCTGAAGTCTAAGATATTCTGGGCAGTCCAGGAGGCGGTGAATAAATGGACGCCTGAGAACCAAGCGGGGCCACCCGCGACACCGCCACCACCACCAAGCTACACGGGCGGAGGTTCGTCGGACTCTGCGGGGCCAACCCGCGTGGAGATCGTGAGCGTAGCCGCACCAGCGCCTCCTGCGGAGCCATCCGCTAACAGCATGCCCCCGAGTCAGACGGCAACGTGGTCACACGACCGCCGCTGACGGGGGCAGGCGGGCGCGCCGGCGGCGCTCGCTTGCGAAGAGAAGCCGAATACCGGCCTCCTCGCTACATACGTTGGCCGCGCTGAGGCCCGAGAGGAAAAATATCATTCAAAATGTCTTGTCATCGAAGATATTCGCACAGCTTGCGCTGAACTCCGAACCCGTGGATATATATGCGACCGGATTACCCATAATGAGGTAATGACTTCAACTGGAACACAGTATTTGGGAAATTTGTTGGCAGGAGACTACAATATGTTGTGGGTGGCCACACCCTCTGATTGGTACGTTCGTACTCCAGGAAAGAGGGCGGGACCACATTATCAACGTATACAAAATCTCCTGATCAAAGCGCGTGCTCTGAGAATGCAGATAGTTATCCTGGGGCCACCCGGGTATTTCTGGAAACAGGGTCCGATCAAAGATGTTATCGAAGATTTGAAGCTAAGCATTATACGAATGAGACTCTGTCATTTCGGTATCAAGTTTGACCGATCCAGTAAATATCCCAGTGGTTCTTATATACAAGTTGCTACATCTTGTCCTCATATACCGATAAACTTATGGAAATGTACTTGTGGCTCACACAAGGAGCATGATTTGGATTGGTATGGCCAAGATCAGCAACGTGCCGAGCTTCGGTATAAAACTTTGGCTATCATTATTGCACGCTTCCTTGATCAACTCGATAAAGCCAACATGATCAGGAATGAGCGGAGTGCGGTACACCTCAGTGTGTGTACTCGCGTTGACAAAAAGGTCAGACACTACGTCCAATGTCCACAAAAGGGCCCTCAATGGGACCATGTTGTTCGTAGAGTCACGACCGACCTGGACACGAATAAGATCGTTCAAGATATCAGAATCCAGGATCAGCCAACTGGGTGCAATTATGTAGCTCCATTACCTGATGGGGTTACAAACATCAGTACTCGGCTATACTGGGAGCCTCCGGCTCCAGTTCTTCATGGCGACGGTGAGTCGCGAAGGCCACGCCCAAAGCGTGTGACGATCGTCGACGACGATCGATCTCCTCCCCCTTCGATTGAGCGTTGCCAAACGCGACCCACCAACAACCTTCCTGAAATTCCGCCATTTCCTGACTTAACAGCGGATTCCTCCGCAGCGGATCTCTCCGCGGAAACTGCGTTGCCCACTGATGCCAGGATAAAACAGAAAGAAAAGCAGAAAGCTGACAAAGAGGCCGGCATCAAACCGAAGAAAGTCCCGAAGAAAGTGGAAGACGGTAACGACGACTGTGGAGAGGACCTCAAAGGGCTTGACTGCTCCACATATTTCAACGACGTTCCTCTTGACGACTCGGACTCGGACAGCGAATCAGAGGACATCTTCATGATGTTACCGGCGGGGCAACCCGCTGACTCACATGCTGATGTCTTCTCGATGGTCCAGTCATTATGCTACGGCAGAAACAATCAAGTGGACATGCTTGAATTATGTGGGGGCAAGGGTGGTATATCCATATTAGCCTTCAAGAGGGGACTCTCGTCAGGCGGGAACCTTGACAAGATATCTATGGTTGACTTGGAAACTCGGAAGTACAAAGAGCAGTCCTCCACTACCTCAAGACTTGCTTTGTCAAGATCACGATTCTGCAGCCAAGCTGCAGAACTACTGGACTTCCTTCCTATTTCAATGCACAGGTCAATCATGATACGCGGCTTAAACACCACAAAGAGGACCTGCCTCACATCACGTTCTGTGGAACAGTCGCTCTATTACAAGACGACCTAAGACGTTTCTTTCTCAGGGAACAACCAATGGGCACGTGGGTGGATGAGATCCAGCCATGGAAGGAACTGGCACAACGCAAGGTCACTTGCCAAACGATTATTGATCAGTGCACGACTGGTCTCAAAGATTCATTTGGACAATACATCCGCAAGCCAACACAGATGATGGCAAACAAAGAAGAGTTGTTGGCACCTTTCAGAGGCAAGCGTTGTCCAGGTAATCATGTGCACGCCAATGCTTGTAACAAAGAACTAGCAAGGGCGGCGCAGTATACCTACAGAATGCAGTCACTGATCGTTGATGCGGTGCAAATCGCCAAAGACCTGTTTGCTTACGGTCGCGATCCATTCGCGAATCGCGAACGCAGCTATGCGTTCGTAACAAACAGTGCTGGCTACGACTTGGACGACCCAACAATCCGGAGACACCCAAACGGAGAAATCTGGCGACCACCACCTGGCGGTCTTGGGTGCCCTGGCTGTGTGGACAACAACTACAAGCAATCACCAAAGCACAGCAGGGATCCGAAGATGTGTCGGTGGTATGATGTTGAACCGTATTACTGGGACTGTCCAAGCTGTAAGAAGGAATATCAGAAGAGCAATCCTCACCACACCAAGATATCTGGCCAATGCAGATTCGCCGAAAAATGGAAGCTGCCAGATAACTTTGGCCAGCCGCGCCCGGCGGGGCAAGCCGCTCCTGCGGCGCCAGCCGCGGAAGCGGCTCCAGCCGCAGAAGCGGCGCCAGCCGCAAAAGCGGCGCCGGCCGCGAGAGCGCGCATACGCGCGCCTAGGCCGCCACGGCCTGGTGAGGGCGATCCAACCGCAGGCGCCAGCAGCCATGACATCACCAGAGCCGAAGGGGCTAATGGTGGCAACACTGGCGCTGGCAGCTCTGACGATCACCGTAGACTGCCACAAGTTGCAGCAAGGCGCGGACGCATGGAGGGAGGAGATCCTCCACCACCGCCGCAGCCTCAAGCAGAGCCGAGGCCAAGGCCAAGGCTCCCTGATTGGACTCGCTTCGACGTTCAGCTCAGCCTCCAAAACCTGCGCAGCTTTGACCCAGCTGTAGTGCAGCGAGAACTCCGCAAACTCCACTTGAGATGGTTTCATGCCAAGGAGCCAAAAATGCGGATGATTCTAACCAAGGTTGGTCTGGGTGAAACCCGTTTGAGTCTGATCAAAGGCATTTGCGACTCGTGTAGAGAATGTCGAGCCTGGGACAAACCAGGCAACACGGTGATGCCTTCTGTGTCACTGCCAGGACGTTTCAACGAGGAAGTCGAATGTGATCTTTTCTTTTACAAACAGGAACATATTGTTTTTCACATCATCGACCGTTGTATTCGCTGGGCAGCTGGCACAGAGATTCCTGATAAACCATGCATACTGTTCTCGATGCCTATCATACAACTTGGATGCAACATGGCCCTGCTAAAATCTTATACTCCGATGGGGAAGGAGCACTGAATAACGATACAGCAAAGGCCATCCTTAAGGCTAAGGGAACAGAGCTTCGTATCCGAGCGCGTGGCCAACACGCCACGACTATCGAAGCTAGGAACGGCATCCTGCGACACCTCTTACACGTGATGGGAGAAGAATTGAATAGATTAAATATTCCTCTGAATTTCACTCGTCTTTTACATGAAGCCTTGTTTGCCAGCAACGCATTTACCTTCTACAATGAAGTGTCTCCGTACAATGCGCTGTATGGCAGACAACCAGCTATGCTTCCCGATTTCCCTGTCTTGGATCATGATCAGTCCGCTGAATCATCAGATCACTCAAGGGAGGAAACAATCAGGAGGGTTAGTCTGGAGGCAATCACGCAGGCCACTGCGGTTGCCAAGACGAACAGGGCTCTCCGTACGAAGACTACTGCTACGGGTGAATTTCACTACAAAGAGGGAGATCTCGTGGACTATCATCGCCCGACCACCACGAAAGACGACTGGGGTGGATGGAGTGGTCCATACCCGGTCATCCGCAACGAACCTGACCGAGGCCAGGTCATCGTGAAGGTCGGCAGTCGCGAGGTGCGAGTACAGTATCCTGACACACGACACACGCTGTACATCGAAGCACTTATGGTCCGCGAGATAGGATCGGACAATACGGCCCTTCGGACAGTATTGGCCTTTATTGCCGGTCTGCCAGCGGGGAAACCCGCCATGACTTTCGGATATCTACCAGCGAAACAGGGTCGGCTGCAGATGACTGCTGCGAGCCGACTTTCGCCTAAGGTGCACTTGGCTCTTCAGTACCTCATACGCAACTACTTTCGTATTGAAAACGTTGTTGCTGTACGACTTGCCAAGAGCCTGACGAAGCTGCCTGCTGCACCCTATGCAGACAGCTGTACACTGGTGCACTATGATAATGATGTGACCCCTGGTTTTCATTACTACGAAGCTGATGGCACTGCCTTGAACATCTACGACATCACAGGATCTACACACTCACGCATCATCCAGTGTCTTAAATCTAGGAAGCCGCCTGCTGGATTTGACCGAGACCTCACTAAGTTTGAGGAACTCGCTGATGGTCCACCACCAAGCGAGTCACCTCCAGCAGCTGCTCCTGAGCAGCCTCCTGCGGAGAACGATGGTCGGCTCCCGACCATCATAGAGGAAACAGAAGAAGATCTGGATGCCTTTGTCTTGAAGTCGTGGTATGCTGAACTGATGGATGACAGAACACTCCTTGAAGCTGACACAGAGGAAGTCATGCATACAGTTCCCACATACATGACAGACACACAGTGTGTGTTAGTCTCTACGACCTGTGAAGATGTGCAAGGCCACTTGCCGGAGCGGGGTCACCCGCCAGGATACGACATGGACACTTCTTACTACGTTCCTTTATGCTCCACGGATCCGGATAGCAAATATGATCTGGACTCCGATGAGCACGGGAAGTACATCGAGCTCTGCTTCACAGCAGATATGTCCAAAGTCGTCCTGTCCGAGCAGCAACACCGATTGTTGGATGACAGCAGCGTCACAACTATGCGAGTGTACGTTAGTGCTGCCTCCAAACGTGCCGTGGTCGTCAAGGAAGACGATCTACTCACGAAGGCCGATGTCCAAGCAAATCCGGTCAAAGTTTCCAAAGCCCTTTACACAGAATTGAAGACTTGGCTTGACAATACATGCTTTCAGATGACTGACTTGAGCAAAGCGTCTAATATCATGACGTCACGCTACGTATACAAATGGAAGTTTGTCAAGAACGAAAAGGGCGAAATGGAAAGGACGATCAGGTTACGCTTGGTACTCCGTGGCTTCATGGACCTTGAAGCCTTTGATGTCGAAACCTTCTCTGGCACGGCAAGGAGGTCAAGCCAGAGACTGCTCGCAAGTTCTGCTGCATGCAACAAAGCTTGGATCATCGCTTCCCTGGACATCAACATGGCTTTCTTGAAGGGACTGACCTATAGCGAGCTCGCCGCGGCAACGGGCGAGAAAGAGCGTGTGGTGTGCTTCACACTACCACCTGGGTCAGCAGCTGTCCTTCGCACACTGCCAGGCTTTGAGTCATATGACGAATCAAAGCATTGTCTTCGGTGTCTGAAGCCGGGGACGGGCACGAAGGATGCTCCCAGGGCATTCTCGCTGAAGCTCAGGTCCATCACTAGGAGCTTTGGGCTACAGCCTACTTCATACGACGAAGAGTTCGAGATGAGCTCAAACCTCTTGACAGCCAAGCACGTTGATGACATCAATATGACTGGGAAGGAAGAGGCTATTGACAAGTATGTCAAGTGTGTTGAAGATACGTTTGGGAAGTGCAAACTGAACAAGCACACATACACAAACTGTGCCGTTCGGTATAACAATACCGATGATGGGAGCGTCACTCTTGATCAGGACGAATACATCAAACAGCTTCGTCCTATCACACATCCAGAACTCACAGGAGCTGATCCTGAGAGCAAAGCGACAAAGACGATTTCTGATATGTTCGTCAGTCTTCGTGGCGCTCTAGCCTATGCGTTGATCACGCAGGTATGGCTGATGGTCTATGTTGTCTCACTACAACGTATCCAGGAACCGACAAACATCCAGGTACGACGACTAAACGCGGTTACCAGAAAACTACAGGCAGGTCCGAAGAAGATCGTGTATCAAGCTATGACCCCAACAGGAGAAGTCGACCTGCATAGCGATTCTGGCTATCGTCGTCTCAACGGAGATGAAGACGACGAAGTCAAAGGCTATGGTATCCGCGGGGCTAACCTGCTGAGGCGTGGCCACACGCAAGCGGGGAAACCCGTCGTGCACCTGGTGGACGCATACTGCAAGTCTCATCGACTGCAGGTGCGTTCGAGCTACTCTGCGGAAACACTGGCAGCAGCCCACAACTTGGAAGACTGCTACCCGACCATTGTAACGCTCCACGAGCTACACTCGGGACCATTGACCCCCACACAGTTAAAGAACATATTGGAAATGGGTGGTCTATGTATCAAAGTCACTCTGACTATTGATGCCGAGTCTGTCTTCAAGTCTTTGTCTAGCAAAGATCTGAAGAAGCCCACAGAATGTACTCTGCTTGGGCACATTAGCTGGATCCGCCAGATGATGGAGCGCGGAATCGTTGAAAGCGTTCAATGGTGTGACACGCGGGATATGACTGCCGATGGTCATACCAAAGGTAGTATTGACCGCGCGTTGCTCCTACAAGTAATGGCCGGCCAGCAATCCTTCAAGCACGAGCTGAAGAAACATACACCGTATAGGGCGGGCAGGTCGTCTCAGGACGGCCCTGCCTCCCGAGCTAGCGGGGAAACCCGCGGGCAGGTGCGCTTTAATAGCGAGGAAACTCGCCGGTAGCGAGGCTACTCGCGCGCCCTTTCCTTGTAGGCAGCCGCTGCTGCTTAGCACTGTTTTTCCGCATAATGTAGAAGTGCGGTGCCTGCTCGTCTCCTCCCCCTCCGACTTTAAACGGAGAAGGTTAAAGGCGAGGTATAAATCGAGCATGTACCGCTGCCGTGCCTGGCTCAAGCCGGGCCCGGCCAAATATGTGATTGCGCCTCACCGAGGCGCACGACTTGTATCTGAGATCGGAAAATACCTTTTCCATTGACGATGCCCATCCTATCCTTTACTCCAGATCCCATGCTTCGTCTTGCTCTCTTGCTCATGCGATATGAGCCAAAGCCTGGGATACGGCAACGCTTAAAGCGTAACACATACCTAAGCTTACCAGTGCGTTTTCGACTCATGGGGCTTGAGAAGGCCAACGGCGTCGACACCCCAGGCGAGAAGAGGAGCGCTGACCAGCAGATGGCTGACTCGAGGGCGGCGGCGCCTGGGGCCAGCAGAAGCTTCGCGGTTCCGGTCGCTAGCAATAAGGTTGGTTTATCTCCCAGGACCGCGTGGACATTGCAGAAACAGCCAAAACTCTAGCAAGATCTACGCAGGGACCGACGGAGGCGAGCTGGTTGCTGTTAAACCGTACAGCCCGATATTTCAAGAAGTGGCCTAACATGGTCACAGTATTTGAGCAGAAGGTGTACGGGAAGATCAGGATCAACGTGGACACGGACCATGCGGGGTGCGCATTGACCCGGAAGAACACGGGAGGTTTCATCGCGACGCTCGGTCTCCATATGATCAAGCACGGCAGCAATCTACAATGTACGATTGTTTTAAGCAGTGGGGAGAGCGAGTATTAGGGCCTCGTGAAAGGAGGAAGCATCGGGCTAGGGCTTCACAGTTTGATGCTCGATTGGGGGCTCGACCTAAGAGTCGAGCTCGCGTCAGACTCGCCTGCAGCCCGGGGACATGTCCAACGACGTGGGCTTGGGAAGATGAGACACATCCAATCGCGATATTTCTGGCTACAGGAGCGCGTTGGTGGTTGAGACTTGGCGGTCGCGGCGGTGCTTGGCGGTGGCAGACATCCTGACCAAGTGCGTGGGCGGGACGCTACCACGCAGGCACCTTGCGACGTTTAACGTCTGGGCGCATCGAACCAGCGAGGCCCAGAAGACTATCTAGTGAGCCCGTGTGGTGCGATGTTAATCGAATCCACACTCTGCTGCCTTTGAAAATGCTTCCGCATCTGAGATGCAATCCGTCACAATGAAGCTGAGGGAAGCGGCAAGGACCGCGCCCCGGGAAGCAGCAGAGCTGCTCCCTGAAACTCGACCTGCCGGCCAGCCTACGAGTTCTATATTTTAGTGCGCGCTCTTCGGCGGCCAACGACGAATCGCGAGGAGGAGTGATTGGAGCCATCACGGGTAGAAGTCTGTTTCGGAATTCCAGTTGTTCCGTTTGCGTCGGCCAGAGCGGTTACCATAACCGTTTTGGCTCAAAGTTGATGTTAAAGGAATTGTCCCATCCACGGCATGTATCATTGATGTCATCATCAGCGTGGGCGACGACCAATTTTATACATCTCGGAGTCCCTCGCCCCACAGGAGCGGGCAAAGATGGCAACGGGGATGTTTCGGCGAAAGCGAAACGACCAGCTCCTGAAGGGATGCAGTTGCCGGCCAGATCGGGCAGGGGACGGCCAGGCAGGTCTGAAGATAATTCGCAACATCTGCCAGGCCCGCCCAACCCAGCAGTAGGGCAGACGGCGGAGCCTCCTTAGGAACTGAGCAGCTTGCTCGTGCAGCGGAAAAGGGAAAAGGTGGGAGGAGGGAGGAGGAAAGGGGAAGAGGAGGAGCAGGAGCAGGAGGAGGAGGAGGATGAGGAGGAGGAGCGAGACGGACCAGGAAGACGGAGGAGGAGGAGGAGGATGGGGACCAGTGTAAACCCAAGGGTCAGCAACGATGTTGGGATATACCCTCTCTCCAAGCTCCCTGTTCACAGGCCCCTACAGCGTTTCATGTCCACTGAGGGAACTACTTCGTTGGAAGACACCCGTTTGAAGAGCCTGAAGCGTGCCACAACATTATTCTCAGGACTCCAACGCCAAGGATCAACCTGACTGTTGCGTCTTAACGATTCTGAATCGTGTCAGAACGCCATTCTTGGAACTCCAACACTGCGAATCAAATTAGTTGTTGTGCCCTCATAATCCTGAATCTTTCGTAAAAGCATTTTCTTGTACGTTGACCATGTGAACCCGTGATTGTCCTGTAAAAGGAAATCTCTTGCAATTTGGTAATACGAATGTGCGCGGCGCTCAGGCGAGAGCCACATTGTGAAAACCACCCGCCCAGCATCCGTGAAACACTTACAAATTTGTCAAACGAGTGTGCGCGGCGCTAAAGCGAGAGCCACATTTCGAAAGCCACCCGCTTTCAATCCGCGAGGCTCCTGCAAATTGTTCAAACGAATGCGCGCGGCGCTCAGGCGAGAGCCACATCTTGAAAACGGCAGACCCTCAATCCGTGAAGTTCTTACAGTGTTGTTTAACCGAATGTGCGCGGCGCTCGGCGAGAGCCACATTTTGAAGACGACCCGCCCCTCATCTGTGACACAGTTGCCAATGTTGAAGCTTCAGGGTCATAAGTGGTGAGGAAGTCTCCGGCGAAACGCCCGGCCCGCCCTTTCGACCGGCCTCGGGGTGCGACAGGGCGAAGCCATTAAGGGAAAGTCATGGAGGAGGAGGCTTCTTTATTCACCTCCGTCCTGCGCTATCTCGGGGCTGCCACGCCCGCGATGCCGAGGCAAGAGGGGCAAGAAGAAGGCCTCAGGCACCAGCGACTCCTCGGACCAGTCGGACGTCGACGGGCTGGAGCCGGAGTGGCAGAAGGCCTCCTCCCGTCGAGCAGCGCCACGGGGGCCACCACTTGCGGTCGAATTTTTGGTGTCGCGCCGCCGGTTCTGCCCAGCAGCGCTTCGGCGCGACACGGTAACCACGTCTCAGTCCCAATGCGTCAGCGTCCCGAACTGTTCCCGTCCTCCCTCGCCGCGGAGCGGAGCGACGCGCCAGCAGATTGCAAGGCGTAGCGTGTGGCCGGGGCCGCCGCCGCGACACGCTAAACAAGAGTTCCCGACCGGAGGGGTGTCGACACCTCTTCTTGAGAAGTTGATGATCGAGGAGAATGGATGCTTCAGGATCAGGCGGGGTTTCGATCCCGCTGTGTGCTCACATGGGAGGGTCTGAAGGGTCTCGTCCCCCGAGAGCCGAAGGTGACACGCCTGCACTCCAGATGGCCCGAGAGGGCCCGTGCCCGGGTCCGAAGCAAGAGCCCAGCCCCCACGTCGCCACAACACTGGAAGTCGGATACCAATGTCGCGGCGGCCCGGGCGAGAGTTGGCTACCGACATGCGGCCGCATGTACTTCCAGCGACCAGCCGTCCGATGGCCACGGACTCCGGCCATCCACGTGAGTGTCCGGCGCGTGGGCTCCGCATGATCTACACGCGTTTCCAGCCATGCGTCTTTCCATTTCCCTTGCAACTTTCGAGTGTGGATCGGTGGTGCACATCCACTGGTGGGGTATATAGGCGGTGCCCTCCTTTGTTGTGGAAGTCTGCACCACCTCCACGTCGCCCACAGTACTTACCCCGACTTCGCAGCGTCTGTGGCCCCCCCCAGCGGGCCTGGCGCATGCGTTTTGCACCATACGTGGAGGGGTTTTCGTTATGTGTTCCCGTGGCAGTGGTCTGGTCGCCCCATTCCCCCAGGGATCTGAGCGTCGCCACGCGCGGTTCGCCAGCGGAGGTCCCCGGCCGAAAGACATCCCAGGATGTTCTCCGGCTGGCCCTAAGAGTGCCCCACGAACCCTTCGAGACTGCTGCAAGCTCATCTCACCGCGCGTGGTAAGACTGTGTACTAACTTTCCCAAGGGTACCTTCGCATTCCTGCCTCTTCGGGCCGTCGTTAGTCAATCAAGAAACGCTGCCGAGACGGCCCTGATCAGCGATGTGGAGGAGCATGCAGTGGGAAAAGGGGCTGGGTCAGACTTCATACCCCAAGATTGGGAGGATGGAGGGGGTATCGGAAGAGGAGCGGCAGGGGAGGAGAAGTAGGAAGAGGGGAAGGGGGACGACGACGACGACGACAAAGCGACGACGACGATGACGACAACGCGACGACGACGACGACGACGACGGCGACGGCCGACGTCGTCAAAAAACATCTGGAGGAGCTCGTGAGCAGCGCGTACACAGGCATTGTGTTGTGCGCAGACAGCGAGCCGATTTGGTGCACTCATTTGATGCTGCTGCAGCAGAATGTGTTGTGACCGCAGGCGTTGTGGCGCACGCAAGCATAAGTGCACGCACGCTGCGCGGTGCCCGCTGGCATCGTGATGCGCCCAGGCACTATGGTGTAGACAGGCTTTGTGGTGTACGCAACAGTTGCTGCAATAGCAATGCTGGTTCACGCAGGCATTCCAGGCATGGTTGTGTGCAGACGCACTGTGGTGCAGGGCCACTGCGGTGTACCACACCTTGTAGTGCACGCAGGCGCTGCGATGTACGCATCCGCTGTTGTAGTGTACACAGGCGCTGTGGGCCCATAAGACGGGACCGTTCCCTTCGCCAGAAAAACTAGTAATCACAGATAACATATGGATTGCGTTCGGGTCCTCCACGATTTTCCAGACTTCGGTCCCGCCGGGACTTTGGAAGTGTACTTACGCAATTCTGTGGTGTGCACACAAGCACTTTGGTGTAGCGATGCTGCGGTCCACACGTATGGTGTTGAAGCAGACACCGTAGTTCACATGAGCGTCGCAGTGTACACAGACATCGAGGTGTACACAGGCGCTGTGGTGCATTCGTCTCCTGTAGTGTACACAGGCACTGTGGTGTACTCAAGTACTGTTGTGCAGACGTGCGCTGCGGTGTACTCAAGCAGTTGTGGTGTGCAAAGGCGTCGTGTTGTACAGTAGACAGGCACTGTGGTGTACACAGACATTGTCGGTGCCAAACGGGGGGACCGTACTCCTGGCCAGAAAAGTCGGAAATATCCCTGATAACTCACATGTTGAATTTGATACGTTCAGGTCCCCAGTCATTTTCCAGATTTGGGTCCCGCCGGGACCTTGGAGGTGTACGGAAGTCGGGGCTCTAGAGACGGGGGTCAATGCAAACAGGGGTCAGCCAGTGTGCCGGATCTTACAGGATCCTGCAGGGCCAGGGTCGCATTGACCCGGGCTTGGGTGCAGGATCATGCAGGATTCTGCAGGGTCCTTCGCATTGACCCGGGTTTGGGCGCAGGATCTTGCAGGATTCTGCAATATTCTGCAAGGCCTGACTGACCCGGGTCTTGATTGACCCGGGTCAGAAGATCCCCGAGGAAGCGTTGTGCCGCACATGTTTGCCATGCAGTGTGGTGCACGCGGCTCTTGTGGTGTGCACAGCAGCGGGGTGTGCACAGGCGCTGTGGTGCACTCGGCTGTAGTACAGGCATTGTGTTGTACATAGGCGCTGTTGTGTAGACAGGCACGGCGGTGCGCACGAGCAGCTCTGGTGTACAAAGGCGCCGTGGTGTGATGTACTCTAGACAGGGTCTGTTGTGTACACAGAAATGGTCGGCGCCAATCTGGGGGACCATACCCGGCGCCAGAAGAATCAATAATCACGAATGTCTGATTCATTGAATGAGATACGTTCGGGCCCCCCGGCCAATTTTCAGACTTGGGGCCCGTCGAGACTTTGGAGGTGTACGGAAGCGCTGTGGCGCAAATGTTCGCCATGCGGTGAGGTGCACGCGACTCCTGTGGTGTGCACAAGCATCGGGGTGTACACAGGCGCTGTGGTGCAAGCAGAAGCTTATGCTGCAGCGGTCACTTTTGGTGTACAAAGAGTTTGTGGCGCACGCATACTTCGTAGTGTTGACAGGCATTGTGGTGAACGCGCGCAGTATTGTGTACACAACATTCCGCGGATAGTCTCAGCAATCCCATCCCGCGTATCCCAATGCTAGATGTCCAGGCAGACGGCGCCCGCACCGTCGCAGCACCAACAGCAGCATCGTCCCAGCATGTTTATCAGTTGTAGGGCCGCAACACCAGTGCGCGCGGGCATCTGCAGGGCTGCCCGCAACGCGAAGGTTATGTTATCGACCGGCCCCTCCGCCCCCAGGATAATTTGGCTTATCGCCGATCCCACAGAACATTCTCCGGGAGTCCCAGAGTGGAGCGACAAGCTGGGGGCACCTTGGACCAGGGACACCTTTATCAACCCGCGAACAGGGGACCCGCGCTGTTTTGTCTGCACAGGCTAGGGTTCTGCGTGCTGGCTCGCCCGTTACAGGTTGGCCCTCGCGTGGCTCCAGGCTCGCCTGGTGCATCTCTGTCGGCACCATGGTCTGCGGCCTGGTAAGGCTTCGGGTGGCGCGCAGGCGGCCCGCCCCCAGTGACTAGTCCCAGCTGGCCGCAACCTGCCCCCCGAGCAGTCTGAGGCGGTCTCAGCACCTCGATCGTCCGGCGCGGAGCGACCCAGGGGCGCCGCTGGCGGCGGCGCCAGGGTTTGGGCAATTTCGGGCTCGTGGCGCCCGGTGGGGTCCGGGGCCCGCTTGTCCCCCGAGCCCTCCGCGCGCTGGGCGCCGCCGCTGCCCGGCACACCTGCCGCGCGGGGAGGCCGGGTCGAGGTGCGGAAGGGTGCTGGGGTGTGTGTAGGGTGCTGGTGTGTGTAGTGTGTGTGTGTGTGTGTGTGTGTGTGTGTGTGTGTGTGTGTGTGTGTGTGTGTGTGTGTGTCGGGGGGGGGGGCGCTCCGGGAAGGGGCCTCGTCTTCTTGGTTTCGCCGGTGCTAAGAGTGAATTCAGCGTGGATTTGCGTCTTCGTTTTCAACTTTTATTTTCCTTTTTTCTGATATGCGCACGTCAATCGATCATGTGGCTCGGGCGTTCGTGTGAATGCCGCGTGGCCAGCGAATTTCGAATGT
Organism: Prorocentrum cordatum; assembly: GCA_963575745.1. NCBI lineage: Eukaryota > Dinophyceae > Prorocentrales > Prorocentraceae > Prorocentrum > Prorocentrum cordatum. Next base: position 143,504 of record CAUYUJ010016193.1, on the reverse strand, counting down.
CTTCCGTGCCCTTGATTCTTCCTCGTCGTATTCATTTATCTTATTCCTCTTGCCTGCATTGTTTTTCTCTTCATTTCCCTCCCGCTGTCATCTTCTTTTGCCAGGGCCTGCGGCAGGATCCAACAGGGCGCCGGGGAAGCTGCAAGTGAGCTCGATGAGAGTCCAGCAGGTCCCGAGAAGGATTGCAAGCAGGCCCTAGGGTCCCAAGACAGGCTTTGTAGGGTCCCAAACAACTTGCATACCTGTCTCCTCACATATGTTCTGACGCGTTTTGGCCGTGGTCCGCGGGATTATATTGTTCATCCGCCTTTTTGCCTTCATGTCCGACGCCTCGCGTATTTCCGCCAGCCAAGGCAAAAGCAATAACCAGGCGAGTTGCCTCGATCAGCATGTGTAGCAGCATGCGGCGCCGCAGCGAACCGAATGCGTTTTCACTGGTTCTGCACGGGGGGGGGGAAAAAGGAGGTGGAGGAAACGAAGGAACAAATATGGTGGCGAAGGACCAGTAGTAACGAAGGAAGAGGGACAGCAAAAGGATGGACGCGTGCTGGAGGAAACAGCAACATGCTAGAGCATGAGAAGGTCGGAAGGATGATGAGGGACCTGAGGGGGGGGGGAGGGTTGCGAGGAGCCAGGGGGAGGTAGCAACCGCACTGGTGATCCGCGCAGAACACCAGTGCGCCGCATCCTTTCGTAAACGAGGATGTAGGAATGTGCCGGATGGGGAGGTGGGGGGAGCATGGGGGAGGTAGGAGGACATGGGGGTAAGAACGCTCAGGACGAAGCAGTTCCAGAGACGGTGCCCAGGCAAATTGTGTTCATCAGAAACGTGTGCCAGCATGGTGCTCAACCAAGAGGGCGACGCTGTTTACGTTAGAAACGCGAGGACGGCGCAGGAGGAATCGGAGGATTAACAGCAGCGGGGAAGGAGGACAAGGAGGAGGATGACGAGGAAACGGAGGAGGGGCGGGATGAGGACGAGGAGTAGGAAAAGGAAGGATGGGAGAGAAAAAGTCACGACGACGGCCAGAATCAATCATGGAGGATTTTGTTTGTTTTTCGCACACGGCTCTTGTTAGAAGCCCCTTGGGGTGATTTGTGGGCCATTGTGGAGCTAATTTGGAGCCATTTTGGGAGAGCCTACGGGGTCCTCTTGAGGCTGTTTCGGGCCTCCTTGGGATCCTCTTCGGGGTCTCGTGGGCCCGTCTTGGAGGCCTTGGGGGCCCTCTCGGGGCCATCTTGGAAACGCCGTCAGTCAAAGAGTACGGGGGGGGGTCCTTGCAGCGTCCCCTCTCTGGAGCCGCCCACGTCGCCTCTTGGCGCTCTCTTGGGGCGTTCTTCGGCGATCTTGAGCGCTCTCGGCGCCGTCTTGGGGCCTGTCGGGTTGTTCTGGAGGGCCATCTCAGGCCAGCGTGGCCATCTTGAGGCCTCGAGAGCCCATGGAAAACGAAAGGCGACGAGACATAACACATAGCACGCAATGGTTTTCACTTTTTTTGTCTTGGAGGCCTCCTTGGAGAGCTCGAAGGGCACGCGGGGCCCTCTTGCAGCGGTTTGAACGACTCTCAGAGGCATGTTGGAGGCTATTCGGAATCGCCCTGGGATGCGCTGAGCGATATTGGAGGCGCATCTGGGCTCCTTGCAGCCATCTCGGATACATTTTGGGCCGCATTGGGCGCTCCAACGACCCGCGGCTACTTTCCCGCGCGCGAAGGATTGGGCGGGGAAATGGGGAACCGTGTTTATGAAGGGGAAGAGTGGGCTTGGATGAATTACTTCGTCACGCCGCTCACGCTTAACGGGGTGCTGGGAGTCCTGTCTCCCTCCGGCCCTCTCCTGTGGCGTGCCCCATCCACTCCCTGCGACTTCTCCCCCCCCCCATCCCTCCTTCCAGGCTCCGCGCGCGGCCCAGTGAAAACTCCGGGGAGAAAAACAAAAGCTCGTTTTGAATACCTCTCCGAATTCTTGGTGGGTTTTCCCTTGGTCGCGCGCATCGAAAAAACGCGCGCGGAAAAATCCGGGGGGCACTCGGGAAAAATCACGCGGTTTCCGGGGCAAATTCACATTTGGATTTGGAAACAATCCGGGCAGAATTCACTCGAGAATCCGGGATAGTATTCCCAGGCGGCCGTGGAAAAATCCCACCAGCCACGCAGAGCGTGGGTGGCGGTTTAACGGGCTAGCTTATCCGCGCGCTTCTCCCTGGCAGGGACGGGGGCCCCCCCGCTGCCCTCTCGCCCCCGGGCGTGGACAGAGAGTGACCGCGGGGCGGTGGAGTGCCCGAAATGGCCGAAGATGGTTCCAAAGGAACCGCAGGCAACCCAAGAAGGATTCCGAGATCGCTCCATATACTTGCAGATGGTACAATTTTGCTTCCAATGCGCCTCCAAGCCCCCTCAAGACCGCTTCGTGACAGCCCGCAATTGTCTTTCGAGCTCTTGAAGGGGGCCTCCAACAGGTTCAACTCCTTTGCAATCACTGTGCGCTTCAATTTTGTCCTTCTCGCCTTTTTGCTTTCCGCAGTTTCTAGAGGCCTCGAGATGGCTGCGAGTTGGTTTGAACTTGCTGTGAGAGGGGGCCATCAGGGCCCAAGTCGGCTCCAAGAGCACCACAGAGCGGCCCAAAACGCTTCCAGGGCGTCGCAAGAGGGCCGCATTTGGCGACTGGGGGGCTCGAGAAGGAATGGGGCGTTGCTAGGGCCCCACTTCTTTGACCGACGGCTTCAAGATGGCCCCAGGAGTGCCCCCGAGGCTTCCAAGAGGGGCCCAGGAGAGCCATAATTGCCCTAAGAGAGCGCCGCGGCGGCACCGATATGACGACGTTGATGGGGCGTCCCGCAGGCACCTAAAGCGAACGACTCGAGACCCTCGATGATTGACGCCCGTCGTCGTCAGCGTGTTTTTTTCCTTTCTATCCTTTATCTTTCCCTTCCTTGTCGTCCTCCTCCTCCTCGCCCCTCTTCTGTGACCTCTTCCTTTTTCTGCTCCCTCCCCGTTCCTGTGAACCTTCCGATTGATTACTCCTGCGCCCTTTTCTTTTCCCTAATGTAACGGTTGTCATCGTTTTTTCTCTTGCCTTGCATGTTGCTTCACTTCGCTTTCATGCTTGGCGCAACTTGCTTGGGATTCGAGTCTGCAGATGCTTTCTTCTGCATGTTCTTGCCCCTCCTATTTCCTCCTACTTCCTCCTGCCCCCTGGTCCTCCCACCTCTTCCTACGCGCTCGCTGGTGAGGGCGCGCGGCGCACGCGCGTTCCGCACGGATCACTGGTGCGCCTTTTGCCTCCCTCAGGCTTCTTGTACTTCTTCCTACCTCCCCCGAGCCCCTCTTCCGTGTTCCTACCTGCTCATGCTCTAGCACGTTTCCAGTCTTTCCTATCACCATACTCCCTCTCTTCACCGTGTTCATTATGATTTCCATTTTCCGCCCTCCTCTCCCTTGCTCCGCTTCCTGCGCCCCATCATCCGCGAATACGGATGCGGCTCGCTATTTTCGCCGCTGGCCCGGTTACCCGGCCTTGATCAGGGCGACTTGCCTTGTGGTTGTTCATGGATTGGCTCGCGAGGATTTGAGCAACGCGTCAATGACTTCACCGGGCGTCTAGGTGTTATTGTTGGCGTCTGGGCGTTGCCGCCGGGGTCTACCGCGGGCCAGTGTGCTTAACAATTGCAAGCGGCGCGTTGGCAGGCATTCGCCTTCTTGGAAACATCTGTCTGGTTTCGCAGTGACCTTCTTTCGCGCTGCTCTTGTTTCTTTGCCTCCAGTTTGCGGTTGTATGTTTGTAGCCCTTGGCTGAGCCCCATCAGACGACTATAATTCCGCTGCCCTCGCTCGATGCATGACCGTCCCCGCCGCAGTGCTCGTGAACTTTCTGGTGGGCTGATCACGCGTGGTTTTGTTTGCAGTTGGACTGCGGGCGGGGCGCGGGCGCCGTTTATGCAGCATTCCATTGTTCGTTTTCCTCTGAGGGCATATGCAGTGGATTTTGCGCGCGCTTGTTTTTTGTTGAGCAGATCAGTTCAGTAAGATCTGTCGTTGGTCGGCACGAGACCACTAAAATGAAATTTGAAAAGGAAAAAATATCCACGCGTCCCTTCATGGCCCTTGGCGAAGCCAAGTCTTCGCGAGGGATCGAGGGAGGGGGCGCTCCCGGCGCCGGTGGATCTAGACTCTGGCCTTGCAGTCTTGCTAGGCTCTGACCCTCGCCTTCGGGATTGGCTGGGCTCTGCGTGGCGCGCGTGCGCGCGATAGGCGCGCCCGCAGACCCGTTCTCAGCGCGCGGCCCCAGAGGCCCCGACCCCTTGCCAGGAGGTCAGGAGGTGGTTCTTCGTTCCGGCTCCATTTCTGGTGGCCCCCGGGGCCAATGGACGGGCCCCAGCGGTCTAAACCTTTGACAAAAACTTTCAATCGAGCAGATCGTATCGCCACAGGCCTGGGGAAGGCAGATACACACCGCCATCGGGCCAGGCCCACCTCAGGGCCAGATCTTGGCGTTCCTGGCTCAGCTCTGGGAGGCCACGCGCGCTGGGGCGCGATCTGGCACAGAGTGGGCCACGGTTTGCCTGATGGTGGCGTTGGTGTGTCGCAGGCGATTTCGGCGACTCCTAGCTCCCAATCTCCGAGCCCCTTCGCAGCGGTTCCAGGGCTCGTTCGGAGCTCCCGTTTTCCCGTAATCATAGTTTTGGGAGAGTTGACAGGCTTACGCCCCCAGGGAGCTATCCGGACGCATCCCCATCGAGGATGGACACGCTATCCACTTGCAAGGCATGGCATGTCGCAGGGGCCGCCGCGGCGGCACGCTCTGCAAACGTTCCCGACCGTACCTGCCGCTTGCCCACCGTAGGTCGAGGGCCTCAAGCGGGAGCTGAAGCAGAGGCAGGCCGCCAGCAAGATCGCCGAGGCTGGGCTAGAGGACCTGAAGACGAGGTCTGCCGTGGCCTCAGAGATTTGCAAGGAGGCCCCTCCTCTTTGCTTTCACGTCATCAGATTCTCTTTGAACGCAGCACAGTACTGTCTCAGCGTCCTCCCGACCATCCTCTTGCTCCCCTTTCTTTTCATTCCTCCGTCCTCTCGCAGGCGATTTCTCGCCCCCAATCCCCGAGCCCCCCCCCCCAAATAGTGGTCGCTTGCAGCCGAAAGGAGTCTTTGAAATGCACCCCCAGGGGGGCTGTTCGGACGCACGCATTATCGGGGATAGACGCACCGCCCCTAGTATATCCCTGAATTTGGTCCCAAACTGCTGGGCTCGTCGAAAGCCGCACTAAGTCGGGATTTGTGTCGCCAAACCTTTTGTCATCCTCCTTCCCCCTCCTCCGCTGGTATTCCTCCCTGGGAATTCAGAAGGAGGGCGCCGAGAAAATGATGGGCAAGGCACCGAAACCATAGCTCGTGAGGGTAGCGGGGCGACAGACGAGGGCGAATACCGAGCATTACGTAGACAACTGAAGTGTGTAGCAGTGAGCAAGCCAGCAGCGAGAGGAAAGGCCTCGAGCGAGGCCAATAGGCAGGGGACTCCCGGGGGCGCATGGCGAGACCACAGAGGCCCCCGCAGGCTGAGTCAGTCCGCTCTCGTCCCTTCCCCCGAGCCTCCGTGCGCCCCCCCACGTCGGCGAGTCAGGCCGCGGTGCAGACTTTCTAGCCCCCCGTCCGCTCTCGAATGTCACGCAGGGGGCACTCCAGATTTAGCAGAGCATTGCACTTGGATGCCCAGGCCACGGCACCGAGACTAATCGCCCCCCCCAGCGTTCCGCCCATCCATCCATCACTCTATCCCGTTCGGAGGACGCCGGCCACACGCCGTTCGGAGGACGCCGACCACACGCACCTGTCCTGGGCAGGCCCATCCCAGACCCACGGTCGAGGAGTCGGTGTTTCCCATGCGCCGGTCGGTGCCTTCCACGCCTGGGCCGCTGCCTTCTACGTGTTGTTTGCTGCCTTCCACGCCTAGGCCGCTGCCAACCTCGCGATTCTCCCCCCCCCCCCCTGGGGAGGGCGGCAGGCCTGAACGGACCTCTTGGTCTAGGCCCCTCCCTACCTTTCCTCTTCTGCTGCCCCTCGAGGGTTCGAACGGACGGGTGCCAAGATGGTCTCATTGCGCCACCCTGTCCCGCCCCAGATTTGAGAACGGCACCTGCCCATCCTTGGCCCGTCCTTGGCCCAGGAGCTGTGTGTACGCCCTCCTGGCCAAGCCAGGAGGGCGCGGCGCCTAATTACACCTCTGCGTTGTTCCGCATTGGCCTGGCCAGGGAACGGTGGATATTTGCATATTCGGGGGTGGACAGAACCCCCAACAGTGACACGTCGATTAATGAATTGTCCGTTTTCGGTTTTCGAGAGGGCGCCGTGGCCGTTATTTTCCAGGCTTGCGCCCGCCAGGTTTGGGCCCGAAGTCGTTTTCACTAAACCACGTTTTACTAAAGGGAGGTCTGTCCATCCCCGACATATCTCGTCGCCCCACACTGCCTTGTTCCCCGCGCGCGCGCCCCCACCGTGCCCCCCTCGGCCCGCCAGGCCGGCGAGAAGAGCTCCGCCACCCGGGCCGAGGCCGAGGCCGCCGCAGAGCAGCTTAGGGCCGCCAAGGCGGCGGCGGTTGAGGCGGCCAAGCGGCACAAGGCGCGCGCGCCGCCCCGCCGTCTCGGCCCTCGGCGGCCCTCGGCGGCCCTCGGCGGCCCTCGGCGGCCCTCGACAGCCCTCGGCGGCCCTCGGCGGCCCTCGGCGGCCCTCGGCGGCCCTCGGCGGCCCTCGACAGCCCTCGGCGGCCCTCGGCGGCCCTCGGCGGCCCTCGGCGGCCCTCGCCTTTGGCGGCCCTCAGCCGCCGTCAACCTCCCATGGTGGCCAAGGTGCTGAGTTCTTTCCGTGTGAATTTTGCCCCCCTCGGATGCTGCTTGGGATGAGCTCCAAAACCCTATATGGCCCGTGACTTGTCGTGGAGTCCACGAGAGTTGTGAGGACTGGGGGGCGATGTCATGTCGAGGGTCATGAACTCTCCCAGGTGTCATGGTTAATCTTCTGTTTATTAGTTGTATCATCGTCATGTCCCCCAGGGGGTTCCTGGAGGGTTTGGGAACATCCGGAAGAGCAAGCCAGCGCACAGAGCCAGCGCGAGGCTGGCACGGGTGCGCATTTAAGCCGGCGCACAGAGCGGGCACCAGGTTGGCACGTACGGGCACAGAGGGATCATGCGGAAGAGCAGGCTTGCTATTGTGAAGGCCTCACGGCCTTTGCCGCCCACCCTGAAGGCGGGGGGACCTCCCACAGGACCCCGATGGCGCCCCCCCCAGAACCCGCCTATACCCCGTGGGTCGGTATTCTGACGCGGGACCACCCTCCCGTGCCCCGGACCCCTCTCCAAGGACCCCCCCCCGCAGCCCATCCCCCCGTCCTTCCTGTCCACGATGGTGACCGGGGAGGGGAGCAGCCCTGCGATTCATGAGTGAGCGAGGCCTCCTCAGTACAAGCACGGTCTGGGAACTATGTTCGGTGCCCCCCATTCGCCGCCAGCTGGAGAGGGGTCGCCCGGGCAGGCCGCGGAGGCGAGCGCCGAGAAGGCCACCAAGGACCTCGAGGACCGCGCGGGCAGGAGAGGGGTGTGTCGCGCGGTTGCGGAAGTGGTCCTTGCCCATTGTGTTCCTTTGGGCCACCACGGAGGCATTGGCGGCCCCGGGTGGCCGCAGAAAAAGAGGCGCCCGATGTCCAGAAAGTTTGGGGCATTGGTGCCAGCAGCCGGGAGGGAGAGATCCGGGCGGGAAAGAGAGATGGAGAGCAGTGGGGAGGCGCAGACAAGAGATGGGGAGGGGAGGGTCGGATGGGGAGAATGACGGTGATGATGCTGCTGCTGATGATGGTGGTGGTGGTGGTAGTAGTAATGGTGATAGTAGTGTTGATGATGATGGTGATGATGATGCGGAGGACGGCCAGTGTTCAACCCAATACGCATTAACGAGGTTAACCTGTTGCAATGAGCCTTCCCGAAATCCCTCGTTCACAGGCCCCTACAATAATTTGTATCGTTGCTAGAAGTGCCCGATCTTAGAAGACACCGCCCGGGGATCCTCATTCGCCTTGAAGCACAGTGCCTAGCACTGCAGCGCCGCGAGTACATCTGACTGCTGCGGCCTGAGAACGTGAAACGTGCCAGGACGCTATAACGGGGACGTGAACACCGCGCGCGAATCAACTAGACTGTTGCGTATTGGCAACTGTAATTTGAGCTAGGACGTTTTTGGGGATTTCGGCCATACGAACTTTTGAATTTGTTGCACGTTTTAAGACGAGCGTGTGCGGCACAAATGCGATATACACATGCAAAGGAGACCGTCCTCCATCCATGGAGAAGCTGCTGCACGTTTTGAAGACGAATGTGCGCGGCGATACGACGGAAATCACCTTTTGAATACGACACGCCCTCCATCGTTGACACTGCTGAACGCTTTCAAGACGAATGCGCGCGGCGCTACAGGCTACAGCGAGAGACACATTTTGAAAACGATCCGCCCTCAATCCTTGATGCCGGTGCAAACCTTTACAACGAATGTCAGTGGCGCGTAGGCGAGAGCCATATTTTTGAAAATTGCCTGCCATCCTAGGAACTGCTGCAAAGATCAAGGTCCAGGGTCACACATTGTGAGGAAGCCTCGGCAAAACACCCGGCCCGCCCTACCAACAGGTCTGGGGGGTGCGACAGGGAGGAGCTACTCATACAGAAAAGGACTGAGGGAGGAGAAGGAGGAGGAGGAGGAGGAGGAGGAGGAGGAGGAAGAGGAGGAGATGGAGGTGGAAACGGAGGAAAATGAGGACGGATGCATTTGCATGAGAAAGATAAGCAGACGTAGGGGAAATATGAAAACAGGAGGACCGTGATAATGTGGAGGCGGAGGAGGAGGAGGAGGAGGAGGAGGAGGAGGAGGAGGAGGAGGAGGAAGAGGAGGAGGAGGAGGAGGGGAAGGAGGAGGAGGAGGAGGAGGAAAAGGAGGAGGAGGAAGAGGAGGAGGAGGAGGATGAGGAGGAGCAGGAGGTACAGGAGGAGCGGGGCTGTGCCCGCATCCTGGATCAAGCCATTCCGCCTTTTCTATGGAGGGGGTCAGCGTGCGAGGGGGCGCACCGCGAGCCAAGTGCCCGTGCTGTCGGGCGGCAGGCCACACACCGAAGCGTCCAGATGCGATGGGAGGGCGCGGAGGCGGCAAGGGCAATCCCCTCAAGGGCGGCAGTGGTGGGGGCTGGGGGAATGGGAAGGATCGTGACCTGGCCCCCACCTGCCCAGCCGTCGACGCCTACACACTACCCGTGGAATTCGACTGCGGGGCGACTGTCAATCTCAAACATCAGTGGTGCTGGCAGTGCGGAGATCATGGGCAATCACATGCATCGGCCAACCCGGGTGCCCACCGCCAGCCCCGCTACCAAAAAAACAGTGGTAGCATCAGTGTGTAGCAGCAGCACCACCATTCAGCATATTCAGAAACTCCAGAGCACGCTCGACACTTTGAAGAGTTTTGGGTCCGAAGCTGAGGGTGCGGAGGTCCTGCAGCATGAGCATGCGATGCGCTTGTTAGAGGGAGTGGTTGGTCGCCTACGCTGAGGCAGAATATCAGAAAAGCGAGCCGCAGCTTCAGCTGGCCTGGTTCAGCCGTCGGATCACGGCGCAGTAGCAGCTGGAGGGTCAAGCGATGTCTTCGAAGCAGGGGCAGCAACTCGAGGATTTAGACCTGAAGAGGGCGCGTCTGGTGGCTGACCTCGAGGCGGCCAGGCAAACGTACACCAAATTAGAAGATAAGCTGGCAGCCCTGAAGCCCCCCCCCCCCCCCCCCCCCAGCGCCCAACATCGACCCGTGCATGGTGGGGCCGCCAGGCGTCCCAGCGCTGGTCCGGGCGGGGTGCGAAGCGCAGCTAGGCAAAGGCTACGCGGTCGGAGCGCTCGGCCAGATCGGCCAGGGCGGTGTCTACATGGACGCGCAGGCGTTCTAGAACAGCAGGAACTTCCTAGGCAACAGCATGGGCCCACAGTTGGTCCAGCAGCCGTGGGAACCTACGCAGCAACTCGCAGCCTACATTCGCGCGTGCGGGGCAGCCCCAGTCTCAGAGGCAGCGGCATCGAGCGGCGCCCAGTCTGAGGAGGCGGCCCAGCTTCAGCCCCCAGGAGGATCGGTGGCTGAGGCACAAACACGAGATGGTGGAGGGCGCGGGTCGGCGGCGGCAGAGTCGAGGGGCGTCGAGGTGCAGCAAGCCCCGCTGGCATGTCGCCGCCCAGCAGTTGAGGGCGCAGAGGAGCCTGCAGAGAAGAGAGGCCGCCTGGACAACGCCACCGCAGCAACTGCGGAGGCTCCAAGCGGAGAGCAGCACCTGCAGCACCCAGCGCGCCTACGGGCGCGACGGCCTGCAGGTCCTCACGATCAACGCAAATGCTGCCAACGCTCGGTCCTCTGCAGCGCCGCATATCGAAGGGGGTGAGGCTCTCGCTGCGCGAGTTCAAGAACATAAGCTTGACGGCTTACAGCTGCTTGGGGAAAAATGGCGAGTTGCGCAGATTGGGCTGGAAATCCTGGTGGGGCCCCTTTGCTGTCGCGGCCGATGGAGGAACATCTGAAAGGCGTTGCCATCGCATCTCGCTCGCGCCTTGACGCTTAGCAGGATCCAGGCCGCGAGGATGAACTCGTTTCGCCTCGCCCCATTCAAGTTTTCATGCGGGGCAGGCGCCTCGGCGTCATCAGCTTCTATCGCGGGCGTTCGAGGGGCGTGGAAGGGCTGGGCCCTGCAGACATGCGCACCGCGCGCGCGCGCTGGGAACAGACAATCAGAAACATTTTATTATGATTAGTTTCGTCGTGGGCAGCAACTTCAACCTCGGGCCCCACATGGTCAGAGAAGGATTCGCGCTGCACGACGTGGGCGGTGGGCAGGCGATACCTGAGCGCCACGTCGCTTGGCTAGCGTCTTCTCCAGGAACATGTCTCGATTATTTCACCGTGCGCAAACGCCGATTCCTTGCCGTCAAATCAGTAAACGCAGACGTGCGCTCCGAGATCTGCCAGCGCAGACCTCTTGTGCTTCGGCGCCTGTCTGGCGCCGGTAATGTACGCGTCCGGCGTCTCAAGCAACATGCGAAGCCCCTTGTGGACATCTCGGGGGTCCTATTCCTGTGCTGGCGACATTGAGCAGCGCCTGGAATCCCTGATGCAGCGTTGAGAGCGCCCCAGAGGATTTCGCGCGCAACGCGGGGGCGGGGGGGGGGGGCTCCAGGCGGGTCTCGACGAGGCGCGCGGGTCTTGGCGCGATGGGCCAGGGGCGAGCCCCGGGCGACCCTGCAGCGCTGCCCCAGGGGGCTCCTCGGCGGCAAGCTCCACGAGGTCTACGAGGCCCCCATCATGCGAACTGCTATGCGCCAGAAGGTCCCCAGCGAGGAGCCCCCGCAGAGTCTTTCTCGGGCTGGCCAATCGAGTCAACGTGACTGGGTATTTGATTGGTTCTGAGAAGGGTTCTGAGAAGCACATGGAACGTCAGCCGGATTATTGGAACCTGCTTCGATCAACCTATAGAACAAAACACTGTCTGGAGGAATTTGCGGATGCCATCGCCCTGGAGGTCCAGATCTCTGGATGGGTCTCTTGCGGGCTGCCGTCGAACCGCGAAGGTATTCTTGCCCCCCCCCTTTCCAGCGAGCTGGCGCAGTCCAGTCTTCTCGCCGCTCAGATTGTCAAGCGCCTCTCGCCCTTCCCGCGCGGGCGCCGCGAGGGGCAGCGGACGCAGGCCGACTGGTGCGCGGAGGCTTGGGCTGGGGCCGCGAAGCGGGCGCGCGCCTGCGCGGAGGCGGCCGCCGACAGGCGTCGGGGTATAATCCGCGCGGGGGAGGGGCAACGCGCCGCGCTTAACCGCGCCGCTGGAGGGGGGGAGAAGCGCCGGGGCGCGGTGGGTGGGGTGGGGGGGCGAAACCGGCGGCGCAGGGACTTTCTCAGCCCGATGATCTTGCGGCTCCGGCCCCCCCCACGCCAGCGGGGAACTGAGATGCCGAGCAAGTCTTTCAAGGGAAGTGCCATCGCAGCTTGCGGCTGTCACCCGCGGCGCTTTCGTCTTCTGCGCAGGAGTGCTCTGGGCGCCTTGCGTCGGGTCCTGGGCCTGATGACTATTCTCGACCCTCGCCTTTTTGGGCGGGGGGGCTCGTCGTTGCTCCGCTCGGGGGCCCGATCGCGGGCAGGGGGCCGATAGGATTTACCGCGTTTGATCTGAAAGGTTTCCAATTGGCAATCCAGGTGTCGCAGAGGCTGGGGGCGCCAAATCCATGGCCGAGGGGCGTTTTCCGCGGGGCCTGGGCGCAGCCCTGCCGACGCGGCTTGGAGGCGGGAAGTTCGCGGAGACATCGCTGCCGCGATGCTTTCGGTTCTTGCGGATCTCAAGCAGCGCCGCGAACGCGCGCAGCGCCCCCGGCGCGTGAACTGCGCCATTGATTAGCAGCGCCTTCTCCTCGCTCCTTGGTTTGCATTTCTCATTGAAAGGGCGCCCAGCATGCGCGGGATGGTTCCTGAACATCCAGGACCGCATCAAGGTGGAGTGGCGGGGGGCTCGGCGCCGACCTTCGGAATTCAATATTTTTGACGTCCGATTGCCGATGTGCATGTGGAACTCGTCCTCTCCCCGAGCCTGACAGCGCGCGTGGGCGATTTCAGTTCGAAGGAGAGGATTGCGAATTTACAGGATCTGGCCTTCTTGGTTGACATGCTGTCGTTGCCACCAGCGCAGAGTTCGCGCGGGCTGCAGTTCTTCCTCTAGACAGAATGCGCGGGGCAGTTCGACCCGACGATTTTGAACCTCGGCGTAAACTGCGCCCAACGCGAGCCGAACGTTGGGCGAAGGGCCCAGGGCGCCTCTCAAAGATCAAGAGCCGAAGAAATCCTAAACAGCCCTGGGCCAAGATCTGGTTTTGCGGAGCCATGCTGGAGTGCGCTTACGGGGGGGGGGGATCAGGCGGAGCCATGCCTGAGTGCGCTTACGGGAGCCATGCTGGAGCCATGCCATGCCACTCCGGATGAGATCAGGCGTCTTCGGTCGCGGTGTGCTGGCGCTCTCTAGGTCTCGCGAGCTGCGGGGGCCCAGTGAGGTCTCGCTCGCGCGTGCAGCGGCGATAATGAACCCGCCTTCCAGGTTGTTTTACCACAGTCAGCAGCATTTGTGTACTGTTCTGCCTTATTTTCTAGTCTACATCATCTGGAGGAGGTGGTGCAGGATGAACGCGAAACGTGCACCATACATGTTGAGTGCAAGCCGCTGTTCAGCGGCTACATGAGCCCGCGCGCGGCGACATCCGGCCACTATCCTGGGTCTGAAGTATAGCGAGCGCTGTATGCAGGTGGGTTCCATGGCTGGCAGTTGAATGTCCATGTGACGGACCCGACGCTCATTGGGCGCCAACGCCGCCGCCAGCTTGGAAAATATCGGACCGAGAAATATGCCAAGGATGGTGCACACCTGCATGGGCAGTGCACCTAGCGGGGTGGAGTGAAGTACTGAGGTAACTCTTAGGTGTAGCTAAGATGTTCGTAGAACCGCTCATAGCCAAGAGGCGATTTGGGAATTCTAGACGCTTCGCGTATCCCCACAAGTTTGCCGCCGGTAGCGTGCTTGCGTCCCCATCCGCTGTGCTGCCTGCGTCGCTCCCTAATGAGGGTCACTTTGTCCCCGGCATGTGCACTCGCTACCGCGGCCTACGTGCCTCTGCAGCCAATTATCTCGCTCTGTGGCCCAGACGTTATTCCCGCTCTCTGGATCTGTCCTTCGAGCCGCCGAACAAAAAAGTATCCCCACCAGTGCTGGCGGCGGGCGTGGCCGGACTGGCAGCGGTCGGCCCTCCTGCTCCTCACGTTGCAGCCCCCCCTGCACACCGCCCAGCGACTACCTCACATCGCCCGCGCCAGCGCCGCGTGCCTCCCGAGGTATTGCTCAACCTGTGCTCCCGGAGGCACTCCGACTGGGTCCGGTTCACATCGCGGTACCCCAGCCCCAACACACTCCTTCTCTTTCCTCGCCGGCGTTGCTCACCACGCCAGCGGGCTCCCACTCCCATGACCGCACCGGGCCGGCGCGCGCCGGGTGGGTCACAGTCGCACGGCCCCCCCCCGACACTGTGATGCGGTCCAAGTGAGACTGGCCTGTGTGCTGAGTGGTTCAGCCTTCAGCGTCAAGGCAGCCTCTCAGGCCCACCTGCAACCCCCCAGTGCGCTGCACGGTTCACGGCTGCTCAGCCGGCTTGGCGTGCGCAGGTCGTCCGTTTGGAGTCTGGCGTCTCATCGGCGACTCACTTCCGGCCCTTCGAGATCCGCAGGTCCTGCGCGTGTCCTGCGATGGCCACTCGAATTCTGGTCATTTTGTCCAGTGCGCGTGCCCGAGCTTGCAGTACGCCAGCCAGTTCAGCGTCACCCAGCCTGCAGCCGCCGTCTGAGTGGGCCGGCCGGCGCTCTGCTTAGCAATTAGCCTCGCCCGTGGCCCGGACGTTGCCTTCGCCGCCTGACCGTCGTTTCGTGGCCGCGACCAAAAAAAATTATCCCCACCAGTAATGCAGGTCACCCACCTGTCCCACTTGCACCTCCACCTGAGTGGCTTGACGCCGCAGCGCGTAACACAGAATTCCCTAGCATTTTGCTTAGGGTTGCACGTTGCTCGAGCTTCCCTGGGCGTTCCAGTTCAGCCAGCCAGCCCCCGCCCTGCTGCCCCAGCTGCCGCCTTGTGAGCTGGCCCGGCCGGCTTGTGCTGCGCCCAGTAGCTAATTCGGCTTGCCCGTCGGCCCGGGCACCCTGTTCGCCGCCGGCGCTCTTCGCTCGCGGCCGCGACCAAACAAATATCCCCACCAGCCCATCCAGAAACGATGTCCCGGCGAGTGAAGAGGTGATCAGAGAAGCGCGGGAGCAAAGAGTGGGACGGCCGAGCCGTGTGAAGGAGAGAGGGGGCGAAGGAGAAAATTGGATGGATGGATGAGGGACTTGGGAGAAGGAATATGAATTGGATGAGGAGGATTAGGAGGCGGAGGGGGAGGAGGAGAATGAGAAGGGATAGGAGGAAGGAGGAGGAGGAGAGCAAGCAAAAGGGCCAGATGTTTTTTTTGATGTTTGTCGGAGCCTCTTGGGGTATCTTTTGGGCGTCTTGGGACGTCTTGGGGGTCTCTTGGCGGTCGTAGGAGGCTCTTCGGCGTCTTGAGTGCCTCGGGGGGGCCTCTTGGGGCCGCTTGGGATCCTTTGGGGGGCCTCCTGGGGGTTGGGGGCGTTTTAGGGCCATCTTGGGGTCATCTTTGGACCTCTTGGGGCCTCCTGGTCTCTTGGGGCCATCTTGGAGGAGATCGGTCAACGAAGGGGGGTTCTTCAATTACGGTCTCCCCAAAGAGGCCAACATGGGGCCAAAACCCTGGTAACACCAATGATTGTTGCTTGCTCTCCGAGGCCGTCTTGGACGCTCTAACTACCCGCGGCCCCCCCCGTCCAGGTCCATGGGGAGGGGGTCGGGGGAGGGGTAAGCCCCTCCCCGAAGAGGAAAAAGGAGGGGTGGACGAGGAAACGCCCTAAACCACCTACGCCCAGAGGGCTGGTGGGATTTGGACCGGGCCGCCACCGTCATCCCAGATCCCAGGCCAATCCCCAGCAGTTGTGCCCACCGTGTGCTTTGGATCGGTTGCCGTTGGCGCTGTCTTAATTGTGCTCGGCGCTCCCGTCGTAGCAACCCCGTCAGTCGGTGTGCGGCCCTTAGCCCAGCCATGAAATAATTTGTGGCGTATGAGTAGGAGCACCCCCAACCGTTTTTATAGTTTATGTTTGTAGAGTTTGAGGCACGAGCCTTCCCACGGTTCTCTGCTTGCGCTGTGGGGCCTATACCTCTGGCCAACCTCTGAAGCTGGGTGGGGGCCTGCGTAAGGTGTATGTAGCCCAGAGGAGACAGCTGCGGAGCGGCAAAGTCGCATGGCGTAAGGGCTACCACGTTTCCAAACCAGGGCCGGTTTCCCTCCCCCAAGACGGAGGTGAATGGTGGTCCACATTTGAGCACCTTTGAATGGTTATTTTCCGCTGCGGTGCGTGGGGATCAGTGGCCGACGATCTTGGCGTGGGGTTGGCCCTCGGTCCCGTCGGGGGGATGCGCCAGCCTTGGCGGGCTGGTGGTCTTGGCGATTCCCCCCTTGCCCTGCTACCCGCAGTCCCCTCGATCATGGGTTGACGGGATGAAGAGAGAACCACTGGAATGAGGAGCGGGAGGAGGAGGGGGGAGCAGCATCATAATGAGAGAAGCGGAGCATACGAAGGAGGGCGAGGAATATGAC
Source organism: Prorocentrum cordatum (assembly GCA_963575745.1). Classification (NCBI taxonomy): domain Eukaryota; class Dinophyceae; order Prorocentrales; family Prorocentraceae; genus Prorocentrum; species Prorocentrum cordatum. The sequence goes on along the minus strand of CAUYUJ010016193.1, from coordinate 127,220 downwards.
GGAGAGGAGGAGGATGTCAAGGTGTAGGGAAAATAATGGTGCAGGGAAGGAGGGATGGACGCATGAGGAGGATGCGGAGGGGGAAAGGGAGGATGGCGGGCGGCCGCAGCAGCGGGAGCAGCAGGGCAGGAACCAGCAGGAAAAGGGGGCGGGTGAGCAGCGGCAGCAGCAGGAACGGGAAGAGGCGCGGGAAGAACGCGAGGGTGACGAGGAGTGGGAGGAGGGGGAGGCGGTGAACGGGAAGTGGGGCAACCACAATGTGACATGCCTGCACTACAAATCGTGATAACAGGAGGAGGAAGAGAACGGGGAAGGTGGAGGGGGTGGGTTGGTGGGTGGGGTGGGGGGATGGAGGAGCAACAAGGGGAGCAAGGGAGGCTTGGATTCCGGGGGGCGGGGGATCCTTTCGGAAAGTGTTGGGAGAGGGAGGCCAGGGTGTCAGACGATAAGTGTGCAGACCATGTTCGTGGTGTATCTGTAGGGATGGCTGCTCGGCAGTACTCGTTGATTGAGGGAGGCATTCTGGGCATGGCCTCGCCTCCAACGGGTCCTCGGAGTTGACGTATGTTCTGCGGCGGATTGCGGCGGAAGCATAAAGGCCACGGCTCCGCTCGTGGATGTTGCGGAAGGGTGGGCCACAAAGAGATACCAATATTGTGAAGGCCTTGCGGCCGGGGCCGCCGATCCTGAATGCGGACGACGACGACAACGACGACGACGACGACAACGATGACGGCTGCGGCGACGACGACGACGACGACGCTGACGTCGGCCAAGGTCCTATGGGATGCTTCTCGGGGACTCTTCGGAATGCTCTCGGGGGCCTGTGGGGCGGAATGTTGGGGCCACTTGGGGGCCTCTTGGGGCCCTCTTGGGAGCCTCTTGGGGGCCTCTTCGGGTTTCCTGGGGGAAGTCTGGGCAACCGCTTGGGGCATTCTAAAAGCCTCTCGGGGCCTCGGTCTCGAACTGTCCGTTTGGGTCCCCCGTCTGTGCACGCTATTGGAGTTGTGTTGGGGGCCTCCCGGGCCGCCTTGGAGGCGTTTTGGGCTGTCGTGGCGTCTACTGAGCTGTTTCGGTGCCCTTTTGGAGGCCTCTCGGGCCGTCTTTGGACAGTCTTCGGGGTCTCTTGCGCCGTCCTGGAGCGACGGGAAGTGGAAACGGCGAGGCCGCCCAATTTTTGCTCAACCCTCCCTTGGTCAGGTTCTCGTTTTGAAAAGAGCAGTGGGGTGCCGACTCCCTTCTCCTCCGTCTCTTCCCGCCCTGCCTCCGCCACTTCCCGCCCTGCCTGCGCCTGCACTCCCCCCCGCTCTCCTCTCGGCATTCTCCTCTCGCATCCTCGTGGTGGCTGCGAAGTGCGAAACTGTCGCCACTTTCGAGGGCTGCTGGGGGAGCCCGCGCAGTGGGGTCCCACGCAGTTCCAAACGGGACCTCGCCATCCATCCCTGGGGTGGGCTGCGACGTGTGAAATTGTCGCCATGTTCGAGGACTGCCTCGCCATCCCTGGGGGGCTGCGAAGTGTGAAATTGCCGCCACTTTCGAGGGCTGCTGCGGACGCCAGCACAGTTAGGCGCCGCGCATATCGAAACGGGACCTCGCCATCCTCGGGGGGCTGTGAAGTTTGAAATTGTCGCAATTTTCGATGGCTGCTGGGGGGGGGGGCTCGCACAGTGGGGCCTCACGTAGATCCAAACGGGACCTCGTCATCATTGGGGGGCGGCGAAGTGTGACATTGTTGTCGTTGTCGAGGGTTGCTGGAGGGGGGCCAGCACAGTGGGGCCCTACGCAGACCCAGACGGGACTTCGCCATCCCTGAGGGGGTTGCGAAGTGTGAACATGTCGTCATGTTCGAGGGCTGCTGGGGGAGACCGCGCAGTGGGGCCCCGCGCATATCCAAACGGGACCTCGCCATCTTCGCGGGGGCTGCGAAGTGTGAAATTGTCGTTGGTCTCGGTGGCTGCGGGGGGCGGGGCTGCGAAGTGTGAAACTGCGGCAGCGTTCGAAGGCTACTGAGGGAGCCTGCTCAGAGGGGCCCCACGCAGATTCAAAAGGGACCTTGCCATCCCTGGGGGGCTGCGAAGTGTGAAACCGTCGCCACGTTCGATGGCTGTCGGGGGTGCCAGCACAGTGGGGCCCCACGCAGATCCAAACGGGACATCGCCATCTTTGGGGGGAGGGGTTGCGAAGTGTGATATTGTCGCCGCTTTCGAGGTCTTCTGGGGGAGCCAGTACAGTAGGGCCCCACGCAGATCCGAAAAGGACCTGACCATCCCCTGGGTGGGGGTGCGAAGTGTGAACGTGTCGACACGTTTGAAGGCTGGCGGCGCGCGTGCGCGCGTTTTGGAGCTCGCATGAAGAGGTGCCGGGAGGAAGCGGAGAGGCTGGCGGGCGAGCTAGGCCTTGACCGCTTCTTACACTAGTAACGGCAGCTTTTTGTTTTCCGAGGCGCTGCAGCAACGCGGAGGCGCGGCCGCGCAGGTGCGGAGCATTTCGGCATGGAAAAACGCGACATGTCATTGTCTGGTTGCGTTTCCGCCAATGTAATCCTGGATTGTCCATGCTCCATCTCGCTTCTTCTGCCGAGGTGGTTGTTCTTCCACCCCGATGTCATGTGTGTACTTCTCCTTCCCAGTACAATGCCTCGTGGCCCTTTTTGCACCTCGGCCACACACACTTCGCGCGATATAGATATCTGTCGCGCACCGTCTCGTGCGCTGCTGCTGCCACGCTATTGTGGGCACGCTTTATATCATTCCTTGGTGTCGATGGGTTGTGTCCGTCGCAGGCTCATTGGGGCGTCCTGGAGGCCTCCCGGGCAGGCTCAAGGGTTTGAAGGCGTTTGGGACATATCGTATGGTGAATGTGTGCCCTCTTGGACCATCTTGGGGGTCTCGTCTTTTGGAGCACTCTTGGCGTGTCCTGGTACGTCCTGAGTCCCGGGGACCCCCAGGGGGGGATGCGTATTCCCCCCTTCCCCCCGACGGGGAGTGGATCGAAAGGAAGGAGCTTCCCACCAACTCGATTACGACATTGCTTGATTTTCTCGTCGCTGGCAAGCTTGATGAAATGGGTACAGGCAAGTGGGACGACGGACGCGACGACAGACGGAGACGACGACTCAAACAGACAACCTCACATACGCCGACAGGGTCGGCGGACTTTGGGTCCAGGGATTTCAAGACCAGCCCATGCCGCAGCAGCGATGATCTACCAGGCAGAGCAGAAAGTGAGCTGAGAAGAGGGGGCACGCAATGTACAGCTTCTTTGAGTGGGGAGCCAGGAAATCAACTCGAAGCTCGAGGATGGCAAGAACGCGGCGAATATGCTGGCAGGGGAGGTTGCGGGAGTGAGGAAGAAAATCGAGAAGGCCGTCCTTCCCGCCTTGCGCGGCCGTGGCTGCGCCTCTAACTTGCCTCACCGTTGTTCTCTCGGTGTCCCCTTTCCCCATCCTCTCTCATCTCGTTTCCTCCTCCTCTTCCTTCCTTCTGCGCAAACCTTCGGTGCAGGGGGGACATATGGCGGCACTGCGGACGGCTTTTTGATGCGTCATCACTGCGTAGAGACAGCTATGAGGCCGAAGAGCCGAGCAAAGCGACTTCAACCTGTGTTTTCATGATTTCGAGGGTGGAGGCGGGCGCAACCCTCGGGCTAACACGTTTTATCTCGTCTGTGTTGGAGTTTTTCTGGCATGTGAAGATGCATCAGGAGCCACCAGCACATTCCAAGGTGTCTTAGAGACGCCGCCAACATGGCTCATGGAGTTTCCAGGAGGCGCTCAGGACGGCCGAGCAGGCCCGCAGGATTGTCCTAGACGCACACGGGAGATCTCGGCGGCCTCTCTGGAGAGCGATCTTCAATTCCCTTACTCCCTGGCGATAGCGGGCGTGACCAGGAGAGAGGGCCGGTCACCTTTTGATTCGTGCCGGTTTCGTCCGGACGCGTTTGGTCATGGTTGATTCCCAGAAGGCGTTGGCGCGAATGGTGACTGGCCCCTCCGCGTTATCGCGAACAGGTTGAAAAACGAACCCTGGCTCAAGGTATCAAGGATTGCGAACACGTCGCGCAGCGTGCCCCTTGGCTTCAAAAGCGCCGCCAAGATGGCCGATGAGGTCTCCAGGAGACGCCCATGACGGCCCGCAGGACGGTGCCAGAGGCGCACGAGAGAGCTCTGCGGCCTTCCTGGCGTCAAGGTATCAAAGACTGCGAGCGCGTCGCGCAGCCTGCTTCTTGGCCCCCCGGCATTGCTCCACATGCTGCAGCGTCGGCGACTGCCGCCCGGCGGGAGCTTGCCAGCCGGCGGGAGTTTGAGCAGGTGCGGGCCGCCCTCGTGTGCATTGGCTTCGGGATGGTGAGACGAGATGGGTCGGCCACGCGCAAGGGGTGTGTGTGGAGGGTGGGAGGTACTCAGAAGCACACCTGCTTCTCAGACCGCGCGGGCCTAACCTACAGACGCGGGGCTGGCGCGTTGTAAAAAACAGCCTCCTTCTAATAAGCCTTGTCCCCTCCCCCTACCCCGTTTCGCGCGACGCCAAGGATAATAGGTCTGGCGGATTGGCCACGGTGCGAGGAATACTCATACCCGTAGTAGCAGTCGCAGTAGTTGTCGTAGCAGTAGTAGTAGTAGTAGTAGTCGTCGTCGTCGTCGTCGCCGTCGTCGTAGTAGTAGTAGTAGTGGTAGTAGTAGTAGTAGTAGTAGTAGTGGTAGTAGTAGTAGTAGTAGTCGTCGTAGTAGTAGTCGTAGTATTCGTAGTAGTAGTAGCAGTAGTAGTAGTAGTCGTAGTCGTAGTCGTAGTCGTATTCGTAGTAGTAGTAGTAGTAGTAGTAGTAGTAGTAGTAGTGGTAGTAGTAGTGGTAGTAGTAGTAGTAGTAGTAGTAGTAGTAGTCGTAGTCGTAGTAGCAGTAGTAGTAGTAGTAGTAGTAGTAGTAGTAGTCGTAGTAATCGTAGTTGTCGTAGTAGTCGCAGTAGTCGTAGTAGCAGCAGAAATAGTAGTAGCAGCAGTAGTAGTAGCAGTGGTAGTAGTGATAGCAGAAGGTGAAGAAGGCGCAATGATAGGATGAGAACGGAGTGGAGGAGGGCGGAGGAACAACATGTTTCGTGGCCTTGGGGAGAAGCCGCGATGTCTCTGCGAGGACGCTGTTGAGACGCCTCGGGAGGGAGCCGACAGCCACCTGACAGCGCAGCTCCTCACTCCTGCTATCCTTCCTTCCCCAATCCCACGCCTTTTCCTTATTCTCACTCTGGTAGTATTGCCGTCGCAGATCCCCGGCCCCGGGGCCCAATAGGGCGAGAAGATCCCGAGAAACGTCCAGATCCACCCTTGATCCTCGAGTGCAGAGGGCAAATTCACCCCCCCCCTCCCCTGGAGGGCCCCGAGGCTCATTTAAAGACTGGCAGACGCTTCCTGGAAACGCCCAGAATCTTCCACCCTGAGTCTTCGAGCGGCGGGGATCAAACCTCCCCCAATCCCCTTGTGCGTTTGAGGCACTTATGCGCCACCACCACCACCGTGCCTGGCCAGGACCGCCCCTGGGCCCTGGCACGGTGTGTGCGCTTCCTGGCCGTGGCTGGGGGGCAGGAAGGATGGCCCTGGCCAGGCCCAGCGGCAATGTACATGTGCAGTCTGCTCGGGGGTTGCTGGAGGTGCCCCTGGCCCAAGGTGCCCCCAGCTGTTCGCTCCATTCTGGAGCCCCTGAGAGCGTCTGGGCCTCGTAAGCTGTGCTCTCGAGGCCTAAGTGGCCTCCCTGGAAATCCTGGGGGCACCTTGGGCCAGGGGCACTTCTAGCAACACGCTATCTGCGGAGTCTGCTCCCCACTCGACCTCCCGTCGCAGCTGCGCTCCCCCACTGCGGCAAGCGGGGGTCCGCCCTGGCTCCCTTGCCCACTTCCGCCGCGGAGGCCATCAAGAGGGCGGAGGAGGCCGACAAGAAGAGGGCGGCAGAGGAGGCCCCCCGAATACGTCCTTCAGATCCAGGCGTCACAAAACAATTCGGGACGGCAGTTTTCCATACTATGTGATATCTGTCATTTTGCGTGGCCGTATGTGTCATATAATGTATGTATGCATATGTATATATATATATACATATAGATATGTGCATACCCACATACATTATATATACATTGTTGTATACGGATTGTCAAACACACACAACACATACAATGACATAAACATACAGACACACCCACACACACCCACACACACACTCGGCGCCGCCTTGGCAGCGCGCGGCACCGTGCTTGCCGCACCCGCCCATGCACCGTCGCCGTCGGCTGCCGTCAGGAGGCTGCTGCCAATCTTCGCTGCCTCGCCGACCCATCTTGCCAACGAGACTGCGATGTCGTCGGCAAGGGCTGCTCTTGCCACCGCTGCCCGTCCATGGGGTGCGAGGCGGCACTGCTCTTGGCGAACGTGTCCGCCGCCCTAATGCCCTCGTTACCGTCCATCCTGGTGGTACCATCGTGTGCTGGGCGAAGCGTTGCGCGTCCTTTTACCCTGGTGGCTCGCTCGAGCGAGGATCCGCCAATGTCGTCCACCAAGGGCGGATCTCCTGCCAGACTCCTGCCGAACTCCTGCCATATCTCCTGGCACGGGCGATCCCAGTCGCAGCACCAGGTTCTGCTTGCTGCGAAGTCCGTGGCGAGGAGCTTGCAGTCGGTCCTGATCTCGAGGACTCCCTCGGCCACTGGGAGCCCCCATGCGAGGGCCCGTGCCGCCGGCTAGCTCGCCCGTTTTGGCGTCCTGGGGGAGGTGGGCGGGGACGCATCCCCAGGCGCCGCGCGCTTCCCCGCGGACGTGGAGTGCGGCGATGCCCCGGCACGCGCGCAACTCGGCTGAGGCAGCCTTGCCGTGCAGCGCCGGGCCGTCGGTGCAGATGCAAGCGGCTCCCGCCAGCGACGCGCGCCCGCTGTGGTAGCTCCAAAGGACTTCCTCGGTGGCCAACGCAAAGGGTATGCCGTCCGTCTGCGCTGGGATCAGCGCCCTCAAAGTAGCGGGTCCCTATCCGAAGGTTCTTGAGATGCACTACGAGGGGCTCATGGCGGACGCCAAGCTTCGGGCTAGGTTCTTCTCTTGGGTGTCTTCGAGGATCGCGAGTTGTCATGGGGACAGTGACCGTCCGTGCCGTGCGATTAGACATTCATCTGGTAGGGCCCCCAAGTTGGCCTTAACGGCTCCCGCCGACGTGATCGTTTCTCTGCGTGGGCACCAGGTTTTGGTGACTCACGGTGCCATGGTGTGCACCCTGTGTGGCTCCTATCAGGCGTCTTTCCAGGCTGCTAATTGTAACCCTGACGGGGTCTGTAAACGGCCTTCGCAAGAGAGCTCTGTTCTGTATCGGCAACGGTATAACATTCGTGGTGTCAGAGCGGGGAAGCATCCCAAGACGGGGAATAAGCCCGTCTAAGTTTTGATGCGTTCGGCCCGTGCTCCCATCCCCCTGGTTGCACGACTCGGCCGATGCAGCGTGGTCCTCTTCCTCCGCACCCTCCTCCTCCTCTTCCTCCTCCTTCTCCTCCTCCTCCTACTCCTCCTCCCCCTCCCCGCTCCCTCCGCCTCTTCTTCCTCCTCCGCCTCCTTCTCCTCCTCCCCTCTCCCCCTTCTCTTCCTTCTCCTCCTCCTCCTCCTCCTCCTCCTCCTCCTCCTCCTCCTCCTCCTCGGGCGGGGCGGTAAATGGATGGCAGCGAGGGCTGCAGACCCCAGAGGGCGCCTTTCAGGGCCCCAGCGGTGCACCCTTCGGGGTCCCCGACAGTGGGCTTTCAGGACCCAAGAGGGGGTCGTTGGGGCCTGAGAAGAGCAACTTTCTCCCCCCCCCCAATTTATCGCCCCCCCCCCCCCCCCCAGTAAGCGACGTGAGCGCCCCCGCAGGCCGCCCGCAAGAAGGCCGAGGAGGAGGCGAGCGGCCCCCGGGGCGGGGGCAGACGCGCCCGGGGCAGACGCGCCCCCGAGCAACCCGGATCTCCATCGCTGTGCTGCTTGCTTCGGCCTGATCGGAACTCAGAGGAGGAAAGGGTATTCCAAATCCCTTATCAATCGTCCCCCGTGTCCGGTTTTTTAAGGTGCCTTTTTTGAAATCGGGGGTGCGGTTTATTAGGGCGATTTCTTTGGATTGAAGCTTAGGGGGTCCGGTTTAGTAAGGTCCCGTCGGAAGAGAGACGGGTCCGGAATATTAGGTCGCATTTGGAGGGGGGTGTCCGGTTTTTTAGGGGGGGGCGATTAATAAGGGATTTGGAGTGCCCATACCGCCACATTTGCTGGTCTCGTTTCGATTCCTCTGATTCGATTCGATGCGACTTCGATGGCTTCCCATTCCGATTCGATTCGGTTTGGGATTCCAATTTGGCCTGAGATTTCTCACTGGAGGCCCACTGGCCTGCCGATTTCCGCCGATTCGACTTCTCCCGACTCGGTTGTCGATTTCCGCCGATCCGATTAATTTCGATCCCCGATCCAGCTTATCAATTCGATCCTGGGCTCTTCTGCCCTTGCCTCGTTTTCGCCTCTTTGAACCCTCCTGGGAGGCCATCGTCGCCACCGCTGGATTCGCCTCGAAATTCTGGTCACAACATACCCCTGGAGACGTTGGGGGCGTAGCTGTATGAGTACCGGTACCTCTTGGTTTCCCAGAAAGCGGCTACAGGCAGAGCGCACAGTAAGGATGAGCAATTTTCCAAGGTTGCCCTTGCATCCTTCCCCTTCGGTCCATCCTTGGCCACTTTCGCTGGCCGCACCCCGCTCGGAAAGTGAGAACGGTGATAAAGATTGGCACCAAAATCGGCGATGTGTTCCCACCTCCTCCACCAAAATCTTCGGGCGTCCTGGGTGACCGAAATATTGTCACGAGTGCCAGAATCTAGGATTATCTTCCCCCAGTAGGGGCGACTTCCCACCAGTAGGATTGGTTTTGGTGCCCATGCCCAAGCCTCCAAGGCAGCAGGTCATGTCCATCTTTAACAAGGTTCGCTGTCGGCATCGCCGCGGACGTTGACCATTTCAGACAGAAGGCCGACCTCCCAACAGCGGCCGCTGTCGCTTTTGGACAACATTTGATGTTTGGGCATCTTGCCAATGGTTTCGGTATCCCTTGCGGCGTCAAACTTGTTGTCTGGGGGTGTTCCCTCGATTTCGGCCCCTTGGAGCCCGTCGTGGGGCGTGGGGCCTCCCGGCGATCAATCACTGCTGTGGGACGAACTGCCTCACCCGGGGAAGGAGTCGGCCTTGCGGTGGGCTGCCTTAGGCAAGCCGCAGGTCGGGGCCCCCCAGCCGCACACCAGCACCGGCTCCAGCCCGCGCCAATCCTGGGCCCGGGATCGGTGAATACACGTCCTCTCGGCCAGGCCAGGAGGGAGTGTGTGCCCCAGCCCTCGTCCCCTCCTCCCTCTTTATGCTCGCCGGCCAATTCGCTAGGTGGTGCCCCTAATTATCCAGCTCCTCGCTGGAGCGGAGTTCGCCGCCTCGCTGCTGACGAAAAAAAGTGTGCCCCAGCCCTGGGCCTGGGGCTGGGCGTGGCCGCGGGGTGTGCGGCTGGCAGCCGCCTGGCAGGAACCTCGTCGGGCCAGCTCGCCTGGGAGTGAGGCTCGGCTCTCGTCCGCCTCGGGCGGCGCCGCTAGCCCCTCCGCCAGGCGGGGGCCGCCCACGGGGGGTGCGGGCATGTGCGCGGGAGCCACCACGGCCTGAGCTCGATCCGCTTCATCCTCGTTCCTCCTCGCTCTTCCGTGTTCCTCCACGCTCCTCCACATGCGTCTGTCTCTTCCTCCTCGTCCTCTTCCTGCTCTTATATGTATGTGTGTATATATATATATATGTATTGGTAGATCACCTTGGTATCGTTTTAGCTCTGAGCAGAGGCCGATCAGGATGGCCGTTGAATCCGTGAGGATGACTCTCGTTCTCCATGTCCTTACCCGTTTGGGCTCAAGGCTCTGAGCGCGCCTTCTGACGCGCGACGGATGGCATCGGAGCTGCTGGTCACAGTCGTCGCCAGTATTTCACAGGCGACTCACGGTTGGCTGTTTCGGTGCTCGCCGGTGCCGAGCTGCCCGACCCTCTCGTGCCCGGCGATCCTTCCCTGTCCAAATCTGCACCGCCCTGACCTGCGGCGCCCGACGTGCCACGCGACCCAGTGTCCTCGGGCGCCCTCGTGTTCGGCCTGCGAGGCAGGCGAAGAGTGCTCGTGTAACGTGGTGTCGTGCAGCTGGTGGGTGCCTTTCGTGGATTTGCAGCCCTACCGGAAGCTGGACACAGTGACGGCGGCGTGGGAGGCGGTGCTGAGGGGCGTGCCGATTGAGGTCGGCGTTGAGAGCACCTACAAGTTTGGAACTTTCCCCCAGGGACGACGGTGGGAGAGGTTGCTGGACGAGACCGACTGCGTGACCAGCTCGGAGGAGTGTCGCCGCGGCCCGGTGGTTGACCCACCTGGCGGTGCTGACGGCGGAGACCTCGGCGTCGAGCCCGTGCCTGGCCCGGTCGTCGACGTAGGCGCGGCGGGGAAGGTCCGTGGGACTCTCACCCCGAGGGAGCGCGACCGTGTGGTTCGTGCGCCCGCCGCGCCCGAGGGCCGCTGGGTGATCGTCGTGGCCAACGGGTTCCTGGGGGTCACAGTCGGCGACGATGTGGCGATGCCGTCGGACGCGCTGATCTCGCCCGACGGGCGGATGGAGCTGGAGCCAGCTCCCTGCTCGGCCGAGAGGGTCTTCGTGGAGCGCCTGCGCATGGACGAGACGCCGTCGGACTACGTTGGTGTGAAGGGACCTTCGGCTTCGAGCTCGGACGCCGGCGTGGCGGGCGCACAGTGCGACAGCCAGGGGGTCAGGCAGCAAGTGTGGCGCGAGGTGTCGGGGAAGGTGAAGCAGGTCGAGTTGGAGGACTGGCCCGAGCCGAGGCCGCGTACGGTGCTCTGGTGCGTACAGTTCGTGGACCGCCGCGGGGACGATCCCATGGACCACCACCGCGGGTGGATGGCCAACCTGAAGGTGTCCAGCACGTACTTCAGAGATCAGGAGCATGGTCACGAGATGCAGGCCTTCAAGTTCTTCGGGGAGTACAGCCAGATTGACTTTCCAAATCGGGTCAGGCTCGAGGTGATCATGAGGCGGTGCCAGGTGATAGATTTTCACTACGAGAAGGCGAACAAAGGCAGCAAGGCGAACAAGCTGGCGCAGGGGGTGACCCGCGACGAGGCGGCCTGCTTATCCGACTCGGACCGCTTAGGCGGGGAGGTGACGAACTGCCCCGGGTTGGTGAAATGGGTTTCGAAAGAGATCGGCCGAGACGTCTGGGTTACCGGGCAGATGAAGAAGGCGCGGGAGGAGAACAAACTCTCGCGCAAGGATGGCGCGTGATGAGCCGAGGCCAGAGGGCGACCCCACCCTGCTGGCCTTCACACATGAGGGGGAGCGCGATCATGGTGGTCTTGCGAGTTTTGTGGCCCAGCGCGATGCTCTTCCCTTGGCTGTTCATGAGCGCGTTCGGCGTGCTGAGGGCTGGGAGTCTCTGTCGCGATCCGTACGACGACGTGTGGAGGCCAGAGAGCACCGTTCCGACTGGGAGTCCGACGTGGCGCGGGCGCTCAACGAGCTCGGTGGCTACCAGGACACCCCCGCCAGTGAGCCTGTCGGTGTCGGCACCGATAAGGCCTCGCCGGCGCAATTCAGGCCTCTTGTGCACGACCTCGGGCTGACGCACGTTCGTGAGTGCGTGGCCCGGTGGGGAAAGCCTCCCGCCGACCTCACCTGCCGGGGAGCCTTTCGAGAGCTCCAGGCGTCCCACAGCTATCAGGGGTCCCCTGTTTCTGTGGCTCCTCTGAACCTTGACCTTCTCAGCCTTCCTGCTGCTGGGATGCCCCAGGACCTGGGGGGTCTTGTCGAGAATGGCCGCGATGAAGTTCAGAAGTTTGTTGAAGACTACCTCTTGCCAGAGGATCAGGCGGGCGAGCGTTTGAGCTCGAACGGGGTCCCTCAGCGCCCCTACCTCGATCCTCTCCTCCACCGTCCTCGTGAGTACGAGCGTGTCATCCGGGCTCTAGCTCAACGTGGAATGCTTGAATTCGGTTTAGAAGTAAAAGAGCAGTGTGGCCTTTTTTCGGTCTGGAAGAAAAACAGGACCCAGCGTTTAATCATCGACGCCCGTAGGTCTAACTGTTGGTTTAAGGATCCGCCGAAAACTCGTCTTGCGGGGGATTCTTTTTCACGTTTGTTTGCCGCGGCCGACCTGGCCCTTGAGTTGGGCCAAACCGACATTCAGGATGCTTTTTACCAGATGGCCCTGCCCGAGCCCCTCAGGCCCTACTTTGGTCTCGGGAAGGTTCGGGCGGGACGCGTAGGTGTCACCTGTACTGTAGAGGGGGCCTCCGTAGGACCGAACACGTGGATCTTCCCAAGGCTGAAGGTGCTGGCGATGGGTTGGTTGCATGCCCTCAACTGGTGTCAGAGAGGTCTGGAAGCTGCGTGTAATCGGGTCCCGGGCCTCAGCAACGACTCCCGCGTCCAGGATCACCGTGCCCCCCCCCCCCTGACCTACGACCAGTTGCACACGCAGCGTATGTTGACAACTTCGTGGCCTTCTCTCAGTCTGCAGGAAAGGCTCGGTCAGCGGCCGAAGGAGTTGCGGCCGAGCTCGAGCGTGTGGGCCTGCGAGCTCATCCTGTTGAGGCAGGGCCAGGAGGCGAAGCTCTCGGCTGGATGTTCTCAAGTGACCGCCCCCTGGTGATCGGAAAAGAGAGAAGGGTGTGGCGTCTTCGACTTGCACTTCAACGCGCTTCGCGTCTGCGCTGCCTGAGCGGGAAGCAAGTCGAGGTTCTTGTGGGCCACTGCACTCATCTGTTTCTTCTTCATCGGGAGCTCCTGTCGGTGTTCAGCGGGGCGTACGCCTTCATCGGGCGCCATCGTGGGGAGAGCGTCGGAGTCTGGGATGTGGTTCGACGTGAGTTGCGGTGGGCTTCGTGTCTTATCTGCTTCTGCTCCCGGGACCTGTGCGCCCCCATCTACACGCGTGTCCTGGCCACTGACGCCTCTGAGTGGGGTCTGGGGGTGACGGAGACCGTGGGCCTGGAGGCCGACGTGAAGCACGCCATGAGCTTTTCAGAGGCCTGGGGGTTCAAGGAGGGTGGAGAAGGGGCCCGTGAGCAGGCCCGGGAGCGGATCGAGGAGGCGAAGGTGACGGGGGAGAAGGCAGGGAACGCTAACGTGCCGGAGGGCGTGGACGTCTGCGCCCGGCTGGAGCGGGGGGTCGACCTCGTGCCTCGATCCCTTGTCGGAGGCCCTTGGAGGACAGTGAGGTCGCAAGCTTGGGATCGTCTTGAGAGTATTCCTGTTCTGGAGACCAGAGCTGCCTTGTGGGGACTTCGACACATGCTACGGAACAGTCAGACATGGCATAAGCGTGTTCTCATCCTCAGCGACTCGATGTCGGCTGTTCTGGCTCTGAGCAAGGGCCGAACGTCCGCGCCCGGGATGCTCCGAGTTGTCCGGCGCTGGGCTGCTCTGGCGCTGGTGTCGGGATGTTCCGTCTACCTGAGGTGGATCTCGAGCGAGGGGAATCCTGCTGATGCTCCCTCGCGGAGGGGGCTGCTGCCGCCGGCCGCCGTCGCCAGGCGTGGAGCTGGCGGCGCTGCCGCGTGCCCCGACCCCGGCCAGGGTCCACGGGGCGGCAGCACAGCCGCTGCCCAAGGTGCCCCGGATTGCGTGGGCCCACGCTGGCAGGCCGCGAGCGCGAGACCCGGCTCTTCGGGGCATGAGGGGATCGACGCTTGCCGCGGCCCTGCCGAGGGGCCACGCGCTGGAGGGGGTCGGGCCGCTGGTGCCGACGCAGCGCCGGGCGCAGCCGCGGGCCCGACATGCCGCTGCTCGCGCGGTTGCCCGCCGGGGCTCGGCTGCTACGAGGGCTCCGGAGCTGGCGAGGCTGAGTTCCCTCCAGGCGACCAACGTCCGGCCGCGCACCCAGCAGCTGTACCCGGAGAGCTGGGAGAGCTTCGAGGAGTGGGCACGGTTCCACCTCCTCCCTCTCCAGTCGGAGAAGCAAGTCGACGACGCGCTCGGGGACTTCTTCGACTACCTGTGGATCGAGGGGGCGGGCTCCAGCCTGTTGAGCGACTGGCCGGTCCGCGGCGACCGGTGGCCCATGGCGGAAGCAATGCTGATGTACGTGGTGCTCTACCTGAAGCCGTGCAAGGCCCTCAGTCTGCGCCGCGGCTGGCGGGTGCCGCCGCTGCCAAGCGGAGTCAAGGACCACTCAAGGTGGACGGTGCTCCTCTACCCTGCGGGCGCCAGCCTCGTCATCAGCCTCGGCCGCCAGGGCCCGCTAGGCATGCAGCACCGCGGCGGGTGGGCCCAGTCGAGCTCGATGCGTCGCTACCAGAAGGCAGGCCACCTGATGGAGCAGTTGCGCTTCCTGCCGCGCGGCGCTCTCCGAGATTGGCAAGGCGCGGCAAGGTGCGTCTCCGAGATTGGCGCCATCATGAGCAGGTCCTGCCGCTCTTGAGGGCCAATCACATTCAGGTGCGGTTCGCTATAGAGCTATTTTCAGGTACTGGAAATTTCTCAGCTGCTTGGAGACGGCATGTGGGATTGCCTATTATTGAATTCGACATTCGCCATGGTGAGCAATCTGATTTGACGTTACCGAAGGTGCAAAAACGTGTGCGAGGATGGTTGCTGGCGTCACAGGTTATTGCAGTCTGGACGGGGACCCCATGTTCGAGTTTTTCTCGTGCCCGCGATCGGGGTGGCGGACCTCCTCGTCTAAGAAGCGATTCTGAACCTCTGGGGCTCCCCGATCTCTCAGCCGTGGATCGTGAGGAAGTTCGAATCGGAAACGTGCTCATGACTTTCTCGGCATCCGTTTTGAGGCTCTGTGCTCGTCTCATCGTACCATGTGCGTTGGAGAATCCCTCGACCAGCAGGATGTGGTTGTGCCCACCAGTGGCTTCCGCCAGCCGCCTCAGCCCCGTGCATAGCATCCGAACCGATTTTTGTGGTTTCGATATGCCGTGGCGCAAACGAACTAGAATCGTGAACGTGCACGTAGATTTGTCCAGATGCTCTCGCCTCTGCACTGGCCGCGGCATTTGTAGCTACAGTAATAAGCCCCACGTTTAGTTGTCCGGAAAGACTAATTGTATTTTCCGAACTTTAGTTGCCGAGCCTTACTTACCCTCTTGCCTTGTGTAATGCTCTAGCACATAGCTTTAAAGACGCCCTGGCTGCAATTAAAATATATGGCTACTGTGACCTTTAATCCGATGCCTCCAGTTGTAACTACGGCAAATCGGGAGTTTAGTATCTCTGAGACCGGTCCAGAGGGTTGTGTTTTATGAGTCGTTTGCTCCAGTCTTCTCAGGGCGAAGGTCTGTCGCCACGACATATCGCTGCTGGCCTGGATGAAAAAGGGCGGAGTGCAACGCTTGGTAGATCACCTTGGTATCGTTTTAGCTTTGAGCAGAGGCCGGTCAGGATGGCCGTTGAATCCGTGAGGATGACTCTCGTTTTCCATGTCCTTACCCGTTTGGGCCCAAGGCTCCCAGAGCCCGCCCGCCCCGCCTATGATCCCCTGTAACTTTTTCTGGAGTTTAGTATCTCTGAGACCGGTCCAGAGGGTTGTGTTTTATGGGTCGCTTGCCCCAGTCTTCTCAGGGCGAAGGTCTGTCGCCACGACATATCGCTGCTGGCCTGGATGAAAAAAGGGCGGAGTGCAACGCTATGTATGTATGTATGTATGTGTGTATGTATGTATGTATGTGTGTATGTATGTATGTATGTATGTGTGTGTGTATGTATGCCTCCTCCTGCCACACTGCTGCCACACTCATCATCATCCTCCTCCACCCCCCTCAGGAGCGAAAGAAGGAGGTGCACGCACATGAATCCACGTTGTTCTCGAGAGTACGTATTGCGTGAACTCTCGTACGTATCGCGCGGCCAGTCTCGCGGATTCGGGGGTTGTGTTCATGTAGGTGCTTGGGCGCGTGCGTCCTCCTTGGGCTCCCAACCTCCTCCCGTTCCTCTTCCTCCTTGCTATGCTTATCCTCCTTCTCGTTTTCACCTTCCCCCCACTTTCTCTTCTTGGTCTTCTCTCTCTCTCTCTTTCTCTCTTCCTCTTCTTGCTTGATCGATCGCAAACCAAGGGCACGGGGAGCTCAATGCATCAACCAAGGAGGTACGAGACAAAGACGGATACTGTACCATTGTCTTTGCACAGGCGTGCAGGGGGGAAGAGGACAGCGTCAGGCCTTGGCCCCCTTCCCCCCCGTCTACCCTCGTCTCCCCTCCCTCCTCTTTGTTACTCCTGGCTTCCGCATTCGCCTTCGCCTTCCGCATCCTTTCTCCCTCCGTCTCCTTCCCCCTGCCCCTCCTCCTCCTCCTCCTCCTCCTCCTCCTCCTCCTCCTCCTCCTCCGCCTCTCCTCCTTTCTCCTCACGTGTGCTTCCTCACCTCCTCCCTCCCTCCTCCTCCTCCTCATTTTCTCCCTCCTTTCCTCGACATCGTCACACTTTGCCCCTCGAAGGCGGCGGCCGCCAAGCGGCGCGCCGCCGACGCCACCAAGAAGGCCCGCCTCCCCTCTCCTGCGGGCGTCCGCCTGCCAGTTTCTGTTGCTCGGTGGCGAGGGGAGGCGGGGCGGGTGGAGAAGGGGGGGAGGAACGCCGAGGGGGGAGTGGGAGAGGATGAGGAGGAGGGGTAGAGGATGTGGAGTGGAGGGGAGAACGCTAACGGAGTGGGAGGGAAATGCTTAGGGGGTGGTCTGCAAGACCACGCAGGGAGAGGAGGAGGAGGTGGAGGAGAGGGAGGCACAGGTAAGGGACACGAGACAAGCCTTCCCACATACTGGTCAGCAGGAGAAGGGGGAGGACGTGGGGGGGGAGGAGGAGGAGGAGGAGGAGGAGGAGGAGGAGGAGGAGGAGGAGGAGGAGGAGGAGGAGGAGGAGGAGGAGGAGGAGGAGGAGGAGGAGGGGAGGAGGAGGAGGAGGAGGAGGAGGAGAGGAGGAAGAGGAGGGAGGAGGAGGAGGAGGAGGAGGAGGAGTGTGAACGAGGGGCTGGAAGCGTATGAGGAGAGGCGACAGAGGACGAGGATGAGAGGGAGGTGAAGGAGGAGGGGCCCCAGCTTCGGTAAGAGAGGGGGACTCGTAAGAGCTCGAGGCAGGGGTTTGAGAACTTGCTGAACTGGTAGCACAACACAGCTCGGGGGATGCACTACTTCGGAGGAGGGACGCTTCTTCGAAATTGAAGCTGTCTGCACCTGTTCAGAGAGAACCTGGGATATCGCCTGTAGCACTTCAATGTTCGATGGTCTCGAGGGGGGGCGCTGAACGAGCATGACCAGATTGAGGGGTCGCTGAAGATCTCGAAAGGTGCCTTTGAGTTGTGTACCCAGTGCTCCAAGTCGGCTGCTCATAACAACATCTCCAAGTCGGCTGCTCATAACAACATGGGCAGCCAGTTTGATTCCCCCCAGGGCAGTCTAGACGACTGTCTGCTCCGCTCGGGGCGCTTGACCGACGCCCTCTGATCTTCGGCCCCGTTTGCTGGCCTCGAGTGGGGCTCCTGTTTCTCCCCCTTGTGTGGAGGAGGAGCGAAGAAAGGGATAAGAAGGAACAGGAGGATGGACTCCAGATCGTTTTACATAATTCATTCGCGTCCTGGGTGGCTACAGGGGCTTTCCTCCCCCTCGCTCTCCCGCTCGTCTCCCTCCTGTTCCCTCAGCCTTCCCCCCCCCTCTCTGCCCGCCTCGACCTCCTCCTCTCCCTCCCCCTCATCACCGCCGTTCATCGTCCCACCCCTTTTCCTCGCATTTGCACTTCTCGTCCTCGCGGCAGTCCTCTCTGTGCCACCGTTGGCACGATGAAGCAGGTCCCAAGGGAACCGGGCCCTCGGAGTCCTCCAGGGTTCCCGGGGGGCCCCTTGGACCTCGGAGGCCCCACGACGTTTCCCTTCAGGAGGGCCAAGAGCGGAGGCCGAGCTGCATCCAATGACTGGGGAGGACGAGGTGGGATCAGCACTGTGAATCTAGAGGCATCTCGAGACCCTTAGAAGCTCTAGAGGCCTTTAGGAGCTTAGCCCAGAGCCTTGATACTCTTTTCCTGTAACCTTTTTTGTTCATGAGAAGGGGGCCTGGCGGTCCCCTTTCTGGAGTGCAGTTCGATGTACTGAAAAGGTGGGATCAGCACCATGGGCGAAGCGTGCCCGGGCGTGCGGGCAGGGAGCCGGGGGGTGCCGAGGGGGACGCGGGCCATCGACCAGTCGAACCTCGAAGAGCGAGGGGAGGAACGAGCGGGATTCTGCCACGGTGCGTCAGGGCAGTCACAGCCCCTCTGCGTATTGTTTTTCACACACACACACAGGATTTCAGTTTTTGGTCTTTACAAAGCTTTGTTCCAATCCGACGCTTTCGCTCTCCCTCCGCATCTGATACTCTTACACCCATGCTTTGCACTAGCTGTGCTTGCTCTTGCGACGTCGACTCCGGATCTCGTCGGTCCTTCAGACAGGCGATTCATATGTACCTTCAGCTCCGCACTTCGGGCGCACCCACGTATCTACCCAAGCGAATGCCCCCAACGACCCGCTCTTCTTCCGAGAGCCAGGGGCGGACGTGGGAGGGTCACCGGTGACCCGCGCGGGTCACCAGTGAATGGGCAGCTCCAGCACGCCCAAACCGTACCTAGACGATCCAAATTTCCTCCAGGGAACCGCGGCGGCCATGCCTCACTCTTCCTCCTAGACGATCCACTCTTCCTCCACTCTTCCTCCGTACCTAGACCATCCACTCTTCCTCCTCCACGATCCACTCTTCCTCCACGTGCCGTGCCATTACATGCACTGCGGCGTTGTGTTCTGTGCTGCTGCTCTCCGATGCCGTGCTTTGCGTTTCAATGCTCTCTGATGTAACGAGTCACCACTCAATGCCACGCCCTGCTCTGATATGCTACGCTCTGCCGTGCTCTTCCACGCAACTCTATGCCGTGCTCTACCATGCATCGCGTACCCTCTCGGGATCACTGTTCTGCTCGACATCCGACTGCGCGAATAGAGAGGAACTCAACGCCATGACAAGGGATGGGAGGGAGGAATAGGACGGCAGATATGACGCGAGCGCACCTAGCTTGTCATCCTCTCTTTCTTTCTCTCTCTCTCTCTCTCTCTCTCTCTCCCCCTCCTCCCTGTGTTCCTTTCTCTCCTGCTGCTCCTCCCTGTCTCTCGCCGCCCCCTGGGGTCCAGGAGGCGGCCAGACTGCATCGGAGTGCAGGTTCGTTTGTGTCGACGCGGCGGCGACCCCCAACGCCAGCGTTGCAGGTTGAGTGCCGCCAGTGGTCCAGCAGCCGTCAGGCCAGGTAGTCCAGGTAGTCCAGCGAGCGGCACCAGAAGGCTCCCCCCCCCCGCCCCTGCTCCTGCTCCGCCTCCCCCTTCTCCTCTTGTCCCCCTTCCCTCCTCCTTCCCCTCCCTCCTCATCCTCCTCTTCCGCTCATCCTGTCTCTTCTTTACCTCCTCCTTCCCCTCCCTCCTCCTCCTCCTCCTCCCTTCGCTCATCCCTCCTCCTTCCCCTCCCTCCTCTGCCTCCTCCGCTCATCCTTCCTCTCCTTTACCTCACCGCGCCGCGAGGCGGAGATGGGGCGTCTGGGCGCCGGCCTCCTGCCTGCGGGCCCCGGGGCCTCGGGCAGCGCGCTGGCTGCCCCCCACCCCTCGGAGCCGGCAGCGGATGGCCATCGGGAGGCCCCCCCCCCCATAAAGCAGGGCTAGGATCGGGATAAATCGCTCCAGAGCGTTCCGGAGCGCTCTCAGAGCGTTGCGGAACGCTCCGGAGCGGCCGCGGCGCCCAATACATCCTCCAAACCCGCCGATTCTCAGAGATTTCGAGTTATCCCGATCCGATTTTGTCCCGATCTTCGCGTCGTTTTAAGGATGCTACGTGACCGCCCGAGGCCTCGCTGCTGACTGGCACCCCGCCGCACCCTCCCGCCCTCTCCCCGCCTGCGCGCCTGCCGCCCTCGCTGTCTCGACGTCGCGCTCCGTGTGCACCTGGGCTCGTGCTGCGAGCAGCACGCGCACGGGCTGCATGGCCAACGCCCAAGCACGTGGATGCTCCCGAGGGCAAGAGACCTGCCTCGACGATGCCGCCCCGCCCCGAAGATGCCGCCTCGCCGCACCTCGCGGCCCTCCGCGCCCCCGCCCGCGAGAGCCCCCGCACGAGCACGGCGCGCGCCTGCACGGGGAGCGCTGGCCGTCACCCCGCGGACGCGGCGCGCCCTCACCGCCGGGCCGCCGCCCAGGCGCGGCGCTCCCGCACGCGGTCGTCCATCAGCCGGCACAGGCTCGCCCGTCCCGCCCCGCCCCCCCCCGCTCGGGGGGCCCCGGTGCGGAGAGCAAAAGGAGAGGCCTGCTGAGCCCTGGGGGGGAGACCCCAATCGTCTTCAGCAGCCGTCCTTGCGCCCCCCCTTATGAGCATGTGCTGTGTGGTACAGACACCCCGTCACTCATTGGCGAATGGCCCTGGGCAATGTTTTGTTCGTTGTGAGGTTGTGAGGCATTCGGGAGCCTTGGGACTGGGGTCAATGTAAGCGTGGGTCCGCCAGAGCGCCGCATCTCGCAGGACCCTGCAGAGCCAGGGGTGCATTCACCCAGGCTAGCACACAGGTTCCTTCAGCGTTCTGCAGGATTTTGCAGGATCCTGCCAAGCCTGACTGACTCGGGTTTACATCGACACGGCTCAGCAGATCCCCGAGGTGTCGACTCGGCATCGGCCATCATATCTCCATCTCCCACGGGCCATGGTATCTCGGCCCAACCAGGCCACCCTCCTGGGTGTGAACAGGCCCCGCGAAACCCGAAGGAGCAGGCACATGCCAGTGGCACGTGCGTGCCCAGGCTGATACAAAACGAAGTGCAGCACGTAAGCATAGTAGAACATGGGCAAGAAGAGGAAACTGAGTTCGGATCCGAGGAGGAGGAGGAGGATGAGGAGGAGGAGGAGGAAGGAGATGGAGCAGCGAGGGGAAAACTGAGAGCATGAGGACCATAATGATCAGCAGGTGGCTGTTGGGAAGGAGATACAACAGCAGGATCGAAGTCGAACTCAGGTGGGGTTACCACACCTTGCCATGTGTGTGTGGCGCAGGATTTTGTCCCACACCTAGCGACAGCAGTTGAAAGGAAATTATGAAGCCAGTTGTTGGAGGATAGCTCGATCAACAACGTCGTTCTGAAGAATTCGAGGACACCTTTGAACACGTCGGGTTTCATTTTTCGTGACTGTCTCGCGCGAAACGGCTGTTTCTTTCAGCGAGCGACCTTTGGTTTTTGGATGGTGTCGTCGCGATCTGCATTGGGGGTGCAATCGTTTGTAATTTCGAGGATGTCCCGAGCGAGCCAGCCAAACAAATAGCGAGTTGGACCTTCAATTACTCGCCTCTGAGCTTTACTCCCTCGGAGGGGTGTGCATGATGATGTCTAGAATTGCCTTCTGCCTATTCCGCCACCGTGCCTGGGTTGTGGGTATGAAGCCTATTTGATGGTCGTTGGGATCTCGTGGGAGGCTTCTCGGGTGCCTCTTGAAGGCAGTTTGGACGCCTCTTGGGGGCCGTTCGGGGGCCTCTTGGGCCTTTTATTGGGCCTCCTGGGGGCCTCTTAGCGGCCTCTTTGGGGCCTCTTGGGGCTTCCTGGGGGCCTTTGGGGGCGGAAGGCCAGGATGTTCGCTTCGTGTTCCTTCTGCTGGGCCCCCTTTGGGGCCCTCTTAGGGCACTCCTGGGCCGTTTTGGGCGCCTCTTGGGCTGTCTTGGGGCCCTCTTGGGCCGTCTTAGGGTGGGAGGCCTCTTGGGAAGTCTTGGGACGGTCTTGGGACCATCTTGAGCCGTCGTCGAGCGTCGGAAAGGCGAACAGGCGAGAACGTCCAAATTCTACAACAACCTAAGCACAGTTGACGATTTTGGCCTCTTGGGGCCATGTTGGGAGGCCTCCTCTTGGAGGCCTCTGTGGGCGTCTGGGAGGTCTCTTGGGCCGCCTTGGGCCCATCTTGAGCGTCGTGGAGCGATATTTTGGCCAGTCAGGGCCCTGTTGGACTGTTTTGGCGGCCTCTTGGGGCCCAGTTGGCTCGTCTTGGGGACTGGGGCCCGAGCAAGTCACAAGCCACCACACGACGGGCCCCAGAGGAACCGCGGGAAGTCCCGACGGATTTGAGAATTTGGGGTCCGGGCCCCTAACATATTTGTTCAGGTCTGAGGACTGAGGCTCAGGGGATGGTGCAAAGGATTTGAAGACACGCCTTCTCCGTGCCCAGAGGCACGGTGGCGGATCCTGTACACATCTACATACATATATATATATAGAGAGAGAGAGAGAGAGAGAGAGAGAGAACACTCAAACCTTCATAGGCACCTCTCCAAGGGAGTAGAGCTCAGAAACTATTAATTCCCGTCCCGTTCGAGATGTGTGTTGGCCGTTCCGTTGGGACATCTTCAAGCTCTGAAAATGTGAGGCACCCCTCACGCAGATCGCGACGGCACTGTCCAAATACGCAGCATTTCTCAACACATGCATCATACCACCTTCAATAAGGCAGTGGGATTTAATGAAATTGAGCCCGACTCTTTGAACATTGCATTTTCGCCTGCGGCATCCTCCATACATCGAGCTCCTGTTTCATCGCGATTCTTAGAACAGAGAGACCTTCGCCTGCGACACCCTGCCAGAATCGAGCCCTGACGTGCAACGCGCGCAGAACACATAGAACATACACACACCACACAATACACATAACACACAACCAATACAACGCACATAACCCACACAGGAACAACACACGCACACGCACACACGCCCACACAGCAGACACAGCACACCCGACACAAGCAACGCAAACGCAACGCTCACACACAGCACACATGGTACGCAGAACATACACGACCCACACATAGTTCACACAGCACACACACAACACCTGCACTCAACACACAGCCAACATACATAACGCAATCCTTAAGTACAACACACATACATTCTGCACATGTGTTTGTATGAGCTTGGGAACGCACGTACCACTTGTGTACATACCTCTCTCTCTATATATATATGTGTATATATATATATATATATATATATATATATATAAATCTAGATATTCACATACATACCCCGAGTGGCCTTCGGCCAGTCCCGCCACCGTGTCTGGGTTGTGGGTCAGAGTTCTCAGGGCTGCTTCTCGGGGTCTCTTCGGAGCGCTCTCGGGTGCCTCGTGGGGGCAGTTGTGGGGCCTATCGGGAGCCTCCTGTGGGCCTCTTTTGGGGGGGGGGCTCTTGGTGGGCCTGCCTCTTGGGGCTTCTCGGGGGCATCCTGGGGTCTCCTGGGGGCCTATGGGGGCCGATGGCCCGAAAACCCATTCGGGTCCCCCATCTGGCGCGGGCCTGCGGGGGCGGCCGCTCTGGAGGTCCCCGCGGGCGCCGGCCTGCGGGGGCGGCTCTAGCTGCCGTGTCGGGCACGCGCTGAGCACGCCGTGTCGGCTACAGGCCCAGGAAGGCCCAGGCAGGGCCTCGGCAGGCCAGCCTCCCAGGAGAAGCCTGGGGAAGGCCTGGGAGGGCAGGTCCAGGGAGGTTCAGGGAGGGCCTGGGAGCGTCCAGGGAGGCCTGGGGGAAGGCCCTTCTCCCAGGGGTAACCCCAAGGAAGGCCTGGGCAAGCCTGGGGAAGGCCGAAGAAAGGCCCCCTCTTGGAATCGTATTCGGGGCCTCTTGGGCCGTCTTGGGCGCCTCTTGGGCCGTCATGGGGCCCTCTTGGGCCGTTTTGAGGCTCTCTTGGAGGCCTCCTGGGCCGTCTTGGGCCTCCTCGCCTCCAGGGCAGCCTGGGAGCGGCAAGAAGCCGAAGATGCGAGAACGCCAAACACATGCAAACACTGCAGGACATCGCGAAATCAAATTCAAAACCAATGGAACATCAGTGATTTCAGCCTCCTGGGACCTTCTTGGGAGGCCTCTTGGAGGCCTCCTGGGGCGTCTTGGAGGCCTCTTGGGCCATCTGGGGGCCATCCTGAGAGTTTTGGAGCGATCGTTCGGCGACTCGGGGCCCTCTTGGACCGTCTTCGGGGCCTCTTGGGGCCCTGGTGGCCCGTGTTTGGGCCCTGTTGGCTCCGTGAAAGTCATGGGGCAAGACGCGGGAAGCCCCCGACAAGCGCCGCCAAGTCCCGGGACATTTGGCCATTTGAGCCCAGGGCCTCAAGAGACTCGGCAAAGGACTTGAGGACACGCCAACCCCGTGCCCAGCGGCACGGTGGCATATACATGCATATGCAAGGTGTATGTCTATTAGAAATAGACACCAGTAAAATGTATGTATGTATATATGTGTGTATGTATGTATGCATGCATGCATGAATGCATGGCTCTCATTGAATGTATGTATGTATGTACGTATGTACGTATGTACGTATGTATGCATGTATGTATGTATGTATGTATGTATGTATGTATGTATATATGCATGCATGCATGCATGTATGTATGTGTATATGTATGTTTGTATGTATGTATGTATGTATCTATGTATGTATGTATGTATGTATGTATGTATGTTTGTATGCATATATCTATGTATGTATGCATGTACATGTAGGTGTATGTTTGTTTGTATGTATGTATGTATATATGTATGTATGCAAGTACGGATGTATGTATGTATGTTTGTATGTATGTATGTCCGTAGGTGGGTAGGTATGTAGACACGTCTATATATGTTTGCTTGCATGTCTGTATGCATATGTGTATGTATGTATGTATGTATGTATGCATGTATGTATGTATGTATGTATGCATGTATGTGTGTGTATGTATGTATGTATGTATGTATGTATGTATGTATGTATGTATGTATGTATGTAGGTGTGTGTATGTATGTATGTCTACACACGCATGCACACATGGTTGTATGCATGTGTATACATGCATTCACGTATATAGTCGCGTGTGCATGTGTAATGTATACATTGCATACATGCATGTATGCATGTTGGCCGGCATGTATGCGTGTATATATGTATGTATGCATGTATGCGTGTATGTATGTATGGATGAATGTGTGCATGCGTGTATGTATGTATGCATTCACACATGTAGGTATGCATGGATGTATGGATGTATTACTGTATGTGTATGCAGGCATGTCTATATGCATGCATGTATATAGATATGTATGTATGCACGTCTGTCTGTCTGTATGGATGCATGCATGTATGTATTTATGTATGTGTGTATGTATGTAGGTATGTATGTATGTATGTACGTATGTTTGTATGTCTGCGTGTCTGTCTGTCTGTCTGTCTATATGTCTGTCTGTATGTATGTACGTATGCATGTCTGTATGTATGTGTGCATTCGTTTACCTATGTATGTACGTATGCATGTATGTACGTCTGTATGCATGCATGCATGTATGTATGTATGCATGTATGTATGTATGTACGCGTGTATGTATATAGGTATGTATTTACTATGCACACACCGGGGGGCGAAAGCCTGGTGCCCTCGCTCAGGGCCCCTTCCTCCCCAGAAGGGGGCCCGGGCTCTTGAAACGGCTCTGGACGGCTCGACGGGGGATTCCAGGCGGCACAGGAGGCTCCAGACCCACGCTTTTCCTCAAGGGCGCGCGCACAACCCGTCTGCACATGGTGGTAACCTGCATTGCTTGATGCACCCTGTGCCTGGGGTATGAAGGGTGCCCATTCCAAACTCTCACGACTTTGCCCATGACCATCGGCATTATGGCAACGGACCTAGTGCACCGTACCACTGGTTTTTCACATTGCGCATGTTCGTGTGTAAGTTTACGTATGCGTGCGTACAAGCATGTCTTTTCGCGCATGCGTGTTCACGCCCATATGCTGTTGTGCATGTGCTCTCCTAAATCCGCTCGCGCACATGCGTCCCGCACGCAGCATGTGCCGCCATACTACGTTAACTGCACATGGCAATGTCGGCGGAGTAACCTCAATCCTCCCTCCTTGGTCCCTCTTCCCTCCCTCTCCGTCCCACCCTCTCCGTCCCTCCCTCCCTCCCTCCCTCCTGCCTCTGTCGTGCCTCCTCCTGCTTTGCTTTCAAAACCTCGATTCTCCTTCCTCCCTTCTGCTCCTCCTGTCGCCTCCTGCCTCCCCCATCTTCGCGCCAAGGTCGCGGGACTCTAGGGGGCGCTCCAAGTCCAAGCGCAGGAGGTCGCCGTCTCGGGACCGCAAGGGGTGCCTGTCTTCCCTGGCGGTGCAACGGCGGCGTCGTCGTCGTCGTCGTGTTACGGCGCTAGCAAGCGCTTGTGCACCTCTTAGAGTATTTTGCGCGCCGATCTCGGAATTTCGCGCGAGGCCCTGCAGTCGCGCGGAATTTACGACCGCTGCGCACAACCAGAGGTTCGTGGTCATTGGCGCCCGGCTGGGGATGGAACACGAGAGATATGACGAGAAGGATCAGCAGCAGTAGCGGGAAGAGGAGGGGGAATGCGAAGATGAGGAACAGGACCAGCGAGGACGAGGAGCATGCATCGCATCACCATGGAAGTAAGCGTTGATTGTATGGTGCGTGCGCATCGGCACCAACCGTGCACGTTATACGAGACCAGTATAACATATTGACAGTAACCTGAGATGTACGCGTAGAGTGCACATAGTTGGAAACACAAGCAGCACGTGGCTGAGCACAAAACAGCAGTGACAACGACAGAACCAAGAAAGTAAGAAAGTACCAACATATAACCCATCAGGAACCAAACCACTAACCAAACTAACCAATACTTAACCAACTTATAACCAGCCGGTGCCCAACATATAACCAAACGTGGCCGCCCACAGATCGCCAGGCGCCGCGCAATTTTACATTCCTGGCACGTTCGCGCAAAGCGGAAGGATGTCCCGAGCCAGAACGACGACGTCAGCATCGCGCGGAAGTTTGAAACCGCCACGCGAGATGTCATATTGCGCGAATGTATCCGCGAGTCTTCGCGGCGCAGTCACGTATTTCCACGGGTCAGAACAAGCCAACCAGCGCATCATATGTTCCAGGGAAGCGGAGTTGTGATTGTATTCAGATGCCAAATGCGCGATTCCGCGACAGATTTTCAAATGTAGCCAAGACGTTGCGAGCGTTCAGTCTCACCCTCATTTTTCATGGCTCGTCAGGACTACGAAGGTGTGCCGGTATTCCGCCAATCGCCATTGCGTTTGAAGCCATAGGCCATATCTTCTGCCGTTGCCATGTTGGCTCGAGTCATCGGCGGCTGGGTGTTTTTGGAGCGCGCTTTGGGCCGCTCGGGACGTCCAGAGTCGTCCGCGGCGCGCGTGCGAGCCCTCTGCTTGGTGTCGCGTCCGCTGCAAGAGCAACGGCTGTGCGCGACGGGCGCTGTTTGGTGCCAGAGCTCTGGGCGCATTCGGCCATGTCGGCGCAATGGCGCCTTTGCGGCAATTCCTGCATTTCGCGCAGCTGGAGGCGATCCCACGCGGGTCTCAGGGATCATACCCCCTTGCGCGCTGGCCGCTCGAAATTTTTCAAAGGGTGCATCGGCGTCGCGGCTCCTTAGCACGTCGTCGTCGTCGTCATTGAGCGGTCGCTCGAGCAGGAAGGGCGGAGGGAGGCGGGAGGAGGAGCAGAAGGGGGAGGCGGGGGGAGGGAGGAGGGATAGCTGGGACGATGCGGAGGAGGAGGGAGGGGGGGGCGGGGCGGATTGGGAGGTTCATGGGGGAAAACGATGTTTATAAGGTTTTTGCCAAGGCCAAGTCTTTGAATTGGTCTCGCCACTGTCCAGTCGTTCCCCGAGGGTGAGGAGGTGGAGAAGGACGTGGATGAACAGGGTGGACGGGGCACGATTCGCCATAGCAGGATTGGAGCACGCGCACAAAGTTTTTCCCGCCCAGGCACATGCTGCTTTTGCTGCGATACGCAGCCTCGTAGCTGGCCGCGACGCGGCGGGGGAGACGGCAGGGATGTATTGGGGAGGGCGGACCCCCTTGCAGACAGGACCGCGACAAGGACCGCGACCGCAAAGACAAGGACGCCGACCGCAAAGATAAGGACGCCAAGGGCGACAGGTGGGCGCCCGCCGCCCCCCGCCGTGGGCCGACAGGCCTCTTCCTCACTCTTGTCCTGACCCTCCCCCTCTCCATCTTCCTTTTTAGTGTCCATTCCTTGTCCTAACACGTAATTTCTTCCTGTCGCACTCCCCGTCGCACCCCGAGGCTGAGTTTTACGGCGGTCCGGGCGTTTCGCCTTAGATGTCCTCACGGATTGAGGGCGGATCGTTTTCAAAATGTGATTTTCTCTATAACGCCGTGCAAATCCGTTTTTAAGAATGTGCAAGAGTTTCGTGGGTGAGGGGCGGGCCGTTTTCAAATGTGGTTCTCGCCGTAGCGCTGCGCGCATTCGTGTTAAACATTTGAAACGGTTTCACGGATTGAGGGCGGGTCGTTTTCAAAATGTGGTTTCCGCTTTCGTGCCGCGCGCATTCGTTCTAAATTCTTGCAACATGTATACGGGTTGATGGCGGGTCGTTTGCAACATGTGGTTTCCGTGTTCGTACCGCGCACATTCGTTTCAAAAGAATTGCAAATGGTTCACGGATTGGGGGCGGGTCGTTTACAAAATGTGGTTTTCGCTTTATCGCAGCGCACAAACGTTTTCAAAGCTTCAAAGGTTTCGCGGCTTCCCCATGGACAACGTACCAGAAACGGTGTTTTGGAGCGTTTCAGGACTACAAGGGTTCAACAGTTACGTTGGCTCGCGGTGTTGAAGTCCCAGGGATAGCGTTTTGGCACGATTCAGGATCGTGAAAATGCAGCAGACAATTTGATCCGTGGCGTTGGAGTCCCGATAATGATGTTTTGGCATGCTTCATTTCACGGTCTTCAAACGGATATCTTCCAAAGAGGTAGTTCCCTGAATGGAAGAAATCCCGTGTAGGAGCCCACGAAGAGGGAGGTTTGGATGGAGGGTTTATTCATCGTTGATGACTCATGGGCTTACACGGGTCCTCCTCCTGCACCCTATCCTCTCCCCTCCTCTCCCAAGCGCCCCCGAAGGTCGCCCCACGAGGTCTCCAAGATGGCCCCAGAACCGCCCAAGAGGCCCCCAAGGCGGCCCTTAGAGGGCCCCATGACGGCCCCAGGGGCTTTCAATATGCCCAAGATGGCCTCCAAGTCGGCCCTGGAGCACCCCAAGAGGTCCCCAAGTCGGCCCAGAGAGGACGGCGTCAGACGGGGCAGGAACTCTCCTCGACAGGAGGCCCCAAGCGTGCCCCCACAGGTTCTAAAGATGCCGCCTCCTCCTCCTCTTCCCCTTTCCCCCCGTACATACACATATGTATGTGTAGACCGATATGCATATATATATATATATATATGCATACACATGCATACATATATCAGGTATACATACATGCATACATACATGCATACATACATACATACATACATACACGCACATATCCCGCAGTTGCGGATCAGAGTGAGGGGGTGGCGGGGTCGTCGGCAGCCTGCGGAGATCGGAAGAAGGCCGCCGCGGGCGCCGATTTTAAAACAAATTATGCAACGCGCCCGCCGCAGGCGCCGAATTATTCGTCGAAGCAAGTGAGTGGGTCGTCGGGGGGGTCGCGGGTGAGTTGCGGGTGGATCGCGGGTGGGTCGCGGGTGGGTCGCGGGTGACTCGCGGGTGGGGCGCGGGGTGGGTCGTGGGTGTGTAGCGGGTGGGTCGCCGGTAGGTAGGTCGCGGGCCGGGTCGCGGGTGGGTCGCGGACAACAAGCACCGAGCAACAAACAAAAACAAACAATTACAAACAGCAAGCGAAGTAACCAACACCGAACAACACAAAAACCACCCAACACCCAATACTCAGGACACAAACAACATAGAACAAACAACAAACAACACTAACACCAACAATAGCAACACCACCAACACTTACTTCAACAACAATAAGTGCAACATCAACATCAACATACACATCAACAACCACAACAGCAGCAACACCAACAAACACAACAATAACCACAACAACAGCCGCACCAACAACATCGACAACGACGACAGCAACAGCACTAACACTATCAACATCAACACCAACAACAACAAACACACACACAAACAACAACACCAACGCCACAAATAGCAACAGTCAGTTTAACACTGTTCGCTCTTATCTGCTCGCGTGCCAGTGAACACGTACATCCCGAACCCTCGATATCCGCGTTTTTTTGGGGGGGGGGTATATATATATATATATATATATATATATATCTTACCTGCAACGTGTGTTTCGTGCAGCCCTGAAGCAGGGGAAGAGAGGACGGATGAAAGGAAGGGGCGAGGGGGAGGGAGGAGGATAGAGCACGAGAGAGTGGCAGACAGATCAGGTGGGTAGACACTAACGGGCGGGTCGGGAAGGCGGGCCCAGGCGGCTAGGTCGAGCTGGCGGGTTGCTGAAGCGTGCGTCCTGCATAAATCGCGGGGAAGTTTTTCGGCGATAGCACGATTTCCAAATATATCGTAAGGGAATCCATTGCGAGAGCGTGATTCCTGAGTGTCGAGGCCGCGGCGTCTGAACGCATTGCGAGGAAGTGCCACGCGAGAGCGCGATTCTTGTATACATTGTGAGGAAAGCCTGCGCGAGAGCGTGATTCGGGAAAACACCGTGAGGAAGTATCCTGCGGAAGCCGTTGCTGTTGTAGCCGGGGGGCGGGGGGGGCATGGGCACATTTTGGTAACACCTCAGTCCCCCTTGGAAAAAACAAGAGCGCGAGCCCCAGGAAAAGCAATTTTATTTAAACCAAAAATAGCTACCAGAGTGGCGATCAACCATACATATCTTGTAGACATGAAAATTCACAACGAAAGCAATCTTCGCACCACCCACAACAAAAGCATCAACAACAAACAACATCAACAGCAACAGCAACAACAAGATCTACAACCCGAACCGCCGATATACGTGTGCATGCGAGGGGTAGGTAAGCATGTGTGTATCATATCAATAGGTATAGACACATATCTGTTTACAGAGGCCGCTTTCTTCCTGCAGACATCTCCCTCCGCGCCGCCACCCGCTCTCAGGGACCGCCGGGACGACCGCCAGCGTTCCCGCGACCGCCGGCCGCGCTCGGAGGCGAGCAGGAGGCGCGCTGCTGCCCCGCCCGGCTACGCACAGGAGCGGCCCTTCGCCAGAGGCAACTTTCGGTGCGGGCCAGCTGCGCCCCCCCCAATCCAGAGTAGGTCGGTCGCAAATCATCGGAGCATTCGCCTCCCTCATAACTCTGGTCTTGGAGCGCACTAGCATCGACGAGCACCTGGCAGTCGATGAGATAGCGCCGATTTAGCGTCGAGTAGCATCGATCGAATTATGATCGATTGGCGTCGGTTCGCAAGAGCCAAGAAAATTGTCTGGGAGGTTCCGGTGAGTTGCCGCAGAAGACGGGGGAAAAAGGTACCGATACCGCTACCCTTTCCTCGTTTTTGCCTTTGGGGGGTTTTCTGGGAGGCCCTGGGAGAGGTCCACTGCGTGGCGACATCGGTAGCTTGTGGTTCCCCTGCCCTGCCGGAGCACTGGCCTGCGCCGACCCTGGATATGCTCCCCTCCGCCCCCCCGCGGCCCCCGGGAAGCCGCGCACAAGAGGGTCACTCTTGCCGGCGGCCGCTCTTTGCGCGTGGCCGACCCCTGCGCCTGCGCCGCCCTTGACGCCGACGCCGGCGGAGTGCGCGCTCGCGCTCGTGCGCGCCGAGGGATCGAGCTCTGCAACGCCATGGCGCGGGCAACTCTTCTCTGACGGAAGCTGGCGGGATGCTGGGGGAAGGCGGCGGAAGTAAAACGGGGGCGCCGCTACAGACAGTCCGATAAGGTTGGTACGATTTGTGGGACCCTGTTGGCACGTCCGGCACGTCCGCGACCCCCCGCGGGCGGCCACGAAGAGGGCCTCGCTTACCCGAGTTCGCCGGGTCCGTCGACATTTCGGCTCCAGAGGGGCGGCCCTGGGGGGCGCGAAGACCCCTCCTGGGGCCTTCAGCAACTCGGGATCACCGACGCCACGGCCCTAGCGGCAAGACAGGCGGTCAGGATCCCAGTGGAGGCCGCAGCCTCCTGAGTTGTTGAAGGTACTTGGGGAGCGGTTGTCGCGTGCCCTCGGCGGGCGTCACCCGAGGGGGAGTCCGAGCGACTCGGTGCGAGTGAGCCCTTGCGCGGGGCGGAGGGAGTCTGAGTGGCTCCGTGCGAGCGAGCCCCTGCGCAGGGCAAGACCGGTGAAGTCTGGACGCGAATGGGGTTGGGGTATGACTGGGCCTGGGCACGTGCGGGCGTGGGCGCGGGTGATCTTGGACGAGTAGGGCGTGTGTCTGAACGCGAGCGAACCCGAGCATGAGTGCGTCAACCTCACCGCGGGGTCTGATCACGCACCAGTTCCGCGATTGTCTTTTCCCTTGGTAAAGAAAAAAAGAGCCCTCGAAGGGCCGGCATAGTAAAATTCTAAAAAGGAACGATGCGGTCAGTAGAATTCTAGAAGGAACGCTTCGGTAAAGTTATACAAGGCGCCTGTCCCCCCCCCCCCCGTGGCCCCAGCCCCGTGCCCCCGACCGGAAGCCGGCCTCGAAAAACGTCATTACCCTTAGTTCATATGATATAAGGGTACAGCGGTTCGACAGGATCCGTCCAAACATCACAGGTTTTCACCACTCAGAATGCCCCGATCCGTGAAAAATTCATCGGGCCCGCCCAGGATCCGTAGCGGATCCGTACCCGGATCCGACGCCCGAGGCCATGTTCACACCCTCTCCATTCTGGGACCCTCTGGAGTGTTTTCGGGGCCGAGAGTCGGGCAATTTCGTGCGATCTGAGGCTTCGGGCCGATTTCTCAAATCGTACCAACTTGCGTGTCTGTCTGTCGTGGCGGAAGGCCCGCTGAAGCTGGCGGAAGCAAGCATCTACGTTCAAATAATATTTGTTCGTACGCATACTGTTGTGCTCACGCGCATACGTGACAGTCACATTCTAACGTGGCGCTTGAAGGCTTGTGGTGATCGCAACGATGCGGTGGCGTTCACTGGCAAGTTGTCGCGCTCGCGTGCTTGTGTGGTGTTCATTTGCGCACGGTTGGTTGACGCGCACAAATTACATTAGCGTAGATATAAATTGCTCGCCGCCCTTGGGAACCCATCGGCGTGCTGTTCTTCCGCTTTAGTCAGAAAACATAATGGTTCTTTGGCAGTGACGCGGTGATACGCTCTTCACGGACGTCGTGCGTAATTGAGAATTGTTTCGATTCCCCAATATTGCAGCACCCGCGCTATTACGGGTGCTGGCAGGGCCGGCGTTCAGGCGTGCATACACGCAGTGGTCGCAGGCCCTTCTGGTACTCACAAGGTTTGTCATTCTCGCCGTGCGGGCGTCGCAAGAACATTGTGCTGCGAACTTGACGAATCGAGGGGCGCCCGAGTACGAAACGGCGCCAGAAGTGTAATCAACCCTATCTCTTGGGTTCATTTGTTTCTTGCGTTCTCCCCGCATCCCCTCTGTTCCATCCGTCCTCCTTCCTCCTCCCTTCCGCCTCCATATTCTCCTTTCTCGCTCGACCGAGGGGAGACGGGTCCTCATTTCGAAGACAATTCGCCCCAAGAAATGTAATCA
This sequence comes from Prorocentrum cordatum, assembly GCA_963575745.1. Taxonomy (NCBI): domain Eukaryota; class Dinophyceae; order Prorocentrales; family Prorocentraceae; genus Prorocentrum; species Prorocentrum cordatum. Next base: position 93,623 of record CAUYUJ010016193.1, on the reverse strand, counting down.
ACCCTATCGTTTGAGTACACCGCCTTTCTCTATCCTCGAGCCTCCTCCCCGCCTCCATCCTTCCTCCCTCCCTCCTTTTAATCATCCCTCCTTCCTCTTCCTGCCAGGCCATTATGGTGCCGTACTTGCTCTCGCAGGCCACAGGTGCTCACAGGCATAGGAGTTCGCAGGTATAGTGTGGGGATGGCGTAGCAAACGCAACAGCCTAATCAGAAAACGTAGTGTGGTGCGCTGTGAGGTGCTCATGCGCGGTCCGTCGCCCATGCGGTCCTGGTGCGCGCTGGTCCCATGGGTTTGTCGCGTTATCCCCCCCTCCCCGTGCCCCCCATAGCGCGTGTTGCCAAAAAGAGCTACAACAAATCGCAAGGCGCACAGGCAGGGAAGGCGAAACGTGCCGGCGACAACCGTGCGTGTGCGTCGAGGCGACACTCGCGCGTGTGCGTCGAGGCGTCGCACTCTGCGTGTCCTTCATCTTCGAGCCATGCAGCGCATCGACAAATCAGTGCGGCAGGTGTCCGCAGGTTGTGGTCGGCCTCCTGGGGGCCCTCGACTGGCCCTGGGGCCGTCTGCAAAACGACCTGAGCTGAAGAGACGGCCCCAGGGAGCGGGTCGGGGCTTTGGCGACCCCGAATGGAACAAATCGAGGCACTGGATCTCTTGGCTTCTGGGATCAACTGCAAGAGGAGACGCAACGAGTCAGAACGAAAGTCATCATATATCATATCACAGTTTCGAGAACAAGACTCGCTGTCCATGTCGCCGCAATCGCAGTCCAGTTGAGGCACGTCGTCTCTTTTGAAATTACGCGCTGTCGACAGTTTGACAACTTTTGCTGTTGGGCTTCGTCCCTACTTTCGTCTCTCTCTCTCTCTTTGTCTCTCTCTCTCTCTCTCTCTCTGCCTCTCTTTCTATACATATATATATATATGTATAGATCAGGCGTGGGGCGAGGACGTGGCCCTCCGGGAGGGCATGGGGGTTTTTAGAAGGGCCCAGGCGTTTCAAATAGACCTTCTCAGAAGCCCTCCGAGCCCTTCCGAGAGGCGCTGCGCGTGTTGCTCGATGGACGCGGACGGCTGTTGAGCTGTAGCTGTGCGGGTTCGTTTTTGCCTGGCCCTAGAGGGACGGACAGGTTCGAGCTTTGGCGCACGTGGAGGTTTCGACGGTGTCCTGGATGACATCTGGAGGCCACCGAGGAGACCTCATTCTCAGAGGCCTGACATCTGATACATCTGCTACATCAGAGGAGGAAAAAGGTACCCATACTGTTACCTTTCGCCCGTTTTTCCTTTTGGGGGCCTCATGGGAGGCCTTCGTCGCCACCGCGGGATTCGCCTCGAACTCCTGGTCAGAACGCACCCCAGGAGAGGCCTGGGGAGTAGCGGTATCGGTACTTCTTGGTTTCCCCACTACAAGTTCCCGCGTCTGTGCCCTTCGTGCAGGTCGCGTGACCTGGACGCAGGGGATCTTCAAGAGGACTAGAATGAGGAGGAATAGGAAGGGGTTACCCGGACGGAGGGATGGGCGATTACGACAATGGAGGGAGCAGGGAACGGAAGAATGAACGATAGGATAGGGCAGTAGGGAGGAGAGGCGAAAGAGCGATCTGCGAGGCCCCCAGATTTCGTGGGCGCTCCAGTGTAGTTCTTCCTTTGGCGTAGCGCTTTACCCGCGGCGCTGCATGTGTAACGCGCGGTGACGGCTGAGTAGGGGAAAGATGACGTGGTTGAGAAGGGGAAGGAGGAAGAGGACGATGAGGAGGAACAAGCGACGGATGAAGAGGACCGACGTGGAGGCGGAGGAGGAGGAGGAGGAGGAGGAGGAGGAGGAGGACAGCGATGATGAAAGTGGGAGAACGCGGAGGACGGATGAGTGGAGAACCACAGTGGAGTTGAACGCAGTCGAGGAAGATGAGGGCGAGGCGGAGGAGGAGGAGGAGGACGATCGCGGTCGGCGCCACCACCGCCATGTTGTCTTACGTATTCTTCCTGGTCGCCCTGCGTATGAATGAGTATGGGGGTGCGTGTGCGTTCTTGTTTCATGCCGATCGGATGACGCTAGGGCGAGGATGAGGAGGAGGAGGGCGACGACAAGCACGACGACGACGTCGGCGGCGACGGCACAGACGGCTACACCAACGACGACGAGCAGGACGAGACCGTGTCCAAGACTGAAGCGGAGGGCGGCGGAGGAGCATGGAGAGGAGGAAGAGTACGTCGAGGTGAAGGTTTAGCAAATTCTTGCAAGACTTGGCACGCGCCGGGGTCCTTCGTTGCGCATGATGTCTCCGATGTTCCTTATGGTGCCCACGACCTGAGGGCCTCCTCTGCGCACCCCAGAGGAGTCTTTCGCCAGAGGGAAAGACGAGAGGCGAGGACGAGGACCCTGAGATCGAATCCGTCGTCGCGCAACCTGGGCACCATCGCGAACAAGTCATGACCAGAGCGCTCGGCCTCGTCTTCCTACGGCACGTCTCGGACCAGGTCGGTCCGCGCAGAGGGTCCGCAGGGCACGAAGTTGTGCGGCAAACGCCCAGTGCGACGACACGTGCGACGACCAGACATCTGAGGAGAAGAGGAGGAGGAGGAGGAGGAGGATGAGGAGGAGGAGGAGGGGCAGGTGGGTTGGCGGCGCGCGCAGGAGGGTGGAGCAAATGGCGCGGCCTGTCGAGAAGGCATCGCGGGACAATCTCAAGATTCCAAGAAGAGACGCTTCCCTGCAGGCACGCAGGGCAGCTGCACTGCCGATGTGCTGCCCAGGCCAAGGTCCAGAGCATGAGTTTGCCTGTTGCAAGTCGGCTGGTGCGGTGCCCCCGTCTGCCTATCAACGTTCCGAATCGCGATGTGGTAGGGTTCGGACGGGGCTGGGACGAGGATAAATCCATTCCAGAGCGTTCTGGCACGCTCTCAGAGCGTTCCGGAACGCTGTGAGAAGGCCGCGGCGCCCGTGACATCCTCCAGAGCCAGCGGATCTTAGAGGTTCTCGATGTTCCGTCACCTGATATTATCCTCGTCTTGGCTTCGTCTTACAGTGATGTTTTTGTGTATGTTTATATACACATATGCGTAGATGTGCATAAATTAACTACGCCTTCCCAGAAGCCCCCTGGTCATTCTGAGAAGGGCGCCGCCCTCCACGAAGCCACTCGCCCTCCTTCGAGGACCGCGGACCTCGCGACGGCCCGCGTGTGCGCGCCCCCGCCGAGTGGAGGGGAACCGCGAGCGCGCGCGCGCGCAGGCCAGAAGGGGACCGCCTCGGCCCGGCCCGCGCCGTCAATGTCGGCCACGCGGAGAGGGGGATAGGGGGAGAGGGGAAGGTTTCTTAGAGGCACCCTTGCGTCTTAGAAGGCGCGGGCCCTACAGTCGGGGCCCTGAAGAAGGAACCCTTTTCGTTGGGGAGGGGCTCCGTGTTCCTTGTTTGTTCTGCAGTGTACTTTCAGTTCTCCTGAGGTTTCCCATGGGAAATCGAAGTTCAACTTATGGGAGAAAGGGGCCTCGTTCCTTATTTAGGGTTCCTTAGGTCAACGCCCCGACTGTATCTGTAGGTGTAAGGCCGGCGTGGGCCTCATCTGTAGGTGTGAGGCGCGGGCTTATGTGTATCTGTAACAGTGAAAAGCCGTCCCCCCTCCCCCAAGCCCCTGTTGCGCACCGCCAGCAATGGGGGTGAGGATGCGTAGACAGCCGATGCGGTCCCGATCGGCTCACGTTCTGGACCCGCGCTTTGGTGGTGTATGGATGGCGGAGTTCGCGAGCTATCTTGTCTGGCTCATCCCTGCTCCGCGCGCGCACAGGTCCAAGAGCGCCTCGCCGCTGAAGAGGCGGCGGCCGCCTGAGCAGGCCAAGTCCCGGAGCCGGTCCATCAGTCGGCACCGGCAGCCGCGCGCGCAGGACCGGACGTGGGCTCGCGGCGGGCCGGGCGTCCCGGCAGGCAGACTGGCGGCAGGAGGCCCCCCTTCGGGCTAGGCCTCCCAGATGGGCTCCGAGCAAGACGCCGCATCGCCAACGCATCGGCGATGCGGCTCGATGTGGCGCCCGGGTTCCTCCAGGCCGAACTCGCCGATGCGGCGCGACCCTCCGGCCCTACCTATTCGGACTTCATCTAGGAAGCCGCTTCCCAGACACGGCACAAGTTAGGGTAGGATCAGCGGCAGCTGAAATCTGATTTTCCGCCGTCGGGGACGCTTGCCCCAGGGCGGCTGGGAAGTTAATGCCCCCTTGCGGCGGTGGCACGTCGGGGAATCAGCTGTTCAGCCGTCCTGGGCCTCGCGTCCCCGACGTCGCTCTTCGCCTGCTGCCTAAAGAGGGCCCCAGGGCGGACGGCCCAGGAGGGCCCCAGGAGCTCTCGCCCTCCACCCGGTCTCGCCTTCCGCGTGGCAGGTGCCGCGCGACGGCGACCGCCGCCGCGGCCGCAGCGGCGTCTGCCGCGCGGCAGGCTCGGAAGAGGGGAAGTCCTGGGGCGGGAGGGCACCTCCAGGAGGGGCCAGTGGCGGCGGCATGCGCAGGCCTGGCGAGAAGCAGGACCCGGGAGGAAACGGAGCATTCGATGAGCTGGCAGGCAACTGCAGAAGTACGCAGCCGAGGAGGCCCACATACTGGGTCCATGTCTGATGTGCTGATGCAATCGTCAAGTGAGGATGCGATATAGGGACCACCCCTTGCGCACTTCGCTTGGTGTCGAGAGAGGGGAATACTGGGTCGGAGTGGGGAGGGAGGAGGAGGAGGAGAAGGAGGAGGAGGAGGAGCAGGAGGAGGAGGAGGAGGAAGAGGAGGGGAGGAGGAGGATGAGGAGATGGAGGAGGAGGAGGAGGAGGAGGAGGAGGAGGAGGAGGAGGAGGAGGAGGAGGAGGAGGAGGAGGAGTAAGGGGAAGCCGTGGAGTGGGTCCACTGCGAGTCACGGGCAGAACTGACTGTCCCTCCTCCGTCTTCCTCTTCTTGTCTTCTCTACTCATGCTTCGCTGGCTCCTCAGCAGCGTTGCGGCAGGCTACAGGTTTTCGACAGCAGGTCTCCGAGCATTATCAGGAAGGCATTACAGGCCAGGCAAACTCATTCGACATAAAGTCTAGGAGCTGTATACGCAAAGCGTTGCATGAATGAGCGGCAAAACGCCCTGTTTGGTCGGACGATGAGCAAGGACCTGGGGACCGCACCCCCTCGGCACTCCTCCCGATGTCCAGAAACTGCCACTCCCGTCACGTCCTGCGCGCGTCCTGTTGGGTCGGACGGTGTGCAGGGAGCTGGGACCGCAGGGAGCTGATGACCGCACCCCCAGCACACGCCCTGCGGTGTTGAGAAAGCGCCACTCCCTGCAAGCGTCCTGTTGGGTCGGACGGTGAGCACGGAGCTAGGGACTTGCACACCCACTCTGTTAGTTGGGCGGGACGGTGCGCATCGAATAACCATGACGGAAAGGGGTCCTGCGGGGAATTGCTTCTAAGCTAGACCCAGGGGCCTGTCGGTCTTACTCCTCAGTAGTTCTTTGTTTGTCCTGCGGCCCAGGAACTGTCCCCAGAGGCCCACAACCGGTGAAGCACTTTCAGGACAGGACCCCGTTGCCTCATGCCGAAGTGCTCCGACGAGCTTTTCCCGTCCAGCTTGGAGGTGATTTTCGTACTCCCTGGCGGTAACGGGCGTGACCAGGGGATGGGGGGGAGGGGGAGGAGGGGACTGTCAGGTCACGAGTCGCGCTGGCGCCGTTTGGGAGTGCCTGGGAATGTGTCATTGCCAGACGGCGGCGGCGCGAGTCGTGACGTGACCGGGGGGGAGAGGGGGGGCGGGCGGGGCTGGTCACCGGCTTTATTTCGCGAACAATGAATAAGGGCCCTCGATTGCCGCAACCTGGTCTGCGTTTGCTTCCCGCTCCCCATCTGCGGCCCAGCATGCGAGCGAGCCGCACGCTTGGCCACAGAGAAGCTGCTCGCTCCTCGCGCGCTGGAGACCGGTCCCAGTGCGGTGCTCGAGCACTGGAGCACCCGGACCACGCGTGCGTCGAGGGCCCGCTCACGCGCCTGGCCGCGGAGGCTCCTGGCAGGAGGAGTGCGGTCGGGAACTTTGGCTGAGCGTACCGCGGCGCCGGTTCTGGCCCACCACGCAGCGGTGCGACACGCTATCCACGGCCCGGTCCCGAGGCGTCAATTTCCCGAAACTTTCTCAGCCTCCCGCCCCGCTCGGAGCGGAGCGACACGCTATCCGCTCGCATGGCGTGGCGGGTTGCCGGGGCCGCCGTCGCAACGAGCTAAGCAAAAGTTCTCGACCACAGGAGGAGGAAGGGAAGGGTGAGGGGGAGGGGTGGGAGGAAGCGGAGGGAGGCAGGGTTAAGACGAAAGAAGGAGGAAGGCGGGAAGGATGAGGAGGTGGAGGATGGTTCTGCAGCCATTTTGGCTCAAGCGGGCGCCCATCCCCCCTCCCCGCGGCGCAATCCCCCCCCCCCCATGGAGCGCGTGCAGACTTTGGTGGTGGGCGCTGGCGTCGTCGGCCTCGCCTGCGCCCGCGCCCTCGCGCGCTCCGGGCGCGAGGTGGTGGTGGTGGAGGCTGCGGGCGCCATCGGCACGGGCACCTCCAGCCGCAACAGCGAGGTGGTGCATGCGGGGATCTACTACCCCGCCGGCAGCCTCAAGGCGCGGCACTGCGTCGAGGGCAGGCAGGAGCTGCTGCGCCTCTGCGCGGAGCGGGGCGTGGCCCACCGGCTCTGCGGTAAGCTCATCGTCGCGACCAGCGAGCAGCAGCGGCGCGACCTCGACGGTATCGCGGCCCACGCCGCGGGCAACGGCGTGCGACTCGAGGCGTTGTCCGCGGAGGAGGTGCGGGAGCTGGAGCCGGAGGTGTCCTGCGTTGCAGCGCTGCACTCGCCCGGCACCGCGGTGGTGGATTCGCACGGCTTCATGGAGGCGCTGCTGGGGGAGGCCGAGGATGCGGGCGCCGCAGTGGCGCTGCGCACCCGCCTCCTCCACGGCGGGCGGCTGCCGCCCGCCGGCGGCGCGGAGGTGGCCGCGGAGAGCGGCGGGCAGCGCCTGCGCATCCGCGCCCAGGAGGTGGTGAACTGTGCCGGGCTGGCGGCGCCCCGGGTGGCGCGCGCTCTGGGCGCCCCGGGGGAGGCGGTGCCCGCGCTGTACTTTTGCAGGGGGAGCTACTACGCGCTGCAGCCGGCCTCGTGCAGGCCCTTCTCCAGGCTGGTGTACCCCGTCCCGGAGAAAAACACGAGCGGCCTGGGCATCCACGCCACGGTCGACCTCGCTGGTCAGGTCCGCTTCGGCCCCGACGTGGAGTGGCTGCCCCAGACCATGCCCGACGGCAGGCCAGTGGAGGAGGTCGCGTACGACGAGCGCGCGGCGCCCGCGGCGTACGCCGTGGACTCGTCGCGGGCGGAGAGGTTCTACACTGAGGTGCGCCGGTACTGGCCCGGGCTGCCCGACGGGGCCCTGGTGGCCGACTACAGCGGCATCCGCCCAAAGCTTTCCGCCCCAGGCGAGGCCGCGGCGGACTTCCGCATCTCGAGGAAAAACACATATGGCATGAGCATCAACTTTCGGAGGTCCGTGCGGAGTTCTTGGATCGGCACCAGGCGGAGCGCGCCATGCGCGGCGCTGGAGGCGCCGCCAGGGGGCTGCAGCGCCGATCCAGGAGCTCCGCGCGGAGCTCCGAAAGTTGAATGTCCATACTTTGTTTTGGCTCCTCGAGCATCGTCGAGGCGGGCGAGGGCGGGCGCCCTGCGCTGGTGAGCCTCTTCGGCATCGAGAGCCCCGGGCTGACGTCCTCGCTGAGCCTGGCCTCGGAGGTGCTGCGGCGGCTGGGCCCGGCGCCCCCGCCGGCGTAGGGCGGCCGCCCGCCGTGGGGGAGGCGGGTCCTTGAGGGGAGCGGGTGCCGAGGTTGTCCCGGGGCCCCGGGAGCGGCCCGGGGACGGTCAGAGCACGACGCGGGAGGCGCAGGGGGTCTCGGGGAAGCCGCTTCCCCCCTGCTACGTCGCGCCCCCGCCAGCCGCCCGCGCGCTCGGCGCGGGCGGCGCCTCGCCGATGGCGGCCCTCGTGGCGGGCCAGCGGGGCCCATGGGCACAGAAAAGAGTCGGCTGCACGTGCCCGTCGGTCGAAGGAAGTAGGCATGTGTGGGTTCCCAGATTTTACTCTGCTTTAGGCGTCTTCCTGCTTCAAGAGTCGAACGGGTTTCCCTCTTCTCCCCTCTTCAGGGGGTGGGCAGAGCTCCAACCTAGTTCTGCCGCCCTCCTACTCCATATTTCTACCTACTCCGTCCGACCGACGGGTCAGAGTGACGCCTGGCAGGAATAACCTTTGGTTCGAGGCCTCCGGAATGGGGTCGGAGTGGACTGGGTCGGAGGATGGCTGCCCAGCAGCGCCGATGCATCTCCGACCCAATCTATAGGGGGCCTCTGTTTGGTGCTGGTGCATAACAAGCAGTGGCGAGGCGTCCAGACCTCCCTGTAGGTCCACCAGAAAGTGCTCTGAGGACCTGCTGTGGTTTTCCCGAGATGTCCTCTGGCAGAGCCCAAGAGGCTCTGAGGGTATTTGTGTGACGTCCCCTTGTCATGCGAATATTTTGTGATAGATCTACTGGAAAGTTGGGACGGTCAGCCCCTGCTCTAGAGAAGGAGGCACGAAAAGAGTTGGCTACGCGTAGGAGTGACTCTTGGCAGGAGTGGACCTTTGGTCCGGGTGCATAGGGGTCCCGCCAGCACTAGCTAGCGCCTGGATTGTTGTGATTCGGCCCCTCTAGCAGCCCCCTCAAGCTGGGCACCACAGGTCACTCTTGCCCAGGGTCACCCTGTGTGTGCAGCTGAGAGAAGAGTAGTAGGGTAATTTAATCGGGGTTGACCTTCATGGCAGCGTTGCCTTAGACAGGCCTTGACTGATGTTGTCGCAGGATCTGTCGACGCATGCAAGCATGTACTTGTTGCGCGCTCCTTAGTCGCCGAGGCTTGATTCTGGCAGTCTTCAGGCATGTTCAATTGGATCGGACGCCGGGGGGACATGGAAATTTAGGAGGAAACGAGCCCTGCTGCTTGCAGAGGGTTCCAGCCCCGCCGCTGGACGCTTTTGCGTTGGCGCATCTGGCGCCGGGAAAACCAGCTACGTGAGTTGTTTTGTCAGCCCCCGTTTATTACCCTTCCCTTCCGTCCGACCCGAGACAGGGCCAGATGTCCAGAACGCAAAGCCAGGGCCCATGTCGATCCGATCGGTTTGGTTCGATGCCGGTTCTGAACAGCTCGATTCGATCCGATATTCCGACGTCGTTCTGATGCAGCTTGGTGTTGACATGGCATTGTTGGTTGTGCATTTTGGTGCAGCCGATACGATTCGATTTCGCCTTCAGCGTTCCGATCCGATCCGATCTCCCGGCTTGATGTTGACCGACAGGAAAGGGCGCTGGCCCAGGGTTCTCTTCTGAATTGGTAAAGAAGTCGCATTTTCAGTTGAACAAATGAATACTCTGCGCGCCCGCTCGAACAAAGTAGGCCCCCCTATGTTGGAACCTCGATAATTAACTGGGATCCGCAGACCCCTTCTTCGCCTTCATGGAAGATCAGGGTACAGAGCGTTTTGTACAAACTCCCTGTGAGGGGCGCGTTGGAAGCTGCAGGACATTCAAACAAGATCTGCGAATCGCTGATTTTGTGAGTGTCCGCTCGAGAATGGCCCGCCCCGCGCTCAGAGTTCTTTGCAGACGACGGTTGTCCGAGGCTCCAGAAGGCCCAGCCTGGGGCGCCCCAGGACGCGTTGGGAGCTGGAGGTCATGCGCAATCTGCAGGGGATCGTGACCTCGGGAGCGCGCGCGCAGCGTACTCTACGAAGCATACTGCTCGCGCGGACACATCGTAACCTTCAAGGGGACGTGGCCTTCGGAGCGCGGGCGCAGCATAACTTACCAGAAATCATCGTGGCCCTGGGAGCGCGGACGCAGGATCCAGCAAGGTTTAAAGAAGCACTGTGCCAGGTTGAGCGCGGATCCATTTGCGAAGAGTTGCAGCAGGGTTGCCGTCCAGCTGGCTCGTCCCCTGGCACGTTCCGTGGCACGTCTCCTGGCGCGTCCCTTGGCACGTCCCCTGGCTTGCGCAGCCACTGGCATCTCAGTGGCGCGTTCTTGACACGCATTCCATGGCACGTCCCTTGACACGTTCCCTGGCGTGTCCCCTGGCCTTCCATTAGCATGTCCACTGGCGCGTTCGCTGCCACGTCCTCTGGCACGTCCCCTGGCGCGTCCCGTGGCATGTTCCTTGGTTCATCCTGTGGCGCGCTCTCTGGCTCATACTCTGGCGCTTCCCCTGCCCGTTCCGTGTCGTGTCCCCTGGCGTGTCCTTTGCCACGTCCCCTGGTGCGTCCTTTGGCACGTCGTCTATCTTTTCACAGTTTACGTGTAACCCAGGATTTCGCACTGTTTACGTGCAACCTTACGAGTTGCACCGTGTACGTGCAATTCTCTATCTTGTACCGTTTGTGCGCAACCCTCAATTTCGCACCGTTTGCACGAAGCTTCGGTTGTGGCATTTGCGTGCAGCTCTCATCTGAGCACCGCTTATGTGCAACCGCAGCACGGCACAGCGCAGAGCACCACAGATCTTCGCACGGTATCATCAAGATCGAAGTTTTCAGCATTGGCATTGCCCATCGCCCCATTATGTGGGTGTTTTGAAACGTTCCCATACCTCGCAGTTCTAAAGCCCTTCCCGGGTTCTTGGGCCGATGATGTGTTTCTGGTTTTCTTTGCGCCATGCGTGTTCGCCCATTCTGGTCTTTTTGGGGCATCTTGGAGCGCCCTCGTCGCCGCGGCTGGGTTCTCCTCGAGCCAGAGGACATCCTTGGAGAGCTCGTTGTGCCGAGGGGGAAGAGGGGCAGGTGGAGGCTGGAGGAGGTAGGGGGGAAGAATCAGGAGGGGGAGGAGGAGGAGGAGGAGGAGGAGGAGGATGTACATACCCAACGTTGAAGAAGATGTAGCATCCTCTTCCTCCCCTCTCCTCCTTCCCGTAGCTCGTGGCTGCGGGCAGCAGTCCTTCGACGAAGCGCTGCCCTTCCCCCCCCCCCCAACGGTCTGCGCCGCTTGGGAGGGGCTGAAGGAATAGTGCAGGTTCAATGTGGTGAGGATGCGCCAAGGCAGCCTCTAGGGGGAGGGGCCCCCTCTTACCCCTGGAGGGTGCAAGACGGGAGAGAATCGAGCAACCGAAGACACGGGGGGGGGAGGGCAGAAGGAATAGTGCAGGATCAATTTGGTGGGGATGCTCCCGGGCAGCCTCCATATGGAGAGGCCTCCTCTGACCCATGGACGGTGCAAGAGATGAGAGAATCGAAGAAACGGAGACATTGATGAAGGCAGCGTGGATTAGCGACGGGTGCCGTTTCCATGCAAAGTCGGCGCGCTGCGTCGCCAAGTAATGCGGCATTGGCCTCACGTTTAGGGGGTACCTTCTCCGATCCGCGGATCTGGCGCCCACGTGCCAGGTCCGCGGATCCCTAGTCCACGATAGCGTGATGCAGGCAAGACGGTGAGGTGAGGAACCGTTCGGGTCCGGAAGGGCTTCGTTATGTCTGAGGTCCGTCTAGGGCTGCTCCTCTGGCGCTGCTCGTGCACCCAGGCTCTCTCGGGGCCCCAAAGCGGTTTCGCTCCTCATTCCGCTTTGTTGTAGCAGCTCGGCTGTAGGAGAGAAGGGGGGAAGCGATGCAACGGTGGACGACGCCCTGCATTTGAGGAGCAGGAAATGGTGTTGCCATTACTCTGCTCTCGGCTGAAGCCCTACACGCAGCCTGTGCAGGCTGTGCTGCCCGGGCAGGCTGTGCTGCCCGGCGGAAGAGGACGAGGAGGGGAGAAGCAGGCAGACGACGACGAACGCGCATGCGGGAGGCCAAGGCCGGCGGGGCGGGCAGGTGGAAGGGGGTTCAGGCGGAGACAGCAGAGCAGGAGGAACGGAAAGGGGGGGAAGCAAGGAAGAGGAGAAGAGGGGAAGCAACCGCGAGCAGACGGGCCAGGCCAGGGGCAGGGACAAAAAAAAAACACCCGCGACGAGACTACGGACCCTACTACGGCGGCGACGCCGACCAGGCGGCGCAGGCGTAATGGTGGGCGTCGGGGGGGGGGGGCGTTGGCAGTCGTCGGGACGAGCCGTCGGTGTCGACCCACGGTGGCCGACCAAGCCCAGCACGCTGCGGCTTGGTGGGGGGAGCCCACCGCCCCGCCGCGGAAGGGCCGGAAGTCGCGCGCGGGGGCGGGGCGACGCTGGCGGAACGGCGCCGGGGGGCGACCGTGCTGCCCAGCAGGCGCCGGGGATGCTTGACACGGCGTCCGCCGTGGAGTCAGCCATGGCCGCGGCCAGACGGGCCGCTTCGCCTCGGCCACCAGACGTAACTTCGAGTGCCTAGAGGCATCGAAACTGGATGGTGTTCGCGCGTCGGGCCCCGGGAGGCGATGCTCATACTCCCCAAGTACGATGGGAAGAGCATCGGCCTAAAGCCTGTTGATTTCCTGTACCCCGTCATCGTCGTCGCAGCCGGCGTCCAAACTGGAAACGCTCGGATCGGGCCCGGGGCCCCCTTCGCGGTTTGCCTCGGGCAGCTTCCCGCGCTGCGCCCAACCGCGGCGACCAGAATCTCCGAGAGACGCCGGCCCGACCACGACGACGACGACGACGACAACGACGACGACGATGACGACGACGACGACGACGACGACGACGACGACGACGGCGGTACGCACGGGCGGTCTTCCGGACCTGCCCGTCCCCCTCCAGGAGGGTCCGCGCGAGGCCGGGCGGCGGGAGAGGTCCAAGAGCATCCCCCGCGGCAAGGAGCTCGCCCTTCGACGGAGGAGGTGGGTGGGAAGGAGGAGGATGTGAGGAGGGGAGAGTCAGACGTTCCGCAGTTAGGTAGAGCAGCGAATGCAAACATGAGGGGGAGGAAAGGAGGGTAAGGAGGGGAGTGGGGGTGGGGGGGAGGGTGAGGGAGGAGGGAGGTGAAGGGAAGAGGTACGGGGGAGGAGGGAGGGGGAGGAGGGAGGAAGAGCAGAGGGGGCAGGGGAGGAGCAGCGATGATCAGGGAGGGGCGGGGAGGATCAGGGAGGAGGGAGTAGCGGATAAAGACGGAAGAGGGTGGAGAGAGGTCCAGGAGGAGGGGGAGTGCGGGATGGCGGGAGGGCGGAAAGGGAGGGAGGGAAGGAGGGAGGGAGGGCGGAAAGGGAGGGAGGGAAGGAGGGAGGGAGGACGGGAGGGCGGGCGGGCGGGAGGAGGAGGAGGAGGAGGACGAGGAGGAGGAGGAGGAGGAGGAGGAGGAGGAGGAGGGATGAGGGGACCAGGGAGAGGAAGGGGAGGGGGCAGGAGCAGCAGGGTGATGAAAAACGAGCATCGAGGATCGCCGATCGCGTGTCGATAGTTTGGTTGTGGTTTGAGCTTTAGCGGGTCCTCCCTGGGGGCTCTTCTTCGCAGCGGCTTGATTTCAACTCGAGATCGTCATTTAAAGGGACTCCAGAAGGGGGATGAGGAGGACGGGGGGGGGGGGGGCGGAGGAGGAGAAGGTGGAGGAGGAGAGGGAGGAAAAATGTGCAAGGAGGAGCAGGGAGGGAGAGAGGGAAAGGAGGAGACAGAAAGAGAGGGGAAGCGATGAAAGGAATGAGAGAGGAGGGGGGGAGCAGGGAAGAGGAGGACATGAGGAGGCGTGGTAGTAGTAGTAGTAGTAGTAGTAGTAGTAGTAGTAGTAGTAGTAGTAGTAGTAGTAGTAGTAGTAGTAAGTAGTAAGTAGTAAGTAGTAAGTAGTAAGTAGTAAGTAGTAAGTAGTAAGTAGTAAGTAGTAAGTAGTAAGTAGTAAGTAGTAAGTAGTAAGTAGTAAGTAGTAGGTAGTAAATAGTAAGTAGTAGGTAGTAAGTAGTCAGTAGTCAGTAGTCAGTAGTCAGTAGTCAGTAGTAAGTAGTAAGTAGTAAGTAGTAAGTAGTACGTAGTACGTAGTAACTAGTAAGTAGTAAGTAGTAAATAGTAAGTCGTAGTAGTAGTAGTAGTAGTAGTAGTAGTAGTAGTAGTAGTAGTAGTATTAGTAGTAGTAGTAGTAGTAAGTAGTACGTAGTAAGTAGTAAGTAATAAGTAGCAAGTGGTACGTAGTAAGTAGTAAGTAGTAAGTAGTAACTAGTAAATAGTAAGTAGTAAGTAGTAGGTAGTAGGTCGTAGTAGTAGGTCGTAGTAGTAGTAGTAGTAGTAGTAGTAGTAGTAGCAGTCGTAGTAGTAGTGGTAGTAGTAGCAGTAGTAGTAGTAGTAGTAGTAGTAGCAGTCGTAGTAGTAGTAGTAGTAGTAGTAGTAGTAGTAGTAGTAGTAGTAGTAAGTAAGTAAGTAAGTAAGTAAGTAAGTAAGTCAGTAAGTAAGTCAGTAAGTAAGTAAGTAAGTAAGTAAGTAAGTAATAGTAGTAGTAAGTAATAGTAGTAGTAGTAGTAGTAGTAGTAGTAGTAATAGTAGTAGTAGTCAAAGTCGTAGTAGTAGTAGTAGTAGTAGTAGTAGTAGTGGTAGTGGTAGTGGTAGTGGTAGTGGTAGTGGTAGTGGTAGTAGTAGTCGTCGTCGTCGTCGTCGTCGTCGTCGCAGTCGTAGTCGTAGTCGTAGTTGTAGCCGTAGTCGTAGTCGTAGTGGTAGTAGTAGTAGTGGTAGTAGTAGTAGTAGTAGTAGTAGTAGCAGTAGCAGCAGTAGTTAGTAGTAGTTGTAGTAGTAGTAGTAGTAGTACTACTACTACTAGTAGTGGTAGTAGTAGTCGTAGTGTAGCAGTAGTAGTAGTAGTAGTCGTAGTAGTCGTAGTAGTAGTAGTAGTAGTAGTAGTAGTAGTAGTAGTAGTAGTAGTGGTAGTAGTAGTAGTAGTAGTAGTAGCAGCAGCAGTAGTAGTAGTAGTAGTAGTAGTAGTAGCAGTAGTAGTAGTAGTAGTAGTCGTAGTCGTAGTTGTAGTAGTCGTAGTAGTCGTAGTAGTCGTAGTCGTGGTAGTCGTAGTAGTCGTAGTAGTCGTAGTAGTAGTAGTAGTAGTAGTAGTAGTAGTAGTAGTAGTAGTAGTAGTAGGCGGAGGAGGAGGAAGAGTGGAGGAGGAAGAGAGGAGGAGGAGGAGGAGGAGGAGGAAGAGCGATACAATGAAGAGCAGAGTAAACCCAGGATGAGTGAACGAGTTTGCAACACACCCTCACGGCCCCTGAACACAAGTGTTTGCAAACATGCTCACGGCGAGAAGCGCCCACCCTCCCCTCAGGCGAGAGACCAGTTTTGAGAAGGTTCCGCCATCCATGTTCCTGTGTCTACGAAGTGCCAGCTGGGTAGGATCAACCACCCAGAACCGCTCAGGGCAGTCACCACCCTCCACCCGTGCAGTTGATGCACGCTTTCAGGTTCTGGCCACAAGTGAGGGAGTCGGAGACCAAAGCTGCACTTTAACAAGCAAGGGCCGCCATCCAGCCATGTGAATGCTGAGTCCTTAGACTCATGTTCATCCTACGCACTGGGACTTCGAGCGAGAGACGCATCTGGAAACGGACCTGCCCTCCATCCTTTTAAGTGTTGGGAAATGTTCAGACGAATGCACGCCGCGCCAAGACGAAACCTGCGTGTTGAAATCGTCACAATGTTGGAAGCCTGTCAGACGAATGTGTGCGGCCCTATTTCGAGAGCCGGATTGTGTAAGCCACTCGCTTTTCAGCATCGTATCCTTGTAATTTTTCGAAGTTTCCCAGACGACTGCGCGCGGCGGTGAAGTGAAGAAAAGGGGGGTAAAGACAGAGGCCCTAAAGGAAACCTCTGGGGACCCTGTTGGGCCACTTTTGGGCCCCTGCTGGCTCAAACAGGGCCCCGAAAGGGCCCCCCGTTTAGGGGACCGACCCCCCCTTCCCCACCCGCCCGAAATACTCTGAAAGGCTGGGCGCCGTTGCTGTTTCTGAGGGCGCGAGGAGTCGTAGCTTTGCACGGTGAGCAACCAGCAGGGGGGGACGACTGCAGCGTTAGTTCTCTGCCGCCCGGAAAGACTTCGGAGAGGACGACCCCAGAATCTCAAACTCGCCGTCGTCGTCGTCGGCGTCGTCGTCGTCGTCATCGACTTTGTCGTCGTCGTCGTCTTCGTCGTCTTCGTCGTCGTCGTCGACTTTGTCGTCGACTTTGTCTTCGACTTTGTCGTCGTCGTCATTGTCGTCGTCGACCTCGTCGACCTCGTCGGCGGCAGCGGCGGGCAGCGGCGGCGGGAGGCGGCGGCGTCTTCATCGTCGCCGGGGAGGCGGGCGGGAGCCCCCCGCGGCCTCGAGGAGAGGGCGCCGGCGCCGCACAGGGTCCGCGAGCGGTCCCGGAGCATCCCCCGCGAGCGGGGCCGCGGCCTCGGCGACGCCCCCCGCGCGCGGCCCCGCCGCGCCGCCCCGTGTGGCGGGGTCTCCCCGCGGCCGCCGGCTGCCCAGATTTGTCGGGCCCCCGGGGGTGCGGGTGGGGTTTTGTGGTCCCGTGGAGGTTTGCCTGACGCCCGCCAAGAGTAGAGCTTGACGCGGGAGGGGGAGGGAGGAGGGGAGAGCCGTGCATCCAGAATTCCCACCACCCCTGACGTGGTAATTACGTGAGGCGACATTGGGGGCGGCCCGCACACCCACACCACCAGAGGGGAGGGTGCGAAGCCCCTCTGTGCGGGACGGGGTGGACACGGAAGGGTACCATACGCATTTCCAACTTTATAGCGATCAGGCACCAGAAGCTTGCCCGAAACCAATGGGTCGGCACCACAAGCCTTCCGGACAACTTTGCATCAGACCCCACACAATTGAACTGAATGGAGCCAGTTTTTTTTATTCCGAGGCGATGACGGCCGTCACCTGGGGTGAGGGGGCCGATGACGTCGCATTTCGCGCCGGCGGCTTCTGGAAAATCTCAGGAATGACCGGGGACGAGTAGCAGCAGCGTGTAGGTGGCGATCTGCACCACAGTGCCTGTGTAAACCACAGTGCCTGTGTACACCACAGTGCCTGCGTGCACCCAGTTGCCTGTGTACACCACACCGCCTATGTACACCACAGCAGCCGCGTGCAACACAGCGCTAGTATGCACTACAGTGCCTGCGTTCACCACAGCGCTTGTATACACCAAAACGCTTGCGTACACCACAGCAGCCGTGTGCAACACAGCACCAGTGTACACCACAGTGCCTGCGTGCACCACAGCGCCTGTGGACATCGCGGCGCCTGTGTGCACCACAGCAACCGCGTGCAATAGAGCAGCATTGTTGCACACAGAGTTTTAAAGCGAATCTGCATGATAAAATGGAGCTCCTGTGGATTCCACAGACAACAATTGTTTATATAGGGTTTGGAAAGGGGTCCTTATGGAAAAGGAGTGCCGCTGGAATATGCGAGTCCTCCCGGGTCCTCCCTAATCATCCTAACCCCTCCCGTCTGCGTCCATGAGGCACCCGCAGAATTGGCCGCCCAAGTATGACATGGACTGATTCAACAGACCATTCTGCGGTGCACGCTGAAGCGCACGTGCATTGTAGCGCCTACCCGCACGACGGGGGGAGCGATGAGGGAGGAGGAGGAGGAGAAGGAGGAGGAGAAGGAGGACGAGGAGGAGGACGAAGAGGAGGACGAGGAGGAGGAGGAGGAGGCGGAGGACAAGGAGGAGGAGGAGGAGGAGGAGGAGTAGGCGGAAGAGGAGGAGGAGGAGGAGGCGGAAGAGGAGGCGGAGGAGGAGGAGGAGGAGGAGGAGGAGGAGTGAGGATGGGGGAAAAGATATTGGTGTCTGGAGGCACCAGTGCGGCAGCTCTCGTCCCGCACGCCGCCCTGCCGCGCTGTGGCGACGAAGCAGGACGGTGCGCCGCGGAGCGGGCGCGCGACAGGTGGGGGACGGGAGTTGGAGAAAGAGGACCCTGACGCACACCTCACCCCACCGTCAGCAGGCTGATCAGACCTGCCGAGGAAGATGTCCTTTCAGTACAAGTATCAATGCATCGTGCAGCACGGTATGCAACGACCGTATCAGTTATGTAGAAGTCGAAATAATGCAAACTGAGCTCATAGTTTGTGTGGCTATTTCGAGCACGCATTATAAAAGTATGTCTTCGCGGACTCGTACACTGAATCTACAAATACCTTTTGTGCGACTGCTTCACTGACTCATATCTGAAAATCTCTCTCGTGCGATGGGCAGGCAGGAGGCCGGTACCTATTTTCAGGACCATGCGCGGGGCCCGCTGCCGCTTGCTGGCGGTGGCGCCCCTGCTTGTGTTCAGATATATTTTGGTTTCCATCAGCTGTGTGACCTGCGCCGCCTGACGACCAAGAGCGTACAAGACTTGGGACAGAAGTTCTTGTTTGACAATCTCCGCTGAACATGCTCGCAACAAAGTCGATTCGGCGGACGTGGACGTCGAGGTGGCTCCTGCTGGGTGCGCCGGCGGGGGCGAACAGGCAGAAGCGAACAAGGCTGCGACGTCCTCGTTGGAAGGGTCGGAGTAGCACTCCTCATACCCTCGGAGTCGGCAGATGACCTCCAATCAGATGGAGTGCTGACTTGTGCATCGGATTCCCGATCGGGCGAAGTCTCCACGCCAGAAGGCCCCGCCTTCTGGACACGTGGCCGTGTCTGTCGTGTAGCCGTAGCAGGTGCGCCATTCTGACCACGCTTGCGTGCATGGTAGCGCTCACGCCAATAGCTCCGCCTGTCCTCAGGGTTCGCGCGATGACTGGAGCTGCGGACACCGCAACTCGGAAGCACGACGGTGGGGCCGGATCCGGCTTGGCGGCGCTCCTCGCCATAACCGTCCCGTGAACCGCCGCGTTGAGCAGCTGGGGCTGGCGGAGGGACACGACGTGTGGGGGGTACAGAAGTGGGCGCGTCTACGTCGACCTCGTTCCCGCCCTTGGGCACGGACGCCTCCTCAGACTCAAAGTGAACGTCAAGTGGGTCGAGCTCGGATGCCGGATCTGTGAGCGGGAAGACGCCGGGGAAGAACAGGACGGTGGTGGATACGATAGACTTCGCAACAATCCAAGCGTCGCCGCTACGGGAAATAGGAGCAATGCTATGGCCATTGGAGTCGAAGCCGACGAAGATGCCGATGCTGGCAACCGGGTCAAGTTTATCAGAACGATGAGGCTGTGGGGTAAACTATATTGCCTTGCAACCCCAAGGGGGCCAAGTGGACACATCATGCCAAGTACAGTCTGGATTCTCCAATGCTTCCGGAATTAGTTCGGACTCGTAGCCCAGGATGGTTTTCGGATTGTTGTTGCAAATGTTGTTGCCGTGCTCCAGGGTTTCATCCCATAGTGTTTTCGGCGCGGATGCCTGCATCAGGAGTGCGCGTGCGATTTCGGAGAGATCTTGAATTCGTTTTTTTCTGCAATGCCATTTGGCGCGGACCTGAAGTCGCCAGTCGTGTGCACAGGGCCAGTCTCGCGCAACCGGCGCTCGCACTCGCCCATGAAATCGCCGCCGAGGTCGGAATGGAAGCGCCACAGCCGGCGCAGGCGTCGGAAGAACAACGCTGGTTTATGTTCAACTTGGGCTTGTAAGAGCTTTACGCAAGAATCCGGGGTGTCGACGATGGCCGAGCCGTCCTCGAAGGCGGCCAGGCTGGCGTACGTGTTGAAAGCGCTCGTCTGAGGCAACTCCTGATGGGGTGTCCTGGGGTCTGCCCGGGGGAAGACGTTGCTGCAGCCGCCGCAACCGCAGCGGCCGCCAGACGACGTACTAACAGGAGCGGAAGACGGATCAGATCCGGCTGGGCGAGACTCCTCGCCGCGACCGCTACCAGAACCGTCGCGCGACACATGGGCAGGCATAGCTGACGGCTCGGATCTGGCGGGGCGATGCTCCTCGCCACGACCGCCAGCGGAACCGCCGGGCGACGCATATGCAGGCGTAGATGGTGATGATGATGATGATGATGATGATGCTGATGCTGATGCTGATGCTGATGCTGATGCTGATGCTGATGCTGATGCTGATGTTGATGCTGATGATGATGATGATGATGGTGGTGGTGGTGGTGGTGATGATGATGATGATGATGATGATGATGATGATGATGACGATTGCCCGTAAAATCGTCACCAGTTTCGTTCCCCACCTCCTCATCGGCTGCGGTCCAGGCATCTTGTTTGACATCGGGTTTGGGAGGCAGGGTGTGATGCAAGAAGTACAGACTGCTCTGCCGTACCAACGCGTACATCTACCCAGTCGGGGGCGATAGCACCGCCCCCGCCTTGCCATGTCGATATTCCCAGCCGCTATCGGTAAGGAGGGTAATAGCGAGGAGACTGGAGGACTGGAGGTAGCAGTGGCACACAGTAGGCACCCACGTAGTAGCGCACCATCACGCTCGACATTTCCCTAATCGGTCACGATAGTCTCGCCGTTCGCTGTTTCCAACAGGATGGGCTGTGGAAGCGGCCGCACATTTGTTGTGTGGTGGACGTCACGGCCGCACAGGATGTGCCGTTCAGCGTTGGAGTCTGCAATCATGCAGAAAGTATTTTTCCCAGCGGCATCTGCGCCAAGCAAGAGCGGTGGGACGGGTAGTCGTGTTACGTGTCCCGACAGTCGCTGCATGAGGTCGTTTGTCATTGTGTTTTCGGTATTCTGCTTGTCCATGAAAAGCTGGGCCATAACCTCGAGGTCGTTGAGGCTAACCTCGTGGTTTGGTCCTGTTGTGTGGAAGTGCTGTGGGGCTTCTCCCCGAAAAACTGCCTGATGCCTGGCCGTCCACGTTTCGAATGTCTGGCTGTTCAGGCGCGAGCCCCCCGCGGCCCAGGCCGTACTTTCCTTTGAATCCCGTTTCGCGGGACTTGGCGTCGCCGTCACCTTTTCCTCTCCACGGGCATTGCATTACCCAGCGGCCTTGTTGGAAGCACAATTTGCAGATGTCACGGGCGCATCTTGTGAGTGTGTGTGTGTGCGTTGGTGCCCAGGGAAGGTCCCAGTTTGTGGGCCAGGTCGTCTTGTCGTGGGAGAAACAGCAGCCTTTGCCGAATCTGCAGTGGCCTGTCAGAATGAAGGAGCACGGAAGCCAGCTGCTGTCACCGAAAGTGTCCTCTTTGTCTTTGCCCTTGCCTGTTCCGGGCTTGCCCGCGCGAGGCTGGACGGCGTTGGCGTTGGCACGTGGTTTTTCGCAGACGCTCGGCGCGCAAATGGCCCACTCCCCAGCCTTCTTGTCGGCCATTGCGAAGATGGCGTTTGGGTTGTATGGGTCGTTGAGTTCGACCAGTTTTCAGGCTGTCTCCAGGGGCCTCAGCTTGCTAAGCAGGGGCCTAAGGATTGCAAGGTGGTCAGCTTAGACGGCTGGGCGCCGACGGCCTTCAACTCTTCGTGCTCGGAACGCCACACGCGCAGCGCATGCTGCAGCATGCTCTTATCAACGACCGCTTCGGGGACGCTGAAGCGCTTGTGCAAAGCCGCCGCGTGCGCGGCACGTGCGTTCATGATTGCTTTGGTGAGCGCTGCCAACATTGCCACGTCGTCCGTGCGATCCTCAGCGGACAAGTACAAGTTCGTATCTTCATCGGCTTGGGCGCAAAGCTCGAAAGCTAAGACCCGGTTGGCTTTCGCGAAGCGTGCGTCGTTGTGAGCGCGGTCCAAGTCCAGACGGGGATGTGCGAGAACGTCACGATCGGCCTTGGCGAAGCCATCCGCTGGGAGGCCACATCAGCCGGCAAGTTCTGTCTGCTGCTCAGACCGCCACGCTTTGATGGACGGCAACGGGCGCGAGCCTTCGCCCCGTGGGAGTGCAGGCAATTCTGTTTGCTGCCTCCACTGCTGCCGGATCTCATCTCAGACAGTTCACGGGCCACCCCTGCCAAAATTCGCCCATGCGGCACATCAAGAACGTGCTGTGTCGTCGGTTGTGTCGTCGATTGTGTCGTGCTGTGCCGGTGTTTTTGGTCTGGCTGTGTGCGGCCTGGCGGTTTGGAAGCTGGTTGGAGTCCTTGGAGGTGGTTTCGCCACTCTTCTGGCTGGCCGAGACCCTTCGCCGCGACCGTCCGAGGGGGCACGAACCGCTGGGGAATCCGAAGCAACAGGGATGTGCGAATATCCACTGAAGTTTGCGGCATCATCTGCAAGATGATCGTCGTTGTCGTCGTTCGGGACCGGTATCACAACAGCGTCGTCGCGATCTGATGAAAACATCTACGAGTGAGACGGATGCGAGGAGTTCATAACCTGAGAATCGAAGGAAGGTCCTTCTCTTGTGTGTCTTGAGCTACACGTGCGGCAGTTCTCGTCCCGCAAGGAGGAGGAATGGGAGGAATAGGAGGAGGAGGAGGAGGAGGAGGAGGAGGAGGAGGAGGACCAGGAGCAGGTGGGGAGGAGGAGGAGGAGAGAGGAGGAGGAGGAGGAGGGAGGAGGGTTGCAGGAGGAGGAGGGAGAGGAGAGGAGGGAGGAGGGGGGGAGGGAGGGAATGGAGGGAGGGAGGGGGGGAGGAGGAGAAAGAGGAGGACGAGGAGGAGGAGGAGGAGGAGAAGGAGGAGGGTAGAGGGAGGACGAGGAGGGAGGAGGAAGAGGAGGAGGAGAAGGAGGAGGAGGAGGAGGACAAGGAGGAGGAGGAGGAGGAGGAGAAGGAAGAGGAGGAGGAGGAGGAGAAGGAGGAGGAGGAGGGGTATGAAGAGGAAGGAGGAGGGAAGAACATCGCATTCCGTTATTCGCACTTTCTTTGCGTGGTGCTATGTTGTCCGCAGCAGATTTTCACCAACAAGTTCCTTCTTCTTGTTCCCAACCATCCTGTAGTGTTGGGTCCTCGTTTTGAAGAGACGGTGCCCCGCGTCTCCTTCCTTCCTCCTTCCTCCTCCTCCGCCTCCTCTCCCCTCCTATCATCCTCATCATCATCATCATCATCACCATCATCATCATCATCATCATCATCATCATCATCATCATCATCGTCGTCGTCGTCGTCGTCGTCGTCGTCGTCGTCGTCGTCGTCGTCGTCGTCGTCGTCGCGTCGTCGTCATCGTCATCATCATCATCATCATCGTCATTGTCATATCGTCATCGTCATCGTCATCACCCACCTCGGCACACCCCTCACACGTTTCGTGGCCCCATAGGGAGCCCCACCGAAGGCCCCAGTGCTGCCGCCCGCATGCGTCCCGCACACCCAATTCGGCACACCCCTCACACGTTTCGTGGCCCCATAGGGAGCCCCACCGAAGGCCCCAGTGCTGCCGCCCGCATGCGTCCCGCACACCCAATTCGGCACACCCCTCACACGTTTCGTGGCCCCATAGGGAGCCCCACAGAAGGCCCCAGTGCTGCCGCCCGCATGCGTCACCCACACCCAATTTGGCACACCCCTCACACGTTTCGTGGCCCCATAGGAAGCTCCACCGAAGGCCCCAGTGCTGCCGCCCGCATGCGTCCCGCACACCAATCGCGCACCCATTTTTTTTTTTTTCATCTGTTTTTTTTTTTTGTTTTTTCTTTTCTTTTTTTTTTCACACGTTCTGACCTATAGGAGCCCCACCGATATGCCCCAGTGCTGCCGCCCGCATGCGGTCCGACACAAACCAATTAGGCACACCTCTCATTACGTTTCGTGGCCCCCAGCGCGGAGGCTACACCGAAGGCCCCCAGTTGCTGCCGCCCCGCCGTGCGCCCAGCACACCCAATTCGGCACACCCCTCACACGTTTCGTGGCCACATATAGGGAGCCCCACCGAAGGCCCCAGTGCTGCCGCCCGCATGCGTCCCGCACACCCAATTCGGCACACCCCTCACTCGTTTCGTGGCCCCATAGGTAGCACCACCGAAGGCCCCAGTGCTGCCGCCCGCATGCGTCACGCACACCCAATTCGGCACACCCCTCACACGTTTCGTGGCCCCATAGGGAGCCCCACCGAAGGCCCCAGTGCTGCCGCCCGCATGCGTCACGCACACCCAAGTCGGCACACCCCTCACACGTTTCGTGGCCCCATAGGGAGCCCCACCGAAGGCCCCAGTGCTGCCGCCCGCATGCGTCACGCACACCCAATTCGGCACACCCCTCACACGTTTCGTGGCCCCAAAGGGAGCCCCGCCGAAGGCCCCAGTGCTGCCGCCCGCATGCGTCCCGCCCACCCATTTCGGCACACCTCTCACGCGTTTCGTGGCCCCATAGGAGCTTCCACCGAAGGTACAGGGCTGCCGTCCGCTTGCGTACGCACAACCATTTCGGACACAACCATCAACACGTTCGTGCTCCTCAGGGAGCCACCGACGGGGCGGGTGAACGGCGCTCCGGGGACAGCGAGACCTCCGGGGCGCGAGCAGTCCGCAGCCAGACCTCGGTCCTGTGGACTCTCGCCGCCCTGGGCCGTCGGCTGCCGGGCACGCCGCTCCCTCGGCCGACGTCGCCCAGGCGTGATCCTGGACTGCGGCCGCCACGAGGTCGGGAACGGCAAGAAGGAGGACGACGACGACTGGTGGCTGGAGCTCTACGTGCTGCTCTCGCGCGCCACGCGACACGAGGACCTCCTGCTCATGCGGGCGCCGCGCATCGAGTTCTTCCTGGCCGGGCCGCCGGCGGGCTTGCGGAAGCAGCTTGGGCAGTTTGCGGCGCGCACGAAGCGGCGCAGGAGGGAGGCCACGGCCCTCGCCAAGGACCTCGGCTTCACTGAGTTTATCCGCGAGGCCTGACCTGAGGAGCGGCCCGCCCCAGCCGCTTCTTCTCTTGGCTGTCCGGCTGTTCGGCCTGGCGCCGCCGACGCTCCGCGCGCGTCGCTGGGACCCTCTCGGGGCGATCAGCGCGCGTCGCCCGAACTCCGCGCTGCGTTCTGTGCAGCGCCTCGCTCGCCCGTCGTCGCTCCGCCCGGCGGCCAGAGCCACGCGCGCTATGAGTTAGCCAGCAAGCAATCTCTGTTCCGCTCAGCGGACGAACCGCGCGCGTCACTGCGCCCCCCTCGGGGCGACCTGTGCGAGTCGCGAGGGCTCCGCATGGCGCTGCGCCCGCAGCCTTGGACGTTGGAGTGCGCGGGCAAAGGACATGGAACAAAGGAGGAGAGGAAGCGGGCGCGATCCTCGCGCGGGGCGTGCCGACATGGGCGTCGCGGCGCGCGGGCGCTGCCGTCGAGGTTCCCAGGGAAGCCCCCCTGCAGAGGCTACGCCGCACAATTCGGCACACCTTCACACGGTTCGTTTCCCCATAGGGAGCGCCACCGAAGAAGATATTCACAATTGCGGTACTCACAACTGCATATGGTTGGGTCCTTCGCCAGGATAATTTTGTGCCCGCAAGCACTGCGGTGTACACCAGCGTGCGTTGCACGCGGATGCTGTGGTGTACACCGGAGTTGTGGTGTGCACAGGAAACGCTGTGGTGTACACAGGGGATGTGTTAGACATGGTTGCCGCGGTGTACACATTCGGTGTGGTGTACACAGGCGCTGTGGTGCACGATAGCACTATTGTGTACACAGGCGATACGTTGCACACGGCTGTTCCGGTTTACGCCAGCGCTCTGGTGTACACAGGCGCTGTGGTGCACGCGAACACTGTGGTGTACACAGGCGTTGTGGTACAAATCGCCACCTACATGCTGCTCCTATTTGGCCTCGGTCATCCCTAGGCATTCCCGGACGCGGCCGGCGCGGAACGTGACGTCATCTGGGATGGGGGTGGGTTGGGGGGGGGCTGGTGACGGCCGCCATCCCAGAAAAAAAAAACAGGCTCATGAATTCTTGGGCTTCAGGGTTTCTTCCCCAATCCATTGGATTTATTGGATTTGTTCTTGCTGGAGCCTGCGTCTCGCCACGACCAGGCGTTTTGTACGACCGACCCCCATCTGGGGGGCCTTCTTGACCATGGTTGGAGCCCACAGGGGGGAAGAAAACACAAAACAATACTTTGTTTTCGGTCGCGCTCGGTTGCGACCGATCGGCATTCCAAATCGGTCGCGGGTGATCGCGGCCGATTCCCAGATCGGTGGCGACCGATTTGGAACCAATTCGGTCGCGACCGATCCCAGAACTTGAAGCATAATGGATTGCGACTGATCTCTTCGGTCGGGGCCAGCGAATTCTACTGTAGCATCCAATGCTCAGGGTAGGAGGTGGACCACACACATGGAGACGTCACTGTTCGAGGGCCCCATCCCTCAGGGCCCCATTTGTGAACCGCTGACATCCGCCGGTGTCTCCTTGGCCAGTGTTCCTGCGGGCGGTCGGGGCTGCCGGGTCTCCAGGCCTACGACCATGTATTTGTTTCCGTCCGCGCGTGTTTCTTCGGTTTCGGCCCCTGGGGCCCGCTACTGGTTACCAGGACCATCATCCATGGATACAGGACGGCAAACTATCCCCTGGGAAGAGGTCGGCATTTCTCGAAGCCGCGCACATTGAATATTAGCCTGTCGAAGGACCCAACCATATGCAGCTGTGAGTATCGCGAGAGAGATGAGACGAAGGAGGGGGCCGCGCGCCGCAGCAAGAACGAAGCGCGGGGCAGTGCGGGCAGGGCAGGGGGCCTTCGGTGGAGCTTGCTACGGGACCACGAACCGCGTGAGGGGTGTGCCGAAATGTGTGGCGGGGACGCATGTCAACTGCGCCACTGGGGCCCTCGGTGGAGCTCCCTATGGGGCCACGAGCCGCGTGATGGGTGTGCCGAAATGGGTGGCGGGGACATGTGTCAATTGTGCCACTGGGGCCTTCGGTGGAGCTCGTATGGGGCCACGAGCCGCGTGAGGGGTGTGCTGAAATCGGTGGCGGGGACGCATGTCAACTGCGCCATTGGGGCCTTCGGTTGAGCTCCCTATGGGGTCACGAACCGTGTGAGGGCGTGCCGAAATTGGTGGCGGGGGGCGCATGTAAATTGTGCCACTGGGGCCGTCGGTGGAGTCCCCTATGGAGCCACGAACCGTATGAGGGGTGTGCCGAAATGGGTGGCGGGGACGCGCGTAAATTGCGCCATTGGGGCCTTCGGTTGAGCCTGCTATGGGGCCACGAGCCGTGTGAGGACTGTGCCGAAATGGGCGGCGGGGACGCATGCAAATTGTGCCACTGGGGCCTTCGGCGGAGCTCCCTATGGGGCCACGCACCGTGTGAGGGGTGTGCCGAAATGGGTGACGGGGACGCACGTAAATTGTGCCACTGGGGCCTTCGGTGGAGCTCCCTATCGGGCCACGAGCCGCGTGAGGGGTGTGCCGAAATGTGTGGCGGGGACGCATGTCAACTGCGCCACTGGGGCCTTCGGTGAGGCTTCCTGTGGGTCCACGAACCGTGTGAGGGCGAAATCGGTGGCGGGGACGCATGTCAACTGTGCCACTGGGGCCTTCGGTGAAGCTCCCTATGGGGCCACGAGCCGCGTGATGGGTGTGCGGTAATGGGTGGCGGTCCGCACTATGAATTGTACCATTGGGCTTTTCGGTGGAGCTCCCTATGGAGCCACGAGCCGTGTGAGGGGTGTGCCGAAATGGGTGGCGGGGACATGTGTCAATTGTGCCACTGGGGCCTTCGGTGGAGCTCCGTATGGGGCCACGAGCCGTGTGAGGGATGTGCCAACATGGATGGCACGGACACGTGGGATGATGATTGCGATGATGATGATGATGATGATGATGATGATGATGATGATGATGATGATGATGATGATGATGATGATGATGATGATGCTGATGCTGATGCTGGATGCTGATGCTGATGCTGATGCTGATGATGAGCTGATGCTGATGCTGAATGATGATGCTGATGCTGATGCTGATGCTGATGATGCTGATGATGGTGATGGTGATGGTGATGGATGATGACGCTGATGATCCTGATGATCCTGATGATGATGATTGTGATGGTGATGATGATGAGGTGATGATGCTGATGATGATGATGATGCTGATGGTGATGATGATGATGATGATGATGATGATGCTGATGATGATGATGATGATGATGATGCTGATGATGATGATGATGATGATGATGATGATGATGATGATGATGATGATGATGATGAGGATGAGGATGATGATGATGATGCTGGTGGGGATGATGATGAGGATGAGGATGGAGAATGGAGGATGGGGGGAGGAGCGGGCGGAGGCGCTGGAGGAGGAGGAGGCGGAGAAGGAGAAGGAGGAGGAGAGGCAGAAAGGAAGAAAGGAATGAAGGAACGCGGAGCGCTGTCTTTTTCAAAGCGAGGACACAACACCACAGATGGTTGGACACAACAGCCCGTCGGATGGCCGCGGCCGCCGCTTGGCGGGAGAGCCCTCAGATCCGGGCGTCGCAGCCACTAAGTCGCGACGACAGCTTCTTTTGTTACGGCCTGGTGGGGGCCGCTTCTCGGCACGGCGCCCTTCCCGATACAGGGCGATATCCCTGGGGGCCCACGAAGGAAGCTCCGAGCGGGACAAGCCCTAGGCCCCCCCCAGGGGCGCGAAGATAGCCGCGTCTCGCGCCTCGCGGTCTGGGCAGTAGAGAGTTGCCCTGCTCAAGGCGGCGTTGTGAGGGCCGAAGGTATCCGCGCGACGCGCAGCGCGGAGTCAGCGAGTAGCCGCGCGACGCGCAGCTTGGGAAGCCCGTCGCGGCTTCCCCTGGCAGCTCGTGACGCCCCGCCCCAGCCCCCCCTGGGGAAGTGGGAGGGATGACGCCCGATCCACGGATCGGGAACGATACTTCCGAAGCATGAGGCCAAGGCCACCTCATTTGGCGACGGATCGCGCCGATTCGGGCCCCGTCGCTATCTCACGCGTCGTTAATCCATGTTTGCGTTTCCTCGAGTCTGACCGACAGCAGTTCCTCTCCCCATTTTTGAGCCGGGTTTGTTGTCGCGTGGCAGCGGGAGCCGTCCGCGTGAAGCGAGAGGTTATTGTAGGTTTGGGGCAGCGTCTGTTGTTGCGCATGATCCCCATTGTTGGCGTCCAAAGATGCGACCCGCGCTCCCCCCAAACTGCTCAAGCCCCCTCGTGCTTCTCCGCTGTCCTCCGCGAGCCCACCTCCAAGCCTCCACATCCTCTCCTCCGTCCGCTCATCGCCTCCTTCTCGAATCCCCCTGGGACCCCAGATCCCCGATCCCCCTCCTCCACCACTTCCTCCTCCTCGTTCTCCTCCTCAGACGACGACGACGATGACGACGATGATGAGCGATGATAGACGGCGATTGCGACGACCGACGATCGACGACCGAAGAGGACCGCCGTCAAAGCCGTCGCCGTCGCCGCCGCCGCCTTCCTGGACCCACGCCGTGATTCCTGCCGCGCGGGCCCCCGAAGGCGGAGAGCACGGGAAATGTGCCGTCGCGGCTTCTTGCTGCGACGCCCGGATCTGAGGTTACCAGCCTGAGGAGTCATCCTTGTGCCTTGATTGGCATCACCTCATCTCGACGTTGATCGCCAGGAAAAATCAAGCGTCCTTCGCAATGAGACCGGCCCAAAGCACCCCCCTCCAAAGGTAGACCCCCGCCCTTCGCGTACTGTCTACATTTCAATGTCCTTTAGGTCGGGGTCTACATTTCAGGGTGCTTCGGTCCCGCGAAGGTCGACATTTCAGGATCGGTTTGGTCGGGGTCTCCAATTGAGCCCCCTTGCGCGGGTCTACATTTTGAGGCCCTTCTCGCGGGTCTAGATTTGGGGGGCTGCTAGCGTTTCGCTGAGATCGTGAGGATCTTTCAGCTTCTGTGGGCGCGCATCCCTAAGATTGTCATCCGATCTGCGCTTGCCAATCTAGGGTGGCTAGGGCCAGGGGCGAGGAGGAGGAGGAGGAGGCGGAGGAGGAGGAGGAAGAGGAGGACGAGGAGGACGAGGATCCCACTAACACTGTATGTGCGTCGGCCACGCAAGGGCGACGCGCACGCTCGGAAATCTGAAAGCATAAGCTCTCCGTGGCGGGCGCTCTCCGGCCACACCGCTCGGGGAACGATGCTCTCGCCGAACGGTCTTGCCCTGTCCCCAGGTGCGTGGCTGGAATAGGCTCCTGCGGCGCGGATTCGTGTTCTTTGGTTTTGTTGTCGTCCCACCCGCGACACCCCCCGCGACACACCCGCGACACACCCGCGACCCAATCGCGACCCACCCGCGACCCAACCGCGACCCACCTTGCGACCCACCCGCCACCCACCCCGCGACTAACCCTGCGACCTACCCGCGACTCACCCGCGACCCACCCGCGACCTACCCGCGACCCACCCGGCGACCCACCCGTGACCCACACGCGATCCGCCCGCGACCCACCCGCGACCCAGCCTGTACTCGCCATCTTTCTATTATCCGCAATTGCAGGGTGCTGTCTTTTTTCTGTTCGGCTAAGACGTGCGTCTCCAAACAGAGGCACTCAGTGCGAGTGTGTCATTAAGCGTCCCATGGTTAAGAAGTCTGCCGCCGCGATTTCTCTGCGGCGCCCGGGTCCGCATCGTCGTCGAGATCCGGCGGCGCGAACATGCTGAAACGTGCAGGAAATCACAACCAGAGCTCTCGACCCCATCTTCCGGCATTAGTTTTTGAGCCGCATCGATCTGCGAGGGCCCCGCGGCCCGAAACCGGGCGGAAACGCCCGCATCCGACTGAAAATTGTGGAAACCATACCGCATGCACGTTCCGAGAAATTTCCGCACTCAACAGGCGGCGCCGCAACTCTTATTCGGACCGCGGGGCAGGCCGACAAAGAAAAGCGGGCCAGGCAAGGGCAAACAACGGGCAGGAAAGCGAGGAGCCGAGGAGCGAGAGGGGGAGAGGGCAGGAGGGCGACAGAGAAGGACAGACCGGGCCGACAGACGGACGGACGGGGGGACGGGGAGAAGAAGCCAAGCAAGGAGGGAGAGGGAGACCACGCACACCCGCGAGCCAAGAATCACGAGAAGGCAAGGAGAGAACACGGAGAGGGAGAGGGGGGAGGGGGGGGGAGCCGAGAGCCAAAGACGAGGCTAGGCAGGAGGGACGCACCAAAGGGCCAGCGGGCCGGGGAGGGAGAAGAGGCCCACGGCGCAGCGCTCGGGGTGCCGACGGGCGGCTGGCCGAAGATTCCGGCCAGGCTCCTGCCCTGAGCACCGCGCGCGCGGGGCGGACAAATCCCGCCCCCTATGCATTATTCAACAGGGGCGCGGAGGCACGAGGACGAACAGAAAAAGAGGAGGAGGAGGAGGAGGAGGAGGAGGAGGAGGAGGAGGAGGACGGCACTTAGTCCTCCTCCTCCTCCTCCTCCTCGTCAGTGGCACAGAAGTGTTGCCTCACAGTGGGGAGTGTGCCGTTGGAACTCCCCATGGCCGCTCGTTTGCTGACTGCTCGCGCGGAGCTGCGCGCTATCACAGCCGCGATGCGAGCCAAGAGTTCACGTCTAACCGCTCCCGGCTCGCGCCGCTCCCTGGCGCCTACCGCTGCTGCGATGGCCCGGACCGCCGCGTCAGCAGCCTCGGACGTGCACCCCTGCACTTCGTGCACCACGGGCCAGAAGCGGCATCCTGCCTGAATGCACTGTTGCTCTGTGTTCTGATGAGTTCGCTTGAAGTCGTCGTACTCTTCCACGGCCGCACCCGCGCCCGAAGCCGTGTCTGACCGATGGCTCGGGCCCAACGCGTTGATGACAGCAAAGTCGAAGCAGATGGGCTCGGTCCAGATGGCCCGGGAGCCGTCCCGATGGCTAGGTCCAGATGGCCCATGGCCTGCATGGCTCGAAAACTCGACCTCCGGCTCATTTCTCGATGCACGGGCGCTTCTCGGCGCCAGGCCAGGAAAACCGGCGCCGTGAGCTGATGCTCTGTCCTGCCCTTCACCATCCTGCCCTCTTCGACTCCGTGCGTGTGGCCGATCCGTGCGGCGCCCGGATCCGACGCCGTCGGCGGTCTCCGGCGGCGGCGGCCCGGCGGCCGCCCGCCGGCGGACGGCCAGCGGCCGGCCGAGGCCCCGAGCAGCAGCGGCGGCGCTCGCCCTCGCGCAGCAGGCGCCCGCCCACGCCGCCGCCGAGGCCGAAGGCTTCGGAGGCCCTCGGGGGGGAGAGGGGGGGGGGCGGGGGCTCTGCGCCTGCCCTCCGACCAGAGGCAACGGCGATGGGGGGGGAGGGGAGGCAGGGGGGGGTGCAGCGCCCCCTGATCTGAGCATGTGCCAGCCTGCTTTAGCCGTGGCCACCGGCAAGGATTTCGAGCGCCAAGAGAGTAGCGAAACTGGGGGATTTTCACGTGTCCTGCCCTGGGTGCTCGAAATTAGTTCTGAGATGTGGTCCGCAAGCACGATGGGAAACAACAGAAGCACAGGGACGCATCGACCCCGAATGGCCCACTGACCGCCGATAGGGGCCCGATAGCCCCAGCCTGCCCAGGAACGTGCGGATTCGCTACGGGAGGCTGTCGCCGATTTCTCGGCGCTGCGAGGCGGGGATGTTTCTCCCTCGGAGGAGGGCGAGGTACCCATGCCGCTAGCCTTGCCTCGGCACCCCCTTCTTTGGGCCTCCCATGGGAGGGCCTCGTTGCCACCGCTGGACTCGCCTCGGGATTCTGGTCAGAACGCATCCTGGGAGAGGTCCTGGGAGTAGCGGTATCGGTGCCTTTTGGTTTCCCCAATCCATGATCGCCACCTTGATGAGTTTCGGGAAACAAGCAATGACCGAGGCAGAAGGTTTCGGAGGCCCCCAGGGGTTGTCGGACCTCGAGGGGGGCCCGTTCGAGCGGGGACCCCCATCCGACAACACACACCCATAGCCCTCACGGAGGATCACCCCGACAAATCTGGGGGTCGTGCAAGTATGAGGGTTAGTTGTCAGTTCATCAAGGTGGTGATCAGGATAATACTGAACAAAAGACATAACGACATGATTCTAAACTCTCGAGGCTCCGCGCGTACTTCTTGGATCCGCGCTGGGCCTCGGCGCGCGGAGCGCGCCAGGGGTGCCCAGCGCGGAGTTGCGAACATTTGCGGTTGTATGCCGTGTTGTCTTGCTTTGTTAAAAGCCCCGGGTTGGAGGGGAGGCCAGAGAGCCTTGGGGCACGTTTGCCGCCTCGTCTCGTTTGTCGCGCGGTGGCGTCTGCCCGCCCCCCCTTTTTTGTTGACAGGCTGTCGTGCAATCTGGATTTCCGCCCCTGGCTCCAAAGACTAAACCGCTCTTTAGGAAGTGTGTGTGTGTGTGTGTGTGTGTGTCTGGATTCGGGCTCCTGTCCAAGGCGTACCTTTTCCTGCACTTCGATTTCGGCACCGCCTGATCCCAGGGCTTTGCCCTCTCTCAGCCTTGACGCGAGGCCCCGCCTTCTTTTGTCCCCTTCTCAGCTAATTAAAGCTGTGCGCGGCCCGCTTAGCTTCTATCGGAAGAGGCTCGCTCTCGACCCGCGGATCAAAAAGTGTGTCTGGATGTGCTCGAGGGTGTTCTCGCTTCGGAGTGCGTTCGAGCGGCTCCGCGTCGTTGAAAGCTTTCGGGGGGGGCCCGAATCGCACCGAACGGCTGCCGGAGGCCCGATAACATGGCCCGGACAATGACACCTCCCAGGTGTCATTGCCTTTTTTTCAGCACGCTCCTCGGCTCACCATCGTCCGCGCCCGTGCTTCGGGCCACGATGCGCAAGGCCCCCTGTGCTGGCCCCCATCCTCAGCGCACCCGGAAAGTGAGGATACCTTGACCAAGAGCTCTCGGGAACGCTCTCAGAGACTTACAGGAACGCTTGGGGACGGCTAGGGCGCCCGATATTTAATTACATGCTCCAGACCCGCCGGCCCTCGAAGTCTCCCGATTTATTTATATCTGGAGTTGTCCCCTCCCTGCCGTGCTCGCGTGTTCTCTTGCCGACGCGCCGTTCTGCGCATGGCTTCTTGCGGGGCACCGGTACGGGATGGCTAAGGGGGGGACATCGACCTGGACACATCGCCGATCGATCGGCGATGGGCCCCCGATAGCGAATCCGCACGTTACAGGGCGGGGTTGGGCTGTCCGACCCCTACCGGCGATCAATGGGCGATGGGGAGTCGATGCTTCCCCCCCCTATGCCTATCGTCCCCTATTATTCATTGCCCCTGGTTTGCCCTGCCTCCGTCTTGCTCCAGGAGGGGGAGGGCGAGGTACCTTAGCCTTGCCTCGGTATCCCCCTTCTTGGGGCCTCCCATGGGAGGACCTCGTTGCCACCGCTGGATTCGCCTCAGAACGCATCCCGGGTCCGTAGCCATTTTGGCTCAAGTCCGTAGCCCTTTCGGGTCAGGACCTGGCCTCACTGGCAAGGGGGGAGCAGCGGCCCCCACAGTGCTCCTCCTCGTCTGCCAGGCCAGACGAGGGATTTTGGCTTCTCCCGCTCTCGAGCAGCTGTGGCATGGTCCCCGCGCCCCCGCAGCCCCGCTCCCAGAGCGGCTACCAGACCCGCTCCCAGAGCGGCTACAAGACGTGCTATGGCAAGAGCTCATGTGGGTATCAGTATAATCTGGTGGATTGGGCTCGCTGCTACCGCTGCAAGAAGTGGCTTCGTGACGACCCTGTTCGGGACACGGTCAAGGGGCCTCCCCGTCCATGGTCAGGCGAGCAGCAGTCCAAGGATGCATGGCACCAGGTGGAGTCCACGCGCCGCAGGTCGAAGTCGGGTCCAGTCACGAGCGCTGACCAGTCCCAGGTCGGGAGTGGGAAGGGCGGCACGGCCCAGCAGCGCAGAGGCAAAGGCTCGGACACTGGCGGCAAGCAGACGCAGCGCGACCACCTCGCGGCTGCGGTGGAGCAGCTCACGCTTGCTGGGCTGGCTGACGACCACCCACTCATGGTGGCCGCCAAGGCTCAGGTGCCCTCAGCTGCTGCAGCTCAGCCCGACGAACGTGGCCCACCGCCGTGGATGCGCGTTCGGTCACATCAGGACAAGCTGGCGCACTACCAGGGCCAGCTTACTGCATCGAAGGCGACGGAGGCCAACCTCCGTCAACAGATCACGGAGCTGGAGCAGGACCTGGAGGACTGCGTTGCATCCCAGGCGGCTCTGGCGGAATCGGTCAAGAAGGAAGAGGAGGAGCTCCAGAGGCTCCATCGACGCGCTGCTCTTCACCCTGCTGGCGATGACAGCAAGGCGGCTGTCAACGGGCTGGTGGAGACGCTGTTCGGCCATCTTCCCGAGTCGTTCAAAGTGGCGAAGGCGGACCAGCTTCGCACCGCGGTGGACCTCCTGGGCGACCTGGCTGCTGCTGGGGCCTCTTTCCAGGAGCTGGAGGAGGCGCGGCGTAAGGCGCAGGCCGATGAGGCCGCGCAGCGTGCCATGTCGGGCAGCGGCCCTTCGCCAGCCCCAGTGGAGCCCTCGGACTCACGCGTGGCGGAGGATTGCAAGCAGCAGCTCACCGAGTTGCTGGATGGCGGACAGGCAGGGCAGTACGAAGGTCTCTTCAAGACCATGCTCGAGTTCCTGCAGAATCCCTCTGCCCTCAGCAAGAGGCCCAGGAGGGACGCGCCAGGCCCAGAGGCAGCGGCGGCGGCGGGCCCCTCGGCCGCGCCAGGCCCTGCGGCTGCTGATGTCCCTGTGCCTACTGACCGCGGCGTCGCTGGAGCCCCACCCCCGTCGGGGTAGCGGGTTTGGCGCTGCAGCTGTTGGTCGCCGCCTGCCTGCGCCCGCCTCACACCGAGGCAGCAGGCGCTCCCTGGCGGCGAGTGCTGGGGCTACAGGGGCTGCTGGATCGGATGCTCAGATTCACGGGCCAGCTGACCCTCGGGCGCCGCCACCTGCTGCTGATTCGGGCTCGGAGGTCATGGAGCCTTCTGCCCGTTTCGCTCGGCGGCCTGAGGCGGCCCGTCGGCCTGATGTCTGGAAGCTGTGTACGGCCAACATCACATCCTGGGGCATCGAGTGCGGGGACAAGGGTAAGGTCACGCGACGGCCTTTCCTGGAGCTCTGCGACTCAGTTGATGCCGACATCTACGTGTTCCAAGAGCACCACCAGACGTCGCTACGGTTGGTGGACGTTCAGCAGGCGCTGGTCAAGGCTGGCATGGTCTCGCTCCTCGCCCCAGCTGCCCCCTCAGGTCGTTCAGAGGCTGGGACCACTGGAGGAGTTGGCATTGCGACTTCGAAGCTCTGGGGCCTCAAAGGACTCGACGATTTGCCTGAGTGTATCGCTGTTCCTCCTGGATGCCGCTTTCGTCTGGGGCTCTGGAGTGGGCTATGTTCTGGAGGCGTTTTAGTCGGATCGGTCTACCTGCACACTGGAATCGGCTGCCGCGGTCAAAATCTTTCCTTGCTGCATAGTATTGGGGAGGTCCTGAGGGCGTATGGCATGCCGTTCATCCTGGGCGGGGATTTTCAGTTTTCAGCGGAGCAACTGGTCGAGTCTGGTTGGATTGGGGATCTTCAGGCTGAGGTGGTCTCTGACGTCTCGAATTGGACCTGTCAGTTAGGTACGTCTCGGTCGTCCATCGATTACTTTGTCCTCTCCTCCTCGCTCAAGCAGTTTGTGGTGAGCTGCTCAGTTGCGACATGGTCCACATGTGCCAGACCGTACCGCCCTGTGGTGTTGAGCATGTCTGGCCACCCGCGACAGGTGACAGTTCCCAGGCTCAAGAAGCCATCGGCGTTCCCTCTCCACCGCCCTGTGGGATGCGACCCTCGCCCTCTGGAGTGGGATGACTTGCTGGATCAGCTTTCCCAGGGGGACTGTACCAAGGACCGCTTGGATGCTGTCACTTCTCTGTGGGTTCAAAGGGCTGAGGTGGCGCTATCTCGCGTACTTCATGTAGATGGGGATCCACGGTACCGAGGCCGAGGAGGCCCCCCCAAGGTGGTGCAAGTCCCTCTGCTCGGCCCCCCTGCCTCCACTCATCCCAGGGCCATTGGGGAGGGCCGTATGTGGCGTGTCTTGGAGAGGCGACTCCAGGACATCATGTATCTCTGGCATGGGCCTGCGCCCACCTTGGGGGGGGGATAAAACAAGCGGGGATCCTCTTGCGGAAGCTCGTGCACTACCAGTCCCCCTACACCGATTGCAAGCATTGGGCTTCTTGGCGTGTTCGGGTTCTGGCCTTCAACCCTTCCAACGTCTCGGAGCTCCAGGAGTTGATCTGGCAGGTCCGCAAGTGGGCCCTTCAGCACGAGCATCATGCGGCCTCTGAGCGGGCCCGAGCCTGGCGTGAATGGGTTCAAGAAGCTTTATCTGGAGGTGCTCGACTGGGCCACAGGTTCACCAAAGAGGTTCCGAAGTGGGCTGCATCTGGGCTGTCTCGGTTCTCGGGGCCGTCTGGTGCGCCTCTGGGGATTGCTGCTGAAGCCGATCTTCGGGCTCAAAAGTGGCATCAACATTGGGGTGTTGGCCAAGCTTTCCCAGAGCCTGATTTCAGTTGGTGCGATGACGAGCCAGAACTGGAGGCCCCCACCCATGAGGAGCTCTTAGCCCTTACCAGGACCTACAACACGCACACGGCCATCGGGGTTTGTGGTCTGCACCCTCGTCACTGGTCCTTCCTCGACGACGGCGCTGTCGCGGTCTTCCTTCGGATCTGGGTCGAGATGCAGCGCCTGGTCCACATTCCGAGGTGCTGGGCTCTGCTGCTTATTGCCCTCCTACCTAAGCCGCCGCCTGAAGGGGGTGATCGTCCTATTGGGATCTTCGCGACGCCTCTTCGGTTGTGGTCCCGTTGGGCCCGATGGAAAGTTGCTGGCCCCTGGGAAAAGGCCAACCCTCGCGTGTTCTGGTATGGTGACTCAGGGGCCTCGTGTGACATTTGCGTTTGGAAGCATAGTTTCAAGGCGGAGCTGGCCAGGGACCAGGGCAAAGCGGCAGGGACAACCCTGCTCGACCTGGTCAAAGCATATGAGCATGTGCCCCACCATGTCTTAGCTGCTGCTGCCCGTCGACACAAGTTCCGAGGTAAGACCCTACGGTTCCTGCTCGCATCTTATTGCCTCGACAGAATGGTGCTCTTTGAGATGATCGCCACGCAGCCGGTGGTGACGCACCGCACGATAGTCGCTGGCTGCAGCTGCGCGACCTCCCTGCTGCGTTTGGTGCTCCTGTCGCCAGTGGATGCCGTTTCTCTACGCTTCGTGAATGTCGATGTGGCGGTCGTGGTGGATGATCTGCAGTTGCAACGTGTTGGCGAGGCGTGGGAAGTTGCCTGGGAACTCAAAAGGGCCGAGGACCTCCTGGCAGCTGAGCTTACGCCGATCGGCCTGACCCTCTCCCTGCCCAAGAAGCACCAGGTCGTCATCGGCCAAGGCGTTCGGAAGGTTTTTCGGAAGGTCAACCCGTCCTCGTCGAAGTTCCTCACTCGCTCGGTACGGAACCTGGGGCTGGACTTTGGCGGTGGAAATCGGCTATCTCATTCAGTTCGTGCTCAGCGGCTGGGCAGGATGGCGTCTCGGACCCCTCGGTATAAGCGTCTCGCTAAAGCTGGGGGCAAGACGATCAAGCTGGTGCAGACTGGCCTCAAGCCTGGTATGCTCTGGGCAGTGGGAGTTCACGGCATCAGTAACACGCACCTGCTGAGGGCGAGGCAGCTGGCGCGCGCGGGCATGGTCTACAGGCACACGGGCAGGTCGCTCTCCTTGGACCTCATGCTTGCTGGGCCGCAGGTCGACCCCGCCTTCGAGTGCAACAGGAGCCCGATCTTCCTCTGGCTGCAGGCGCTTTGGGACGGATGGGCCCCCAGAGCAGATATGGCGCGGCTTCTGAGTGGAGCATGGGCTCGCCTTTCTAGAGTTCCTTTGTCTCAAGTGTGGTCTGACATTCGCGGACCTGCTTCTGCGCTAGTTGCGACCCTTTTGCGTTTGGGTTGGTCTGTGTCTGACCCATTTCATTGGAAGACCCACCGAGGGTCTCTATCCATTGAACAGATTTCTCCGAAAGATGGGGGTAGGCTAGCTGATGAGGCCACCGAGCGGTGGGTGTGGCGCCAAGTTCTTGCGAAGCATCCGTCTTGGGTCTCGCCTTGCCCTCATCCTCCTCTCGTGGAGCCCCTGAGGTCTCTCCTCCAGCCTCATTCTATCCGTGGCCCTGACTGGACCCCACGACATCAGGGACTTCTGCGGTGCCTGTTTGCGGGAGGTTTCTGGTCGCAGGAGCGACTGTGCGAGTCAGGTGGAGCCGTCAACCCGAGCTGCCTTGCCTGTCAGAGTGCTGGCTCGACCTGGCACCGTTTTTACGACTGCCCACTGCATGCTGAGTTTCGTCGGGACTACAGAGCTGGCAGTGCCATGGCTGGTCAAATGCTGGACATGGCTCGAGCTGCCGCGGTGGATACCTTGATTTTCACGCGCTTTCTTGTCCCTGACCCCTCTTGGCTCTTCCCGAGCCCCTGCCTCGAGGAGCGAGTCGTGTGGACGGTGCGGTCTCCCGACTTGCTACTTGATGTGCACGTGTTCGGAGATGGGTCGGGAAGGCACGGACGTTTCTCTCGCTTGCGTCGCTGCGGATGGGGACTCTGTTCGCTTGACGACAGCAAGCGCGTGGTCGCTCGTCTGCATGGCCCTCTGCCCTGTCTCATCCAATCGGTGCCAGCGGCTGAGCTCTTCAGTTTCTTGATGGCGTTGCGGTATATGGGGGCTCAGATGAAGTTTTATACGGATTGCAAGCCGCTCGTGGATGTCTGGCGCCAAGGGATTGGAGCTGGCACCGCTGCGAGCGACTCGCTTGCCTTTCTATGGAGGGAGGTTTGGAGGCTTGTGTCTGACCGCGGGGGAGAGTCGGTGGAGGTTTCTCACGTCAAAGCACATACTCCTGCCTCTGCCGTAGCGGAGGGACGGATTTCAGAGTGGCAACGGTTCGGCAATGCCCAAGCTGATCAGTCGGCTAAATGGGGTGCCGCCGTCCATGGCGATTCTCTCCAGCTGCGATCTGCGCATGGCGCATCGCGCAGCGCCATTCGCCTCGTAGCTCAGTTCTGCACCAGGCTGGTCGCTCGGATCGGCACTATCACGCCACTTGACGCTCAAGCGCAAATACTTGGCCGTGCCATAGGCACGATTGAGGGGGGACTTGGTCCCCCGAAACCGCACTCGCGTTTCGACCCTGCGGTGACGATGGTCGCACACAGGTTCCGCTGCATGGTGTGCCTTCGGTCTGCGAGGACACGCTCTGTGCTTCGCCAGCTTCGGTGCGAGGACAGGACCAGCTCCCACGCCCTTCACCGTGCGGGGCCCTTCTTGTTCTGCTCCCTGTGCGGGGCTTTCTCGGAGAAGAAGAGCCAAGGTCTGTCGCAGGAATGCTTGCCGATGCTTCGTAGGCAGGGCGTCCCCGTGAGAGACTCGAGGTACTACAGGCTTCGCAACCTCATGCGAGGTTGCCATCCGCTTCGGTCCCGCTTGTTTGTGGGCCCTCCGATTTTGCTGCGGAAGCGACGGCTGCTGGAGTCGGCCGAACTGCCGCCTCTGCCTGCTCTCTCTCCTACGGTCGGGACTGGGAGTGGGGGGGTGGGGGTGGGGTGGACGGGGCAGGAGTGCTCTCCGCCGCCCGCTTTCCAGGCCGATCTGGCCTTGTGGGACGGCCTCTCAGGCTTTCCCATTGCCAGCGCAGAGGAGGACGACGACGACCCATCCCGCGGTGCGTGGGATCGGGTCGAGTGCGTCCCCTGCGCTGGCTAGGGTTTTTTTCGAACAAGGCTGGTTCGCTTGCGGTCAGTCTCTATCAGTAAAAGAACGCATCCCGGGAGAGGTCCTGGGAGTAGCGGTATCGATACCTTTTGGTTTCCCAAATCCATGATCGCCACCTGGATGAGTTTCCGGAAAGCAACCAATGACCTAGGCATAAGGTTTCGGAGGCCCCCAGGGGTTGTCTGACCTCGAGGGGGGCCCGTTCGAGCGGGGGACCCCCATCCGACAACACGCACCCATAGCCCTCACCGGAGATCACCCCGACAAATCTAGGGGTCGTATAAGTATGAGGGTTAGTTGTCAGTTCATCAAGGTGGTGATCATGAGAATACTGAGCAAAAGGCATAACGACATGATTCTGCCCTGCCTCGGTCTTGCCCCAGGAGGGGGAGGCGCGGCCCTTCTGAAGGCCGCAGCCTAGGACAGCACGGGCCTCGGGCGCACGATGGGCGGCCTCGGAGGGTGGCCCGCCCCAGCGTGCGCAGGCGGGGGATTCGCCGACTACTCTCAAGTCGGGCCTGTCCTTTCTACAGGAGGGAACTTCAAAAATATAAGACAAATAGTCTTGGGACGACTTTTTGACCATTCTTGATTATTGTTGGGGTATTTTTTATTTTTCGTCCCAAATACGCCAGAAGGGGGACACGCCCGACCTAAGACTACTCATGAGAGTGACCCTTCGCCAGAGTGACCTTACACCCACAGGGATCCCCCGATCGCCGAGCGCGGCGCGATAGCAGCGTCTTGCGCGCTCGTGGTCCCCCCGCGGCCCCCGCAAAGCCGCGCACCAGAGGTCACTCTTACCCCGGGTCACTCCTGCGTGTAGCCGAATTCGTCGGAGCTGGAGGGGGCGCCATTCGGCCGCGTGCAGATGGGGGTAGGGGGAGGGGGAGGGCTTCTTAGAAGGCACGGGCCCTGTCTGCAGGTGTGAAGCCCGCGTCTTCTGAGAAGCAGCCTCCTTCTGAGAAGCCTCAGCCCCTCTCCCCACTCTGCCCTCCGCCAAACCATGCCCGCGTCAAGTGATGGATGAAGATGGGTGGTGGATCGGTTAGGGAGGGTGTCACAGGAGGGAGCTGTACCGATACCGATACCCTTCCCTCGTGTTTGCTTCTCTGGGCATCCCGGGCGCCACTTCCGGATTCGCTTCGAGATCCTGGTCGGAACGCATCCCGAGAGAGGTCTGGGGAGTAGGGGTATATCACGGTATATCTTTACAGTTTGATTTCCCCAGGGTGGATGGAGGAAGAGACAGAGACAATAATACAGGCAGGAGCATGGGGGATGTAGGGAGGGAGCATGACGATCAGAACGAAGATCGAGGATGGAGGAGGAGGAGGAGGAGGAGGAGGAGGAGGAGAAGGAGGAGGGCGGGTGCATTAGTCTAGGCCTCCTAGATGGGGTCGGAGTAGATGGGGTCGGAGGATCGCGCCGCATCGCGGATGCATCGCCGATTCATCGGCGATGCGGCTCGGTGTGGAGCCCAATATTCCTCACGCCGACTGCGTTGATGCATCGGCGATGTGGCGCGATCCTGCTCGGACCCGATTTGGGAGGCTTCGGATTAGGGAGGGAGGGTGGGGGATGAGGGATGGAGGGAGGATATGATGTGGCTCGGTTCGTTCGCCCTGGACAACGCGAAACGAGCCACGAGCCAAGGTTAAGACAGTCGATTGGATCATGACTCGGATGATGAAGGCGGAGGATAACGGATGGAGGAGGGAAGGATGGAGAGAGAGGGAGGGAAGAACGGGATCGAGGATCGGCTTCGGGTCTCCAGGGTTCTTCTCTTCGCCGCCAGTCTTCCGGGGGGGGGGTTCTCGGGCCTCCGGGGGGCTTCTCGTCCCGGGGGGCTTTTCGTCCCCGCGGCTGGATCCGCTTCGAGTCCTGATCAGAGTGCACCCCTGGAGATGTCCAGGGGCTGCTTGGTTAGGGGAGGGAGGGGAGGGAGGAGAGGGAGGGGACGACGACAAGCAGGGAGGCTGGTGAGGACTGATTCGATATGATAAAGAGCATGTGCTTGTCTGCGGTTGAGCGTGTAGGGTGGGGCCCTAACAGGTACTCCGTCACCCACCCTCCACAATCCTGGCACTAACCTCCGCCATCCCCAATAGGTGGGGGTCGGGGGTTTGGGTTCGGACCTCGTGGGGCGGAAGAGACCCCTTTCCTGCGCGCGGTCAACCGACGACTGACATGAAGACGACGACGACGAGGCTGGCGACGATGCCGACAGCAACTACGACGCGCACAACGGCAACACATTACGACGACGACTCACACGTCAACGACTTGCACGACGACGACGCCGTCGTCGAACACGACGGATACTTCGGCGACGACGCGAACGACGCTGCCGACGACGGCGCTGACGATAACGACGACGCTAGCGACGACAATGTCGAAAACGACGCTGACGACGACGATGCTGACACTGACACTGACACTGACGACGTCGACGACGACGAAAACAAACCGAGGCCTATCAACGAGCGAATGTTTCAACCAATGTCCCGCCCGCCCGCCCAACCCGCCCGTGGGCTCCGTCCGCCTGACACGCCCGTCGTGGGTCCCGCCCGCTGGGATGATCGAACGCCCGCACGCCCGCAGAAACGTCCCGCCCATCCTCCCCGGAGGAGAACGACGGAATGTCGGGGGCGGCAAAGAGGGGGGTGATGACTACGGGGGGGGGTGGATGTCATGGCGTGGGCCATGATGTCTCCTCAGATCTCATGGCGCCTCTTCTTATTTCATTACGTCCTTGGCCCTCACTTGGGCCGCGCACATGCATTTGCGCCCCTCCCTCTCGGACGCCCCCCTCTGGGCCGCCTCCGAGAATGATCGGGAGCTTCGAGGCGGGGTCAGAGCAAACCGGGGTCACGGCAGGATTCTGCAGAGCCAGGGGTGCACTGACCCGGGTCTGAGTGCAGGATCTTGCAGGACCCTGCAGGTAGGCCCGGCATGATACGAATGATACGAACCATGAAGGTGGGCTCTCGGGGCGCCGGGCGCACCATGGGGGTGTCTGCACCGCTCCAAGAGACCCTCGCGGTCCTCCGAGAGTTTGTACTTCGGCTTTTTGTTGAGGGTTGGGATGATCGAGGATCGAGGCTCCCGCGGCGTCTGGATAGTTACTTTTTTTTGCCTTCATTCGGGCTCTGGAGGGCATCTTCTGGCTGTGTGTGCACAGCCGTGCACGGCCGTCCGCTCACGTGCATGACAACGGCCCTGCACGGCC
This sequence comes from Prorocentrum cordatum, assembly GCA_963575745.1. Taxonomy (NCBI): domain Eukaryota; class Dinophyceae; order Prorocentrales; family Prorocentraceae; genus Prorocentrum; species Prorocentrum cordatum. The sequence goes on along the minus strand of CAUYUJ010016193.1, from coordinate 50,013 downwards.
GTTCACGCACATGCGTTGTGTTTCTGATGCGCTTCGCTGTTCCGCCGTCCTGGTTTTGGACCCCACATGCTCTCACAAGTTGCCACTATGTTTGCCAAACTGTGGGTGCGCAGGGCATCACATGATGCGGCAATTGGGTTTACATTGCCTATGGTGGCCTACCGCGGAGGGGCCGTATTCGGTGGGCATCGTCTTTTCGTATCGCTCCGCGGTTTCGTTGCCATCCAATCTCGCGGCTCTCACGTGGTAGACATTCGAGATGGTCTCATTATTCCTCGTTGACGTCTTCCTCCCCACTTTCCCCATCTCGTCCGCCTCATCTCGTCCGCGGCTTCCTCTTCGTGCCCGTTCTCATCTTGGCTCCCCTCGTGCCCTCATCTCGCCCTTACCTCTCGCTGCGCCTTCTTGGCCTCGCGCCGCTGCCCATACCGGCCGCAGCGAGGCGGTCCCCATAGAGGCCTCCAGAGGCCTCCCATGGTCTTTCTCCCTGGAGATGTCCCCCATGCTCACAGCAGGCTCGAGAGATCCAACAAGCACCCACAAACGTCTAGAAGCCTTCATTCGATCATCGGGTCTCGATCCTCGAGCCTCCTCCTCCGCCTGACAGGACGCACCGGTGGCTGCCAGCGGGCGGAAGTCTCGCTCGAGGTCGAGGCGGAAGTCCCGTTCCAAGTCCAGGCTCGGGTTGGACGGAAATGGGGGGAATGGGGGAAGGGGAGGATACGGAGTCTGCCGCACCCAGCTGGTGTCAGCGCCACCTGCAGGCCCCCTCCTCCATACACGTACCGCTCCCGGCGCCGCGGGGGGCCAGGGAAGCCAGCTCCGTGCAGCTGACTCTCGGAGCAGGACGCAGCAGCTAGCCCAAACAGAAGCGATCGTGCACATTCCGAGGGCCGCGCTGGTTTCGCTGATCGGCGCTGGGCCCCCATGCCTGGCGCACGAAGCGCGCCAGAGGCGCCAGAAGCTCCGCCAGGGTGGTCCAGCGTCGATCCTGGAGATGTGCGCGGACCATCATGAGTTTATGCTCACTCAGGTTTCTGTTTCTTCCTTGGAAGACCAGCTGCGTGCAGCTGATGCACAGCTGCGCACGACGCATACTACTCTTCCCTTCTCTCTCTCTCTCTCCCCCTCACTTTGTCCAGAAGATATTTGGCCATCTCCGCCTCCTTGGTCTCGCACGCAGGATTCGAAAAGCGGTTATCCCAACCTTCCTGGGGTCTTGGTCCTCGTTTCGAAACCGCAGCGCCCCGCGTCCTCGCAACTCCCACCTCCCACTTTCTCCTCCCCCCTCTTCCCCCTCCTCTCCTCTCCTCTTGCGGCACACCCCTCACACGCTTCGTGGCGCCATTATTTTTTCATCGTTGTCGCCCTCCTCATTTTTCCCGCCGCTTTCCCGTGGCCTGTTCCTCCCCTGTCTTCCACTCCAGCTCCTGCTGCTGCTGTTCGTCCTCGTCCGCCTCTCGCCGGCGGATAGAGAAAACACGGCGCAATGAGAAGGGATGGGTGGAAGGGGTCGCATGTCAGATATGGCGCGAGCGCACTTGGCTTGCCTCACCCCCTCTGCCATCCCCCCCTTTCGTCCGACCCAGCAGGCGGAAGTCGCGCTCCAAGTCGCGCTCCAAGTCCAGGCGGAGGGAGAGACCGCCGACTCCGCCCCCGAAGCCGAAAGCACCGGAGGCTCCGCTGCGCGGCCCCTCCTCAACACACACACACACACAAACACCTACATACATAGATGTATATGCACAGCTATACGTAGCACCCCGCAGTTGCGGATAAGAGGCTCGGAAGAAGCCCGCCGCAGGCGCAGAATTTTTCAAGCTATGAAAAAGCCCGCCGCAGGCGCCGATTTGAGCACGTTGGAGAATGAAAGCGTTGGGGTTGCGGGCGCTCTCCTAAACCGATGCAAGGCAGCCCGCCGCAGGCGCCGCATTTCGCATTCCGTATACGAATTTTAGCACTTTATATATTGAGTGGGTCGCGGGTGGGTCGTTGGTGGGTCGCAAATGGGTCGCGGGTGGGTCGCGGGTGGGTCGCGGGTGGGTCGCGGGTGGGTCGCGGGTGGGGTCGCTGTTGGATCGCAGGTGGGTCGTGGGTGGGTGGGTCGCAGGTGGGTCACGGGGTGGGTCGCGGGTGGGTTGCAAGTGGGTCGCTGGTGGGTCGCAGGTGTGTCGCGGATGGGTCGCGGGTGGGTCGGTGGTGGGTTGCGGGGTGGATCGTGGGTGGGTCGCGGGTGGGTCGCGGGTGGGTCGCGGGGTGGGTCGCAGGTGGGTCGCGGGGTGGGTCGCAGGTGGGTCGCGGGTTGGGTCGCAGGTGTGTCGCTGGGTGGGTCACGGGGTGGGTCGCGGGGTGGGTCGCGGGTGGGACGACGACAAACACAACAACAACAACAACAACAATAACAACAACAACAACAACAACAACAACAACAACAACAACAACAACAACAACAACAACATCAACAACAACAACAGCAACAACAGCAACAACCCTTATATGCTCGAGTGTCCAATAACGGATATTTCCCAAACCCTCGATACCGCCCTCGTCGTCTTCGATCGAACCCCTTTTGGGTGGTATACCTTTCTTCCCTGCCGGCCGGGCCCCGGCAAGCGGCGGGGCGGCCGCGGACCGTCGGCCTGGCCAGCGGCAGCGCTGATCGGCGGGGCGGCCGCGGACCGTCGACCCGACCCCAAGAGGGACGGACAGGGGACCGACCACGACGACGACGACGACGACGACGTCGAAGACGACGACGACGACGACGACGACGGCGACGACGAGCGAAAGCGAGAGCGAGAGAGAACGACAGCAGGGCCACGAAGGGCACGAAGTAGGCCACGAAGGGCGACAGCGGGGACACGAAGGGAATGCGTATGGGGCCACGAAGAGCGCGAACGAGCGGGGGCCACGAAGTGCAGATAATGCGGGGCCACAGAAGGCAACTATGGGGCCACTGAGGGTAGCAACTGGGCCACGTAGGACAGTGAGGGGGACACAAATGGCGACAACGGGGCCACGAAGGGCATGCACATGGGGCCACAACGGGCGCGACTCCTGGGTGCCTGGGTGTCGGGAGCGCGGCGCTTGGGCAAATTGCAGGACATTCCAACGCAAGGCCATTCTTCAGTAAATTGCAAGCAAGTCTCCAGCGAGAGCGCGACTCCAGAGCGCCGGGAGAGCGATTCCTTAATAAATTGTAAGGAAGTCCGAAGCGAGAGCGCGATTCCTAAATAAAATGCGAGGAAGTCTCGGGCGGGAGCGGGGGTCCTGGCTAAATTGTAAGGAAGTCTCAGGCGGGAGCCGTTGTTGTTGTAACCCGGGGGCCAGGGGGCCAGGGGGCCAGTTTGAGCAGGAATATTTTCCCTGTCAAAAAACAGGGGGCGACCGTCGAGGGGCACACTTTGATGGAGAAAAACAGTATGCACCGGTGGGGGGGGATCAACAATAATTATTGTTCAGAATTGATAGTCCAACAACAACAACAACGCAACAAGCAGAATCCACACCACGGATTCTCACCTAAGCCACGCACCCAGGGACAATGAGTGACCGTTCGGCTCCCTCACTCTGATGCGCATATCTGTCAACATGTGTGTGTGTGTGTGCGTGTGTGTGTGTGAGTATGTTAGCCCGCGCTGGCTCCAAACAGTGGTGCCGTTGCAATTTCTGCGGTGCAGTCAAGGTGGCGATCTCAACGTGGTGCAATCCAGGTGGTGCAGTCCATGTGGTGCAGCCTAGGCGATGCAGAGCAATGCAATGCTATGCGATTGAAATGCGATATGCATTCGATTGTAACACAACGCCAAGCAACACAATGCATTGCGATGCCAATCAATGCAAAGCGACGCAAGGCAATGCAAAGCAATGCAACGCAACACTGAACAATGCAATGCTAAGCAGTGCAACGCAATGGCGTCGACAGGCGGCCACACGCCGGCTGGGGCGGCACCGAAGCCCAATTACGGCGGCGACGGACGGCGGCGACGGGCGGCGGTGACGGGCGGCCACAAGCTGGCCGGGGCGGCCACAAGCTGGCCGGGGCGGCGCTGGGGCCCGGTTGCCTCAGAACCGAAGTTTGGGGGCAACGATGGGGGGGTGATAGGCACAGGGGGGGATGCATCGACCCCCCATCGCCCAGTGATCGCCGATAGGGGCCCGATAGCCTCACCCCGCCCAGGAAGGTGCGGATTCACGATCGCAGGCCTATCGGCGATGTATCGCCGATTCCAGGTCGATGAATCCCCCCTTGTGCCAGTCCCCCCTTACCGTTGCCCCTCATTACCTTAGAACTTAGAACCGAAGTGAATTCCCCCAGGTGCCAGCATTGTTTTGGGAATAGACTGGGCGCTGCAGAGGGCGAGTGCTCAGCGGAAGGCCTGCAGCAACAAAGCAGCGGCGGGTCCGCGGGGGGGATGGCGTGTTGTGTTGGGGGAGGTGTAGGACGTCTTGGACCCGCCATATGAGCTTGTGCATAAATGTGCGTATATTGTCGGATCTACGTGCAGAACAGAGAGGTGCACAATAGTTCAAGGGAAAATAGAAGGAGATCTGCCGTCATTGCCTTGCTGTCGTCCAGCTCGTCCAGAGGGGCATTGCGAGACCGCCGAGGTTAGGCCTGGATCGGGCCGGCAAGGGTGCCCGCGGTTCGGCTTGTCCGTATGAAGCCATGGTCTTTTAACATCATTTGCAATGTGTACAGGCCATCCATGACGATTTAAATAAGCCATCTCTCGCAGGACAGCCCGTCTATGTGACTGGACGTTTCAGTTCCCCTCGTGTGCACGGCATGTTGGTTAGCTCACTTGAGTCACGGTTGCGTCTCCGAGCTTGTCATCGCGCTGCGCAGAGAAACGTCCGTCAATATCAGTGAGTGAGAATCCAGTGTTGCGCCTTGCAGTGGGTTTTCCTGCTTCAGTTTGAGAGGAAACATTGGACCTCAGCTTTCCTGATGTGGATTATGATTGTCATGATGGCAACGGACGATATCTTATGCAGCATACTGAAGACCCCCCTTCCCAAAGAAGAGCATCCTGCTACCACAGCCACTCATCGTCCCCTTGGCGTCGCGCCACGGTCTTGCTACCATCCAATCGCGCAGCTCTCATGTAGCAAGCGTGGGTTTCTTTCCTTTCGTCGTCACCCTCCTCATCACCCACCTCATCCCCGATCGTTTTAAGGCAACCAGGACTGACGATGAACGCACGTCGATGCAGATGTATTCATATCGGGCTGGCGTTCCATATATGCAGGGTCCCTGCTGAGCCAAATTTTCTTAGACAATGTGCATGCGCCAGGAAATAGAATATTTGCTCCGCGTGAAATCGATACTCCTTGTCCACCACATGCCTCCTCTTGCAAATTCTCGCCATCGTCTCGCCGTGCCTATCTTGGTTCCCATACGTTTGCATTTTCGTGTTCCGTCCTTGGCTTCTTCGCGGCAGACGAAAGCCCTCGGGCCCCATGTTTGACCTTTATCGGGTTGCAAGCTCGAAGCTCGCAGCGGTCTCGCGGCACACGCGCAGGGTAAAGACCGACTCGGGCGCAGTAGTTTTCACATTAAGACCAGGGGACGGGGCAAGAAGAAAGGCCAGATAATGTGAGCGAGCGCTACCTCGGATTTCACTGTACAAGGGGTGTGGTCTGATTGAGGGGGGAAGTTCCGCGGGGTCTGGACAAACAAGGCCGCCCTTCCTTGGCTTGCCTGGGGGGGACTAAAATGTTGCCGTCTGGAATTGTGTGACCCCCTCTCTTTTACTACGAAACTCTTGACGCTTCGCGTGCCCCCACCAGTTTAGGCTTGCCCGTCGGCCCGGACATCCTGTTCGCCGCCTGCGCTTTCGCTCGCGGCCGCGACCCAAAAAAGTGTCCCCACCAGCTCATCCACAAACGATACCCAGGCGAGTTGCCTTGATAAATGAAGCGGAGGATCTTGCAGTGGATCCAGAGTTGGGGAAGTCGACAAACTGAAGTCTTGGATCAGCCTGCGCAGACCCAGGAGCGAACCGTATGCGCCTTCGCGGACCTGCCGAATCGGGAAAGGCGGGGAAGAAGAACGATGGTGGATGAGGGAGGAGGAGGAGGAGGAGGAGGACGAGGAGGAGGAGGAGGAGGAGGACGAGGAGGAGGAGGAGGAGGTGAGGGAGGAGGAGGGGGAGAAATAGGTGGATGAAGAGGAGGAGGAGGAAGATAAGGATGTGGAGGAGGAGGAGGAGAACAATGACGAGCTTGGGGGGTTCTTGGGGCGTCTTGCGGGCCTCTTGCGTACCTCGGGGAGCCTCTTGGGGCCTCTTGGAGGCCACCTTGGTGCCTCTTTGGGTCCTCTTGCGGCGCTCTTGGGAGGCTTGGGGGCGCTCTTGGAGCCATCTTGGATGACATCGACTAAAGATGGGAGGAGCGTCAATTTGCCTTGCCCCTCCAGAGTGCCTGGAATCGTGGGCGCTCTTTGGGCGCCTTCGTGCGCTCTTGGGGCCGTCCTGTGGCTCTCTCAGGCCTCTCGTGGGGATTTCTGGAGCTCTCTTGGAGCTGTCTTGAGGCCTCGGAAGGCCATCGAAAGCAAAAATGCGAAGAGGCAACACATAGTAAGTTTCATTCCCTACCTAGGCTCTGCCTAGAAGGGTTCTTACTCTGTTGGCTTAAAAGGGTCCGGGCAGTGGAAATCGCCCCGGGCGGTTCCCCCAGTCCCCTGGGAGCCAAGCAAAAGCAACAGCAAAGGTAAAAGCAAACGCGCGGTTCCCCCAGTTGCGCTCCCTGGGTGCCAAGCAAAAGCAAAAGCAAAGGCAAAAGTAAAGGAAAAAGCGAAGGCAAAGCAAAAGCATAGCATAGCATAGCATAGCATAGCGCAGCATAGCATAGCATAGCGCAGCATAGCATAGCCTAGCCTAGCCTAGCCCAGCCCAGCATAGCATTGCGCAGCATTGCATAGCATAGCATAGCATAGCATATCATAGCATAGCATAGCATAGCATAGCGCAGCACAGCATCCACTATTGCTGCTCCTACTAATGTTGCTTTCCTAGAGGCTCCAACTCCTAGGTAGGGTCGCACTGGGATAATTTGTTTTTGAAGGGTTTGGGCCTCTTGGGGGCTCCGTGAGACTTCCGTGGCCATTTGGAACCGTCGTGGAACGGTCTTGGGGATCCCTGAAGCATCTAAGGAGCAATCTTGAGGCATCTTGGGCTATCTTGTGCCATCTTGGAGGTCATCTTGGGCACTCTGAGGCCCTCTTGGAGCCGTCTTCGGCCATGCTAGATGCGCTGACCGCTCGCGGGGCGCCCCGTCCAGGTCCTGGGGAGGGGGTAGTGGGAGGAGTAAACCCCTCCCCGAAGGGGAAGAAGGGGGTTGGAAGAGGAGCCTCTCTAGACCACCTACGCCCAGAGGGCTGGTCGGATGTCGAGCAACTGCAGAGGCCCGCTGAGGCAGAAAGAGTATGATGACTCCTCGTGCAGCCGGTGCTCCCGCCCCGGCCCCCCCCCCACCCTCTCGGCAGGACGCCCCGGCGGCCACCAACGGGCGGAAGTCGCGCTCCAAGTCGAGGCGGAAGTCACGCTCCAAGTCGAGGCAGAAGTCGCGCTCCAAGTCGCGGCGGAAGTCGCGCTCCAAGTCGGCGCGGAAGTCGCGCTCCAAGTCGGCGCGGAAGTCGCGCTCCAAGTCGGCTTCGAAGTCCCGCAGCAAGTCGCTCACCCTGGGCGTGAGGATGCCGCACGACCAGGCGGGAGCCGCTCGCGCGGAGGGCTCGCACCGCCCGGGGCTCCTGGGGCGGCAGGGGGAGGGGGCCAGTCGTCAAGTTTTCGGGTTGTGTATTTGGGTGCGGTGTAGCTCGGTGCATGTCGGACGGTGAGCATTCGAGATGGTGTGTGTGCTTTGGCTTTGCGCGCCTGGCTGCTGCTGCTGCCCGCCCGGCTGCTCATCGCCTTACTCTTCATCGCCTTCATTCTTCCTCTCGGCCGTCCCCCTTCCCTCTTTGCTCGCCCACCCATTCGCTAATTAGTTAGTGCCCCTATCTAGCGTCTCGCTGGAGCGGATTTCGCCGCCTCGCCGCTGACGAAAAAGTGTGTGTGTGTGTATGTGTGTGTACGCGCTTGTTTCGGGGCCGGCCCTCGCGCGCCTCTCGCTCGACCTGCTCCTCGCCGCGCCGCTGCGCGCGTGGACGCGACGCTAAATTAGCCTGGCGAAGGACCAACCATATGCAGTTGAGAGTACCGCAATTGTGAATATCTTCTTCGGTGGCGCTCCCTATGGGGCCACGAGCCGTATGAGGGGTGTGCCGAAATGCGTGGCAGTGTACACAACACGAACGAAGACGATAGGTCCGAATATGAAAGCTTGAGCGCGTGCGAGTCGGATCGCGAGCGAGTCTGATTATGAATGAATCTGCGCGCGATTGATTCTATTCGCATGAATGCGTGCATGGATACGCCCAGTGTAAATGTATGTATACGACTGTGAACAGTTTGGGTCTGCGTGACTCTCGGTACTCGTGACTCTGAGCGTCGCCTCTGCAGGGGGCTTCCCTGGGAACCCCGACGGCAGCGCCCGCGCGCCGCGACGCCCATGTCGGCACGCCACACACCTGGTGTGCGGGACGCATGCGGACGGCAGCACTGGGGCCTTCGGTGGAGCTCCCTGTGGGGCCACGAAACGTGTGAGGGGTGTGCCGAAATGGGTGTGCGGGACGCATGCGGACGGCAGCCATGGGGCCTTCGGTGGAGCTCCCTGTGGGGCCACGAAACGTGTGAGGGGTGTGCCGAAATGGGTGTGCGGGACGCATGCGGACGGCAGCCATGGGGCCTTCGGTGGAGCTCCCTGTGGGGCCACGAAACGTGTGAGGGGTGTGCCGAAATGGGTGTGCGGGACGCATGCGGACGGCAGCACTGGGGCCTTCGGTGGAGCTCCCTGTGGGGCCACGAAACGTGTGAGGGGTGTGCCGAAATGGGTGTGCGGGACGCATGCGGACGGCAGCACTGGGGCCTTCGGTGGAGCTCCCTATGGGGCCACGAAACGTGTGAGGGGTGTGCCGAAATGGGTGTGCGGGACGCATGCGGACGGCAGCACTGGGGCCTTCGGTGGAGCTCCCTGTGGGGCCACGAAACGTGTGAGGGGTGTGCCGAAATGGGTGTGCGGGACGCATGCGGACGGCAGCCATGGGGCCTTCGGTGGAGCTCCCTATGGGGCCACGAAACGTGTGAGGGGTGTGCCGAAATGGGTGTGCGGGACGCATGCGGACGGCAGCACTGGGGCCTTCGGTGGAGCTCCCTGTGGGGCCACGAAACGTGTGAGGGGTGTGCCGAAATGGGTGTGCGGGACGCATGCGGACGGCAGCCATGGGGCCTTCGGTGGAGCTCCCTGTGGGGCCACGAAACGTGTGAGGGGTGTGCCGAAATGGGTGTGCGGGACGCATGCGGACGGCAGCACTGGGGCCTTCGGTGGAGCTCCCTGTGGGGCCACGAAACGTGTGAGGGGTGTGCCGAAATGGGTGTGCGGGACGCATGCGGACGGCAGCCATGGGGCCTTCGGTGGAGCTCCCTATGGGGCCACGAAACGTGTGAGGGGTGTGCCGAAATGGGTGTGCGGGACGCATGCGGACGGCGGAGGAGAGGAGAGAGGAGGAGAGGAGGTGGGACGCGGGGCGCTGTCTTTTCAAAACGAGGACCCAACACCACAGGATGGTTGGGAAAACGTGTTCCAAGTGTGTGTGTGTATGTGTGTGTGTATGCGTGCTCTCTCGTTCTTTTTCTCCCAACCATCCTGTGGTGTTGGGTCCTCGTTTTGACGAGACAGCGCCCCGCGTTCACTCCTCCCGCTGTCCCCTCCCTCCTCCTCCTCCTCCGCCTCCTCCTCCTCCTCCCTCCTGCATCATCATCATCATCATCATCATCATCATCATCATCATCATCATCATCATCATCATCATCATCATCATCATCATTACCATCATCATCATCATCATCATCATCATCATCATCGCCATCATTATCATCATCATTGTCATCATCATCATCATCATCATCATCAGCATCATCATCATCATCATCATCATCACCATCATCATCATCATCATCATCATCATCATCGCCATCATTATCGTCATCATTATCGTCATTATCCTCATCACCATCATCATCCTCCTCCTCATCATCATCATCGTTGTCATCATCATGGTCGTCATCATCGGCATCATCGTCATCATCACCATCGTCGCCATCATCATCGCCGTTACTGTCACCATCATCGACACCAATTTCGGCACGCCCCTCACACTTCTCGTGGCCCCATAGGGATCTCCGCCGAAGGCCCCAGTGGCAGCGCCCGCATGCGGTTCCACCCCCATTTCGGCGCACCCCTCACACGTTTCGTGGCCCCGTAGGGAGCTTCACCGAAGGCCTCAGTGGCAGCGCCCGCATGCGGCTCCACCCCCATTTCGGCACACCCCTCACACGTTCCCCATAGGGAGCTCCACCGAAGGCCCCAGCGGCAGCGCCCGCATGCGGTTCCACCTCCATTCCGGCACACCCCTCACACGTTTCGTGGCCCCATAGGGAGCTCCACCGAAGGCCCCAACGGCAGCGCCCGCACGCGGTTCCACCCCCATTCCGTCAAACCCATCACACGTTTCGTGGCCCCATAGGGAGCTCCACCGAAGGCCCCAGCGGCAGCGCCCGCATGCGGTTCCATTTCCATTCCGGCACACCCCTCACACGTTTCGTGGCCCCATATGGGAGTTCCACCGAAGGCCTCAGTGGCAGCGCCCGCATGCGGTCCCCACACCCATTTCGGCACACCCCTCACACGTTTCGTAGCCCCATAGGAAGCTTCACCGAAGGCCCTAGCGGGGGTGCCCGCATGCGGTTCCACACTCATTGCGGCACACCCCTCACAATTTTCGTGGCCCCGTAGGGAGCTCCACCGAAGGCCCATTTCGGCACACCCCTCACACGTTTCGTGGCCCCATAGGGAGCTCCACCGAAGGCTCCAGGCATGCGTCTCCCCCACCCAGAGCAGCGCTGCGTTGCCCCATAGAGCTCCTCCGAATAAGATACCCAGAATTGCGGTACTCATAACTACATGTGGTTGGGCCTTTTGCCAGGCTGACTTCCCAACCATCCTGTGGTGTTGGGTCCTCTTTCGAAGAGACAGTCCACGCGTTCTCCTCTTCTCCTCTTTTCCTCTATTCATCTACTCCTCCTCCCCCCTCCTCCCTCTTTCGTCACCCCCCTCACGTTGGCACCCCCCTCACACGTTTCGTGGCCCCGTAGGGAGCTCCACCGAAGGCCCTAGTCGGGGTGCCCGCATGCGGTCCCACCTCCATTTCGGTACACCCCTCACATGTTTCGTGGCCCCATATGGAGCTCCACTGGAGGCCTTAGTGGAAGTGCCCGCATGCGGTCCCCACACCCGTTCCGGCACACCCCTCACATGTTTCGTGGCACCATAGGTAGGGAGCTCCACCGAAGGCCCTAGTGGGGGTGTCCGCGTGTGTCCTCCACGCCCATTCCGTCACACCCCTCACACGTTTCGTGGCCCCATAGGGAGCTCCACGGAAGGCCCGAGTCGGGGTGCCCGCATGCACACCCCCCACACCCATTTCGGGACACCTCTCACATGTTTCGTGGCCATGGAGCTCCACCGAAGGCCGTAGTGGGGGTGCCCGCATGCGGTCCCCCAACCCATTTCGGCACACCTGTCACACGTTTCGTGGACCCATAGGGAGCTCCACCGAAAGCCCTACGGGTGGTGCCCGCATGTCACACGTTTCGTGAACCCATAGGAAGCTCCACCGAAGGCCCTAGCGGGGGTGCCCGCATGCGGTCCCCACACCCATGTCGGCACACCCCTCACAGGCTTCGTGGCGCCATAGGGAGCTCCACCGAAGGCGGCACACCCCTCACATTTTGCATGGCCCCATAGGAACCCCACCGAAGGCCCCAGTGCCACCGTCCACTTGCGTCCTCCACACCCATTTCGGCACACCCCTCACACGTTTCGTGGCCCCATAAGGAGCTCAACCGAACGCCCCAGTGCCACCGTGCATATGCGTCCCCCGCACCCATTTCAGCTCACCTCTCACACGCTTCGTGGCCTTATTTGGAGCTCCACCGAAGGCCCCAGGGCCACCGTCCACATGCGTCCCCCACACCCAGTTCGGCACACCCGTCACACGCTTCGTGGTCCCATAAGGAGCTCCACCGAAAGCCCGAGTGCCACCTTCCACTTGCGTCCTCCACGCCTATTTCGGCACACCCCTCACACGTGTTGCCACCCCATCGTGGACTCCACCGAAGGCTCCAGTGCCACCGCCCGCATGCGTCCGCCGCACCCATGTCGGCACACTCCTCACAGGGTCGTGGCCCCATAGGGAGCGCCACCGAAGAAGATATTCACCATTTTGGTACGCACAACTGCATATGGTTGGATCTTTCGCCAGGCTAATTCTGCACGCGACTGTCCTTCCAGCCCACCCATCTGCAACGCCAGGTGGAATCCGACTAAGCGTGCCCCTGCTTAGGGCTCGCGACGGTGCCGCCACTTCGCTGGTGTAGGAGAAACTTGTTTGGGCCAGTTAGCAAGTTTTCGAGTGGTGTTTTTGATTTTGGGCGCGGGGAAACTGGGCGCGAACAGCGTGGCTGGCCATGGCAGGAGTTGTGTGCACGTGTGGACGACGCTCGACCGTCGTGCGGCCGCGTCAGATGTCCCTCTGCCCAAGCTTCGGCACGTTTGAATGCGAACCCAGCCGCGTGTGTTTCCAGTGTCTTGGTATGTGGCATTGCTTGGATGATGACTACCATCCGCTTTGCTGGGCGGGCGGCCGGTGCCCACCCCATGACATGAATCGCAGCACATGCCGCAAATGATCAAGGTACCGCCTTTCCATCAGTCGCGCCAGGGAAACTGGCGGTGCGCACAAGGGAGTGGTGCGAGGGAGGCGATCTTTGAGAAGGCGGTAGAGCTTCTGAGAAGGTGGGTTGGGGCTTCGTGAAACCCCTTTGGCTTCTAATAAGCCTTCTGAAAAACTTCCAGACTTTCTACGGAGCCCCCATCCCTATCGGACCCCCCACGCCATCTTAAGTGGCCGCCACCCTCGCGCCACCCCCTTGTATGCGCCACCGAATTAGTCGCACCAGGAAGCGTCCTCGGTCCGACTGCCGTGAGTATCGCAGTCCTGCTCTGTCTCGGCGGAGATACTCTTGCATACGTAATTTCAAGAGGTCGCAAGTTTCAGTCCTGTGCGTTGCCCCTGATGTGTTCCCCAACGGGTGCTTGCACTGAAGTGGATTTCATCTGCCTGGGAGGAACTGCCTCCCGTTGTCGCAGTCTCCCGCTCTGTCCACGATCATCCTGGCCCTGGCGCCACCCTCCGTTGCAGCTGATTGTCCCGATTGCCCCCAATCCAGAGGGTTCCATCGTTCTGCAACGTGTTGTTTGTAAGGCCTGGTCCCCGACTATCCCTGGTTTGGTTGTTCGCATTCCATTTCCGCGAAAGCATGTCATGCTGTTGTTGTTTTGTTGAGGGTGGGGGGCTGTCGACTTGCCCATCTTTTGTCCAGGGGTACCATCGCATTGTTGCCCTAGACTGTTGGAATTCATCGCCGCACTGCCAGGTGTCTTCTTCCTGCCATGGGCTGCACGTCCCACCCGTCCCATCCCCAGAACAGCGTCGGCGAGTCGGCGTCCTTCTGCTCGTTCGCACCCTGACGCGCTCGGCCTTTCCCCAGAAGCGCTAGTAAGTATGTGTTTGTGATCGCGCTCGTGATGACATCGGAGCGACCTCCCAAAACATGCGTGTGGCTTTTGAGCGTGTCCGCCTTCCGCTTGACCTTGCAGCGGCCCCCCTGCCAGCTGCGCAGTCAGGCCCTTTCTAGTCTAGTAAGACAAGGCGCAGCGCCCGCCATGATTTACACCCAGTGGCGTTGTAAGACGAGCGTGTCATTGATATCCTGGACCGTTGCCATGGCCACCTTCCCAAGGTCCTCCCAACCAACCAGCAAGAGGGCTACCTTTGCCACACTGAGTGGCTCCAACATGTCAATACCCCCGGAGGGTAACCCCAGAGCTGCTAAACTTATCTGAAACCATGACGAACGAGAGAACATTATGATGCATCATGTTTGAAAGCGCGCTTGAAGCAACACTAGGCCGTAGTATTCGTTACGCTTGATCATGGAAGCAGAACCTGTGCCCCAAGCGGACATCGTGGCTCCGAGTCCACGGGTCGAGTCGTCACGCCAGCTCTCGGGCAAGTCGATACAGTCAACCCATATAATGAGGATGCGGTGTAAGGATGCGAGGGCCTCGGAGGGCTATGCCAGCGAAAGTCGCTACGGCTGGGACGAACGGGCAAGGATGCAAGGGTAACCTTGGAACGTCGCTCATCCTTCCTAAGTATGTGGGCTGACTGCATGGTCGGGCATCAGTTTCGATGTGCTCGAGTTATTCATGGCAAGGCACGAGCGCAATACGCATGCTGTTCCGGATGGCGGCGGCGACGACGACGACGACGATGACGACGCCGGCAACGGCGACGACGACGGCGGCCTCTGGGGGCCGCCAGAGGTCCACGGAGGCCTCCAGAGGCCCTGAGTAGCCAGAAAACGTCTGAAGACGTCGATCCTCGCTTTTCGATCCTGGTTATTCTCCTCGAGCCTGGAGCCTCGGTGCTGGTGGCGGCGACAAGAACGGTGACGACCGCGCAGGTCTATAGCGGGGAGCGGATCGAGGCGGAGGCGACACCCTCGCGGCGGGCTCGCTCTTCCCCCTCTTCTACTTCCACATCCTCCTCCTCCTCCTCCTCCTCCTAACTTCCCTGTTTGCGAACACCGTGTCAATGTTGAGCTCCACTGTCAATGCCGCGCTCTCCTGGGGATTTCCTGTGTTCCTGCTCGTTAACGTTTGTCACGTGTGCGGAGCTACACTGTCAATACCGCGCTTTCGTGTGGCTTTGCTGCGTTCCTGCTCGCAACGCACACCTCAGAGGCAGCGGAGAGTTTGAGAGATCCACCTACCAAGAGAACGACATGACATCATCTTGTCCGTCTTCGGGAACGCATTTTCCTGGTCGACTGGAAGGTTTATGCCTTCGCGTGCTGCCGCAGAGTTGCAAACGTCCCAGCCGTCATGGGACAGGCCTCCCCGATGCCCAGAACACGTGCTCTTTCGTTAGCTTGTCCGTGTCCTCCTTCCCCTCCCCCGCCTACTCCTCCTACTCCTCCATCCCCCTTTGGTCTTTCTGGGCGCTTAGGCAGTTTTCCTGCAGATTCTGTCAAGCTTCCCTGCATGGATGGGGGAGAGGGGGGTGGCGTGGCGAGGCCCGCAGAAAATCGGAACGTCACGCAAGTCGGGACTCGCTCTCCATCTCAGCGCTGTCTGAAAATCGGCAGCGAACAAGGGGGAGATTGAGAAGGAGAAGGCCTTCTCAGAAGGCATTCTCAGAAGCCCTCCCGCCTTTGAGAGGTTTTCTGTGTCTTCGGGGAAGGCTTAGAAAGGCCGGGGAGACTTGCGAGCCTTCTGAGAAGGCCTGCCCCTTCTCACTTCTCCCCGGGGCGCGCCGCCGAGAAAAGGCGGCGGAGAGGAGGGCGGGATGCCATGCAGGTGTACATGGCCGCCTCCGGCGCTGGGAGGCGCCAGGAAAAAACAACAGCTGCGGGAGGTGATTCGCTACGCCCCTCTCTATGAACACCCTCTTTCGCCCGCCCCCAGAGAAGGAACGGCGCGGGGGAAGAAGTGCGAGTCGATACCGCGCTCCCTCAAGCACGAGAGAGAGAAAGGCAAAGAGAAAGGGAGAGGGAGAAATTGAGAGAGGGAGAGACAGAGAGAGAGCGAGGCAAAGAGAGAGGGAAAGAGAGGGGGAGAGAGAGAGAGAGAAAGAGAAAGAGAGAGAGAGAGTGAGAAAGAGAGAAATGGCGCCCAAAGAGGGGGCGCGAAAATGATCGCGCCTTTGTTCCTGACTGTCCGTGTCGGAGCCGTGCTCCAGGTGACGACGCGAGGGCGCAAAGACGTTCACGCTTCGCCCCTGACCCTCTTGTCGACTTAGAATAATTGGACTTGGAGATCCAAATAGGTGGTTATCATCTCTGCGCATCTCTGTCTTTGAGTGTCTGACTGAAAATCTTGGCCTATGGCGACTGGGCTCTCCCTGGCGGATCCCCCTCGGAGTGCCCAACCGATATGCCTGCTACATCGGGATCTTCTTGGACCTCTTGTAGGAGAGGAGTCGGGGGTGCCCAAACCCGCGATTTGCTTGAGACGTCCCACGTTCTGGGTGCAAACGGGCAAGTGTAAGAGCCTATGGCAGATCCCCCTCGGGGTGCCCAAGTGCTATGCTATGCCTGCTTCGCCGCGGCGACCATGGGGCTCGGAAAGATGAGGAGTCGGGGGTACCGAAACTAGCGAACAAGTCGAGATATTCCCACAAACAGAGCGCGAGTGGGCAAGGGAAACACCAGCTGGCGGCTATTTCTCTGGGTGCCCGCATGCTATGCCTGGCGCGAACGGGCACATGTCCGACCTCCTGGCGGCTCCTCTTCCGGGTGTCCGAACGTCATGTTTGCTATGTTTGCTATACCGTGATGTCTACGGGCGATCCTGAGTATGACGAGCGGGTATGGGTGTGTCCAATCAAGTATGAGTGACAAGGCGTGCGAAATATTTGAGTCTGAGTCTGAACATGAGGGAGCCTGATTGTGACTCATCAGAGTGTGAGCGCATTGTTTGCATGAGTTGGAACATGACTTGACTGAGCATGCGTACATATGAGCGTGAGTGGTCTGAGCATGCGTGAGTCTGAGCATGCATGAGTGGATCTGGGTACCACAAAGTGGACCTGAAGGTTTCCGTAGCCATTTTGGCTCAAGCTGGGCGTCTCGGCATCCCCCGTCAGCGCTGACCACGGTTGCTTGCCCTGGCTTGATGCCGTTTGGGTGGAGCAGGACGACCCGCATTGTTCCCAGCGATTTAGAGAGTTCGGTGGTGGTACCGAAGGGGGTTCACGGTAAGCCGCAGAAGGATGGCAAAGGGGTCGACCGATTCGGTGAGCATTGGGGCATGAGCAGGGAGCAGTGTGAGGAGTTGCTTATGCAAATTCGTATGGACCCTCATTGGGATCCAGACACGACCATGTACACCTTTGTGAACGATTACGTGAAGCCTCGTACCATGGGGTCCGGTATGGGCCTCGCGCTGTTGATAAACCGCGAAAAGCCCTTGGAGGTGAACAAGATGGTCTCCCATTGCTGGGCCGAGAATGTCGAGGAGTTTCTGGCACAGGTGATCGGCTCCACTCGTGTTGGTGACGTGCTCTTCATTTGCGCATTTTCCATCTATCAGTGTGAGGACGGGGCTGGCCCCAGTATTCAAGAACAAATCGGGACAGTCCCCTCCGAGACCCCATTCGGTCGTGTTCTCTCCAATGTGAAGCGCCTAGACCAGCAGTCTGGCCCACTTTCCAGGCATGTTGACGTCTTACAGTGGCTCCCCACTGCATGTTTCTTGATTTCGTTGTTGCTCTTGTTCGCCTATCCGCTTTGGTTCTCCCGACTTCCCAAGCTGGATGGGCAATGCCATGGAATACTTCTCAGCATCGACGGCATCAAGCATAATGGTCACTACGCTGATCACTTCGTGGATCACACTGCAGGTCCAGCAAGAATGTGTAAGTATTCGGCCGCAGCTGACGCTGAAATCTGTGGGACGTATGTGGCAGAGCCGTGCCCGGAATACGCGTGGCCTCTCCAAGTTGTGGGCCTTCTTTTCGCCTTGGCAGCCGCCGTCGCGAAGACTCTGCAGGTCTTGGGACCGTCACCTAGGGGGATGGTCGTCGTACCGACACGGCAGGCGGACATGTACAACAGGCTTTGGTGCGTCTATGAAATATTCTTCGCAGCCGTCAAGGTCGGCATACGTGTTGACATTGCAAAGACGTTGATCGCGTGTGGTGCTTGCACCTCAGAGATGGCCAGATGCTCGAACGAGGATGACCAGCAGCGCCTCCAGGCAGAGATCAAAGAAGCTGGTGGATTTACTTGTGTCGACTCCGCCGTGTTGAGGGAGAGGAGGGAAGCGGAATTCAAGATCGCCTTGGGTTTTGCGTCGGCTTTTTTTTTAGGAGTGATCGGATCTGTGAGCAGCTTGATGCTCTTGGGTGTCGAACCTGGCGCCGCCTTGGGCTTCTGCGTAGGCTATGTAATGGTGTGCGTGCCGGGAGCCATCATCATAGCCAGAGTGCTCATCCCGATGCAGGGGTCCCTTACGAAAGCTCAGGCGCTGCGCTATGGCTACCTCCTGCCGCTCGCGGTCTGTGGTGTCAGCTCTCTTTCTTTCGCTGTCCTCACCGAGACGTCGAGAGTGAGGTTGTGCGAAGCCATCGTAAATGCAGACGGGTCCTTCCAGGAAGTGTCTAACTGCCAGGCATTCTGTGCTGGTCTGCAGATTGGAACAACGATTTTCAGCGGATGTCAAATCGGAGGCATGGTCTTCATCGTACGGCCCGTGCTTCTGCTCCCAGCATGGGCCAAGCCACAAATTCTGCAGCGAGCACATCTTTGCGCAACGTGTTTTTCCATGATCATGCTCACCATCGTCGTCCGATATCTCGGAGCGTGGGGCCAGCACTTCGGGAAGCTCTTGCCGTGTGAGGACTACATCGTGGTGTGTTTCTTGCTGTTCTCCTCCATGTTTATCTTCTACATCTACGTCCCCAGCATGCTTTCCGTCTTCAACGTGCACATCAAGAAGCAGTGCGCGGGTGGTGCCCAGGACGCGCGCTTGATCAGGCCGAAGCTGGGGCAGCGCTTGGTGTATTTCTGGTCATCTAGGGTGGATCCCTGGCGCAATCTCCCGGCCATGCCCCCCGGGCTTGATGGTCAGGCTATGCCTAATGAATTGGCTTGCAGAGGCCTGGACGAAACGGTGTGGCAGGGGTGGCTGCAGAAGTTGAAGGAGGTCAATACAGAGGCGTGGCGTCATCCAAGCATGTGGCTGTGGACAGGATGGAACTTCGCGCTCTGGTGCCCTCTTATTGTTGTGACACCTATGTTTACGCTTTTGTATGGGATGTGGCCGATCCTCCTCATCCCTAGACTTAAGCAGCGGACGCCCTACCAGCGAGGTCTTAAGAAGTGGCTTGCTGACTTCAATGAGGTGCTCGCCCCTCTTGGAATGTGGGTCAAGGCACAGACGATCAAGCGGGGTTCCTGCGAGTTGTCCTTCTTGTCGTTCGCGTTGACACCAGAGGAGTCTGTTTCTTTACAGGGCGAGCCTGTGATCTGTGCCGGGGACAGCCTCTGCATTCAAGGAGATGGCAACTTCGTCGATGATGGGCGATGCCTGCTTGATCGTGGTCGCGTTGTTTGAGACATTTTTGATTGCAATGCCAGTTTGTCGACACAGAGCCGCAGGGATGCAGATGTCGCTCTCGATGCCAATCGCGTTTGGGAGGTTCCAGCGGGAGTATGTGTAGACATTCTAGCCAAGCCGCACACGTACGAGGATGGTGAGGCATTTTACCTCGAGACACGGCGCATGCGCGATATCGGTGAAGACCGCGCGCACCACCTCCGACAACGTGCTGCATGGCTAAGTGCACCATCTTCGCCGCTTTTTTTCCCGCATTTAGGTCCACGCTATGCTGGTCTCTGAGTGTAGAGCCACGTAGATGCTGATCTACGCACATGTTTTGATTCATGATTGTTTTGATTCTGGTTCGCTCGTGTCTATTGGTGGATGCACTTTCGCGAGAACAGGCGCAGTGTATCCACGCTCCCCGTGTACTCCGCCAACACGGCGGGGGTACCGCGTGCGATTTTTTATGAGCCCGCAGAGCAGGAACCACGGCAGGCACCCGCCAGGAGACGAGCGCGCAAGGTGCTAACCAGATGTTAGGGGTGGTATCTACTGGATTCGAAAATCGCCAAACTGTTGCCGTCGGTTGCCCTGTCTTTCGCCTCCTCCTCCACGTCCCTGGGCTCCTCCTCCTCACCCTCGTTTCTGTGTTCCTTGATCACTGTGCCTGGTGTGCACTGCTCTATGCCCGCCAGGTTTCCTCGCCGCGAGAGGTTTTCGCGTGGCGTGACTCGAGGGACGGGTGGACTGCCCACGCACGGTGCTGCCGCGGCTGGCCAAACCCGGGCAATGACAGCTCCGACCCGGCAAGCCGCTGGCGCTGCGCCAGATGCCGACCCCGTGATCTTTGGTGTAGGAGAAGGAGGGGGGGAGGGTGGAAAAGGAGGAGGAGGAGGAGAATGGTGACGAAGTGGACAATGTGTGGAAGTGTATAATTCGCTGCATCTGGGCAGCCCCAGCACGTGGGATCCCCAGCAAATCCATGGGTTGCGTGAGCACAGGCTGTTTGTGAACTGCAATTCTTGCCCTGTTAAACTGTCTCAATTGTTTCCTTCTCCTTGTAAATTTGGCTGATGCAGGAGCGTTGATCTCTCTCTCTCTCTTGGATTGCCCTTGCGCTTTCTGTTAATTCGCACTTCGGCGATGCCACTCCCGCCTGCTCCGCCCCCGCTGCTGGCAAAAAAAAGTGGACCTGAAGGTATGTGGTCTGCGTATGAGTTATCTAAGTATTCGTGATTCCGAGTGTGAGCGAGTCTCGGCACGATTGAGTCTGTCAGTGTGTGAGTGGATCTGAGCGTCAGGGGACCTGGCTTTGAGCCAGTGTGATTGTGGAACGTAGAGGGCTGGAGTGACGAAGCAGATGCGCTATTCCAATATCAAGAGTTCCATATGTAGGACATTGGGACAACTAGCACTTGGTAATTTGAATAGTCAAGATTTCAAACAGCCTTGATATGTCTATAGGTCTGGGCGGCTGTCCATCGCATTCTGGATGGTCTTGGGCGCTCCATGACGCGCGATGCGCGGATGCAGGTAACTGCCCCGACGTTTAGCCCCTCGGCAAACATGTGTTACGTCGTTGCGCGGAAGAGGCAGTTCGCACGCGCGCTCGAGCGGGCCGGGAGGCGGCAGGCGTTCATACCTCTTGGCAAACGCAAGACAGAGTTGTCATTACAAGTTGCATGAAGCGTCCCGAACTCCTTCTCCACGCGAGGCGAATCTTTGGCTGAACGCTCCATACAAACAAACATCGCCATATATGCACGATCTGCGATGGCCTCATGTCGCCTTGCCTCCAACGAGCATACGAAAGTGCCAACAATTGCGCAGTTCGCAGCCTCCCAGGGAGCCGCGAGGTCTCGGCTGGATCCGCGTGGTTCTCGACTTCGAAGGACCTCCCAGGAGCCAAGGAAGTTGTGACAATTGCGCAGTTCGTAGCCACCCGGGGAGTAGCGAGGTCTCGGCTGGGTGTGCGTGGCCTCCAAATCCGTTGGACCTCCCATGAGCCCACGAAAGTGGTGACGGTAGCACATTTGGCAGCCATCCAGGAAGCAGCGAAGTCTCGTCTGGGCGCGCGAGGCCAATTCCGCTGAACTTCCCAGGAACCAGCGATGGTGACGCAAGTTGCGCAGTTCGCAGCCACCCATGGAGCAGCGAGGTCTCTGCTGGGTGCGCGTGGCCCCAGACTCCGCCGTGCCTCCCAGGAGCCCACAAAAGTGGCGACGTAATTCGCATCCATCCAGGGAGCTGCGAGGTTCCGCCTGGATCCGCGTACTCCCCGACTCCGCCGTGCCTCCAAGGAGCCAACGAGAGAGGCGACAGTTACGCAGATCCCAGCTAACCTGGGAGCTACGATGTCCCGCCTGGATGACGTACTCCGCGACTCCGCCGTCCCTCCCAGGAGCACATGAACGTTGCAACAATTGCGCAGTTCGCAGCCACCAGCGTAACAGGGAGGTCCCGCCTGGATGTTGTACGCCGCGACTCCGCCGTCACTCCCAGCAGCCCACGAACGTGGCGACAATTTCGCAGTTCGAGGCAACCCGGTGAGCTGCGTGTGTCCGTCTGGATGCCCTACGCAGCGACACCGCCGTGCCTCCCAGGAGCCCACGAGACTGGCGACACTTGCGCGGTTCGCATCCACCAAGGGAGCAGCGAGGCCTCGCCTGGGTGTGCGTACTCCCGCCTTGTCTTCCAGGAACCCACGAAAAGTGGCAACAATTGCGCAGTGCAGTTCGCAGCCACCAGCGTAGCAGCGAGGTCCCGCGTGGATGCCGAATTCCGCGACTCCGCGGTGCCTCCCAGAAGCCCACGAACGTAGCACAAGTTGCGCAGCTTGCCTCCGCCTAAGGAGCAGCCTGGAAGCGGCTCGGACCGTTGGCTGTGGAGGTTTTGCACGGCGCCTACGCGCAGCTGAGCAGCCCGGGAGCGAACGAAGCCATCATGCGGGATCTGCCGAGCTACAACGACAGCTTGATTGTCTTCCTGCCGACGAATATGCTGCCATTTCGGGCCTCCGCCTGAACATCGGCAAGACTTACTGGGTGCCGCTCCGGACAGGCGACCCCGCAGACGCTCGCGCCGCCGTCGCGGCGGGCGCGCCCTCCTGGGGCGGAGTACGTTTCGCGCACCGTGCGAAATATCTCGGGTTCGTCTTGGGACCAGATCGCGGCGAGCACGGCTGGGATGCCGCCTGCGCGAAGTCCAAGAAGCGGGCTCAGGAGTGGGGCCGCCCCGGAGGCGGGATGTGCACGAACACGGTGGCCTACTTGGTGCACGCACTCTCGACCCTGAGCTTCCTGGCGCAGCTGGACGCCCCGCCAGCGCGGTGGCCAAAACTTGAGGCCGACGCAACGCAGTTCCTCTACCCTGGCCCTTTCCGCTGGGCACCGCCAGCTGCCGTGCACGGACTGCCGCTTCTGGGATTCCCTGCTTCTCTTCCAGATCTCCCTGCAGTGGCCTTGGCGTCGAAGTACCGGGTATGCCAGTGGGAGGCGGCCTCGGAAGGCGGTCTCCGCGTGGTGGAGCGGGCTGCCCGGCTTCGCGAGGCACGGCTGCACTGTTCCCAGTCGCTGGAGCGCCTCGGCGCCTGGTGCCCATGGTTCGGCCAGGCGTTCGTCCTCCAGCTGGACGCTGCCCGGCGATCCTTCGAGGCGCGCGGTCTGACGCCATCGCGGGTAGCCCGCGCCACGGGGGTCAGCAGCAGCGAACGACAGCGCAGGGTCTGGCAGCGCACCTGCACGCGGCTGATTACTCCCGACCGCTCTCCTGAGCTGCGTGCTTTCCTGCAGGCGAGATTATCGCGGTGGGAGAGCGGCCTCTCCGTGGACACCATGGTGGGCAGGGTGCTGACGACGCTCCCCGCGGTGGCCCCGATGTGCCCTCCACGGGCGCTGGCTGCTTGCATCCGGTCACTTTGGAACGGCTGGGTCACGAGTGAGGGTGGAATTGGGAATTGGTAGTCCCCAAACGTGGTGGTGACAACACCTGGCGGTGAGTCTCGGGCGATTTGGTGTCACCGCCCGGTTTGGGGGCTCGTGCGGTTTTCCGAGGATGTCCCGAACGTTGGTGGGTCCAGGAGTCACAAAACCCGGCGGTGACCCCGCGTCCCCAAACCCAGCGGTGACCTTGTTGGGGATTCCAGGTATCTCACCACCCGGTTTGGGGGTTCCCACTGGAACTCGCCGTCAGAAACTGGGGCCGTTTTTTTCGAACGGCCAATCGGCATCAAGTTGACCTGGCAGAACAGTTAGTCGATATTAAGCATCAATTTGCTTGTATGCTGCAAGAGACACTCTTCGCAATTTTGCGCGTTGCGCATAGCGCGGGCGTAGCGAAAGCTAGTTTTAATATAACTTGCGCTCTGCGAGTACATGGAAATCATCGGACCTACAGATTGGTGCATCGTGGGTCTCTGCGTTTTTGCCAAAATTCGTTCAACGATTCAACGAGGGATAGTGAAACGGGGAGGAAAGAGGAAGACGACGAAGGATGGAAGGACGGACATGAGGATGCCCTGGTGGACGAACTAAGAGCGAGAGGCAAAGACGCATGGCGTAGCTGGGTGCGCACGGCGCGTCTTGGGCCCCTCCTTGGCACGGCACATCCAGGGCATTGCGCATAGTAAGCAGGAGAGTGATTGAGAGGAAGAGAGGGAGAGAGGAAGAGGGCGATAACGAGGACAACAATCGGAAGAAGTAGGAGCAGATGCGGGCGTGGGAATTTGAATGCTTTCAACGCCCGTTGCAAGAGGTAGCGAACGCAACGTGCGGCCTAGCTGCAGCTCGAGCGAGTCAAGAGTCACCACCCAGCTAATCCGCATTCCTCCTCTTCCTCATCTTCCTCCTCCTCCTCCTTCTCCCTCCTCCTCCTCTTCCTCCTGATCTTCCACCTTCTCCTTCTCCTCCTCCTCCTCCTCCTCCGTCCTCTTCCTCCTCATCCTTATCCTCTTCTCTCATACCTGCCCGCCCCCTCTTCCCTCCATCCCTAATGCCATCCTCCTGACTTGCTCTTCTCCCTCCTCCTCTCCTTCTCCCTCTCGTCATCCTTATCCCTTATCCCTCCATCTTCAAATAACTCGCGAGGGGGAAGCTGCGGTCCCTAAACAGATCGGCCTCCCCGAGGCTCTCTGTGCGCCCTCGAGGGCTCTCGAGGGCCCGCGATGCCGCCCGACGCACTAGCGACGGCTCCGCGGGCAAGCAGACGCTGGCAAACCCAGCATTCCCAGAAAAGAGCACGCCGTCTGAGGAAGCAGACGCTGGCAAACCCAGCATTCCCAGAAAAGAGCACGCCGTCGGAGGAAGAGGTTATGTGGTTATGGGGGTGTTGGATATTCTTTATCACACGTATTCGAGACGGGGCTTGGGGATCGATGAGCATTTGAGCTTAGGTGCGCAAATGCTTGGCATTCGGGTTGGTCGAGGCGGCGGCCTTTACCCTTGGGCCTTCGCCTTCGCTTTACCCTTGGGGCTTAGCCGCGACCGTGTGCTCAATCGCACTCGGCCGACTCAATGCCAGCTTAGCGGCAGTGTCAGGATTGTTAAACTCAGGACTGAGACGGAGCGACGTGACACTCACTTCCACCGTGTGCGATGCTTTCCCGAGTTTGTATTCGACGCTGGTTTTATTCACACACTCAATCAGACACTCGTCGCCCCCCTTTTCCTTGATGGCCCAGGCGGGAATGAAATAGTCACAAGTATTCGAATCAAACCTTACGCCGCTCCGTTCTGGAATCGCACCCCGCAGCCGGCCTAAAATGCGGGGCGCCCCTCCTCCTCCTCCTCCTCCTCCTCCTCCTCCTCCTCCCCCTCCTCCTCCACCTCCCCCTCTTCCCCCTCCCCATCTTTATGTTCCTCTGCTTCCTCTCCCTGCCCCTTGTCATCTTTCCCTTCTTGGTTTGCGCGGCCATTCCTTTCATGGGCCCAGCGAGGCCCAAGGACATGTTCCCAGGGGCCAAGGACCAGGGACCCAGGGCCCAGGGAAACAACGAGTTGCGATTCAAGATCGTCGGCTCAAAACTGTTAGAGGTCACGGAACCCGTGGCCGTTCACGTAGAAGTCCACGCCCCAGAATTTGGCGACCCAGACGCTGCCGACCGTGGGCATCATGCTGACGTTGCCGACGTAGTTGAGGCACACGTTCTTGACGGGCGTCTTGAGCCAGATCTTCTTGCCAGCGCCCGTCTCATCCATGTAGATCTTGTCCAGCGGCGTATCGGGAGACACCCCTCCCAATCGCATCTGGTTCGAGAGCTGGGTGATCGCCCAGATGTGCGACTCCAGGAACTTCGCAAAGTGGTACAGCCTGCACAAAGGCCCCTCCAAGTCGGGGATGGCGCGGGCCCTCACTGACGAGATAGCTACCACGTGGTCCTGCGGGTGCTTGTCATCTGGCGTGTTCTTCGTCAAGTCCGTCGTGGAAGCCTTAGGCGGCGGGGTAGCAGCAACGGACGGGAGCGACTCGGGCACCTGGGACTCGGCAGTCGACTCGACAGCCACGGAGTCCACGGAGTCCTGCACCTCAGTTGCCTTGAGACTGTTCGCGGCCACGCCCATGAGAACTCCACAGATCGGATCCAGGAACCCTTTGGACAACAGAGATGCGCAGAGAGTCTGACCAACTTCATCATGCTTGCTGACGTCAGCCACTGATGCGATAACGCCCATAATCGTTGCCCATCCAGACTCGTAGTGGGAGCGCTTCAAGCACATATCGACGACACCCAGGGCACCTGATGCTTGAACCACCCTGAGCTTGGAGACGTACTCGGCGGCATCCAACTCGGTATAACGGTTCACCCCTGCCCCGTTAAATCTGATCACTTCGATGATGTAAAGGTTCCTCTGGTTAACCATATTCACCACCAGGTCGCGGTATTCAGTTCCGTCGTCGTCGAAGGCGATGGTCAATTGATCGTACAATTTTGTCGCAGCCACCTTCGACTCGGCGCTGGTCGAGTCCACGCTCTCTCGGTACAGCTTTGCCAACATAGCCACGTACACATTCGCGGGCTCATTGTGCATGTCGATGAACTTGTTGGCTGCAATGCTGGCGAGCTGGCCGAGTGATATCTTCTTCGCATCCGCTGGCCTACCAAGCTGGCTGACCACGCCGACGTTGGCCATCAAAAGCGTCTGCTGCTTCCCCGCCCAAGACTTAATGTCTTCGGTGGCCCGCGGGAACGTGTCCTTGCAGCAGTTCTTCGACTCATAGAGGTCGAAGATCCAGCCTTGGCATTGCTGCGCCTCCTTCGCGAAGTCCGCGAGGAGCTCCGACCGTGACTTCACTGGCACCGCGGGCGCGGCGCCGACGGACTCGACTGCCGCAGTCTCGTTGACCGACTTGGCCCGATTGGATTCACAGAGGCTCAGGACGTCATCCACCTTCGTCGGGTCGGCGCCAGTGTTCTTGTCATCTTTAGGGAACCGCACTGCAGCGATATCTGTAAGGTGAGCCTCTACGATCTTCGCGTGCAAAGCCTTCCGCATGTCGGAGTATTTATCGAACACCTCGCCGTCGAAGCTCGTGCTCTTGTAGAACACGAACTTAAAGCAAGCTGCAATGACCTTCCGCACCAGTTCCATGTCGATCTTGCTCTTGGAAACCTGGTCGAGGGACCCGAACGCAAGCCAGGCCATGTCGTCGAAGATGACAAGAGGCCGCGTGGCACCGTCGGTGTCACCCCTCATCCTGACGGACTCCTCCTTCGTTGCGCTCACGATTGCCAGGGCCATCTTCTGATGGTTGACGCGACGGCGCTTGCTGGACGGCTCATCTTTCTCCTTCTCGTGCTGCGGCCTGGCGGTGGCGGCAGCCGCCAGCTGGCGCCTCAGAACGATGGTGCCTGACATAGGCTCGTCGAGAAGCTCGATCAGGTCTGAGCGATGCTTCGCGAACGCAAACTGGTCGCCCACGCCGAAGTGGCTGTCGCTGTGGCACGGCACCGTGAAACCAAGGCCGATCATGAGGAACTCTTTCAGCTCGAAGATCGAGTGAGCATCCTGATCGGGATCTCAACGCGATGGTTTGCGTTGAGCGTCCCCTTTGGCCCAAAAAGCCTGAACAAAAACTCAGCCTCATCTTCTCGTTCCTCAGCTCCTCGACCCTCCTCTCCATTTCCTCCTCGTTCCTCTCCTTCCTCCCTCCTCCTCCTCCTCCTCCTCCTTCTCCTCACTCCCTCCCTCCCTCCCTCCCTCTCTCCCCCCCTCCCTCTCTCCTCATATCCTCCGTCATCTTCCCTCCTCCTGCTCCCCCTTCTTCCAGGGTCCTCGTATGCCAGCACCTTGCGGACAACGTCGGCCATGTTCGCAAGGACGACCTCGAGAGTGGCAGCATTTGAAAGGTAATTGGCAACAGGATCCATCATCTCTTTGAAGTCCGTGTAAGCGTTCAGGGTGCACAGCGTCTTGCACACCAGATCAGCATCATAATACATTTGGAACCTCGGGTAGACCTCCTTAAAGTTCGTGATCACGAACTCCTCGTGGAGGCGCGCGAACGTGTATGGGCCCTTCGTCGGGCAAGAGGTGGACTTGATCTGCTTGACCTCGCGGTACCTCGGACGTTGCAAACAAAAACTCCTTTGCCTTCCCTCCTCGTCCTCCTCCTCCCCTCTGTCTCCCCCTCCTCCTCCTCACCTCCCTGTCTCCCCCTCCTCCTCCTCTCCTCCTCCTGCCCCCCTCCTCCTACCCTCCTCTCCCTCCTCCTCCAGACTTTAAGGGTAGCTCTTTGGGAGATGTTACAGTATCGGGAGCATAGCTCGCGCGCCGCTGCCTTGGGCTCAAGGCACGCGCGCCCTGTTTGCCCGGACACTGCTTGTGTTCGCTATGTGCTGGAAAGATCACTACATCGATCTTAGCCTATCTTACCCATCCACCCCTCATACTGTACCCTCACAGCAGAGCGATGGATGCAATTTGCCAGGCTATATGCCCTATTTGAGTTACCAGGCTCACTTTCGACTTGGTAGCGGAGCTGGCCGCACTCTCGTGTGGTCAGCTCTTGCTCTTCTTAGCCTCACATTCTTCGGCACGATCTTCGTGACCACCTACTACCCTGCGCCACCACTCCCAGTACATTTACGGGGATCTATTCAAGAGCAAGAAGCGACACGAGAGGTACGACGTCTAGACGACCAGATTGGTACCATATACGCTTCATCATTGCGTTACTATCAACCGCTCGGCAACGAGCCAATAACGCAATACCTGAAACAAGGGCGGGGAAACCCGCCAGACAGAGCGCCTCGAAGACTCGATAAGGCGCTACCCCAGCGCGACACCGCTCATCATAACCGTCCTTCGTTACACATTCTCGGGCTAATCGTTTTCGCTATCATATGGTTCGCGCTGGGGGCAGCAATCGCACACATGCGTCGGGGAGATAACAGCACCGATGGGCAAACACATGGCCCATATTGGGACCCTCAGGGTAATGTCCTTTTCGTGAGTACATTTACGAGGTCAACGCGTGGCTCAACGTTACAAGCGGACGTATGACGCCACAGGCCCAAGCGGCCGCAATACAACGCGGCCTGGGAGGCCTAGCGAGGACACTCGCCATGAGGGTACCGCCTGACATTATAAACTATGGTGCTGACATTGATGGAGTCCACACAGACCCAGTAACTTACATCATGTTCCTCCTTAGCATGAAGTTCGAACGCCTGGAAGATGAGCGACAGCTCACTTCCGGCACACAACTCATCGACTTCCATGTGCCTCACGGGGAACGAATCGATGTCACTCTTACCCGATTCGAAATGGCCCGACTTGAGGCACAGTCGGTGGGATTCGACCTTCCTAACTTCCAACTGCTAACCACTATCCTATTCCGCGCCTTAGGCGTCGGCAACCAGAAAGCCATGCAACTCTTACAGCCACTCAACCACCAAATGCCTCGAACACAACAACAATATGATGAGTTGCTGGAAAGGATGCGTTCGGTAGGCCACCTATCCGAACGATCTCCTGGCAACATAGGATCCGTGTTTGGAAGAGGAAGGGGATCTGGTAGTGGAAATTTCTACACTACCTTGACTACTGAAGCCCAGCCTGGAAACGGGCCCTCAAACATATGGGCCGATGACCCAGGAGAATCCACTGCTTTATTAGCAGGGGATCGATCACAACCAAGCTGGGCAACCAGCCCTCCTTCTAGAGAACCACAACCACACCGCTCGTTATGGGGGGAATCAAATCCCCTAACCGACGGTGTATCCACCTATTTAGGAGACGAAGATTTCGACTCCGGCACCGATACAGACACTATATCATCAGATGGTGTTGAAGCTCTAGATTGGTCAGATATCATGAATATGGATAACGACAATCAGCGTGCTGAGCACTTATTCTGGCTGTTACAACAGGCTAAACGAAGGTGGAGGAGGTTCACACGAAAACCAGTGCGTCGTGTTAGAAGGAGGATACGCAGAAGTTTTAAAGGAAAGGGTAAAGGCAAGCGTGGTCGTCGGAGGTTGAACGGGCGAGGTATCGCGGCATTTCTCCAGAGGCTCTCAGATGAACAACATGATGAGATATTCTTTGGGGGAAAAGGCCGCGGTAAAGGCCGTAGAGAGACCTCAGGTAAAGGTAAAGGTAGGCGGGGAAACCCGCGAGGTAGAGACGGCCAGGTTCTCAAATGCCATGAATGTGGTAGTACCGATCATCTTGTGCGAGATTGTCCAGCGAAGGGAAATGGAAAGGGCATGTCGTCCGAAGTCCATTTCGGCTCAAGCACACCATCCATTGAGTATCTGAGCCTCCAGGACTTTGAGGCTATGGAACAGATATTTTTCACATGGGTCGTTGGCATGGACAACATTGACGAGCTCGAGGGGTATGGTCATGGATTATACGCGTATTACCTCGAGTACGTCCGCCGGTTCGTCATGGGCAGTAATGAACTCACTCCCGTGGAACACGGTACGCTCGGAAACGAGCCTCTTTCCTTCTTCGACTGGATGTTCGGGAACCCAGGCAACATCATGGCCTACGAGAGCGACGACGAGGACACCACTATAGAGGCTTCGCCTTCCGAGGTTCAACGGAACCTCGAACCTCCGCCCGAAATCCCGCCTGGAAACAGGCCCTCTTTGATGGGAGAATATCCCCAGACCACTGAAGACCTAATCGAAATGGAGTCTCAGGCATTTGTTCAGGCCTTCATTGCAGGCGAACCAGATATTCCATTCATACCTCCTGGTTCGCTTGCTCCAGGCGAATATGGACCACGTACCCTTTTGCAGACCCTCATGAGGATGCATGAGATACTCACAATTGGTTATCCTGAGAGTCAAGAACACATCGAAGCTGGCATCATGACAGAACAGGATAATGATGCTTGCGGTAGCTCAGAGCTACTCTTGGCAGCTTTGACTCTCATTGACAGTATAAATCCTCAGGAAGTGCAGAGACACTTGATATACTCCCATGGTAGATGGCGTCGTGCCCTGGAAATGGCAATGGCTATGCGTGGTCATGATCTTCCCCCGCCAGGATGGAATCTCCAGGAGCTGGGGATGAGGCCAAACCATACGGCCATGCGTAACATTGCTAGGCAGCCTATGCTCGTCGATGACCCTGAGCCGACGACTGCGCCTCCTACTCCAGGACAGCCGAGCGACGCCCAGACGCCGGCCATGCAGGGAAACCTGCCTTTACCAGATGCGCCAATGGCCATCATAATTGGTAGTTCGACATCAGAAGAAGTAGAAGGCGATGGTTGTGGGTTAGATGAGGATGACGTCACCATCCTCATGATGGACGTGACTGGTGAGGAAGAGGTCGATTTCGACCCTGATGAGTCTGAATCATCATCACCATCGGCACAAGAGCCACTTGCGCCGAGCTCCACCCAGCAGGGAGACCTGCCTCCATCGAGCGATCCATCTGGGATCGCAGAGGAGCCTCCTCAAGCACCTCCAACGGGTGCCGCTCCTGCTGCATCGGCAGCTTCTTCTGATGAGAACACCAGAAGATCTCGTTCCCATACGCGCGTCAGAGAAGAGCCACATCCCCAGGCTCGACTTCCTCGTGAGTGGAGACAGGCTGGCCCAAAGGAACACGCTCTCAGAAGAGGTGGCCAGCTACTTCCGTACAACGACCCACGACGCCGAAAAGGGGAACACTCGGCCTTTGGCCAGGGCAATCCTGCCTATAGGGACGGCGATGGCAGGCCCATCCGTGGAGGCTATCAGCTTGCAACAAACATCCGCCGCCCTGAAATTCAAGAAGCGCGGACCCAGTTGCGAGATATTATCGCGGCTCGCAAGCAGTATAGGCCTCACGCTGCATGTGGTCCTTGTTCCCAGCCGTTCCAGAATCACAGGCCAGGATGCCCCGTTGGAAACAACGAAGGCCTGAGCCCCAACAGGGGCAAAACCCCTCCTAAAGAGGGCCATCCGCCACTTGGCCCGATGACACCGGAAGAGATCGCAGTAGTGAATAGTCGTCTCGGGATCTTGGGCCACTTGGATCCGAAAGAAGAAGAGAAACCTACTCCGGCTCCAAGGGGAATGGTAGCCATGACCCAGGAAGAGAAAGACGCGCTCT
This sequence comes from Prorocentrum cordatum, assembly GCA_963575745.1. Lineage (NCBI taxonomy): Eukaryota > Dinophyceae > Prorocentrales > Prorocentraceae > Prorocentrum > Prorocentrum cordatum. The sequence continues at coordinate 18,127 of CAUYUJ010016193.1, read as the reverse complement.
TTAGTCTTCCTGGTATGCGAGGAAACTCGCCTGGCGTCTCTAGCCAGTCCCAACAACCAGAGCCGATCATCAAGGACGAGACAAAGGCTCAACGTGTGGCGGAAGATGAGGAGCATATTCGGACAGTAGAAGAACGCACACGCGAGGCAACTCGCAAGATGCTGGAGGATTCCAGCAAGCTCTACATGAAGGGGGCTAGAAAGCCCCCACTCCCACTAACTTCGAAGGCCAAGAGTGAACCCCCGACACCTAAGCCGCCTCCGGCGCCGAAACCGAAGGCGAGCTCTCAGAGCCCTGGGCCAGACGCGCATATGGAGGTGTCTCGATCTGCGACGCCGAAGCCGCCGATTGGCACAGCTCCTACACGAGCATCTGTGCCCAAGCAGCAACCTCAGGACCCCACTGAGGAACGAAGACGTCCGCTTAGCCGCAGTAAGTCCATTGAGAAAAGGGCGGCAGCTTTCGAGCGCAGTGGGTATGCACCTGCGCCGGCTTCGCCTGTGGCGGCTCGTTCCAGGAGGTCCGACGAAGGTGCTTTGTCGAGGGGCACCTGGGTGCCGAAGATCAGGGGCAGCGCCAGTCGCGCATCTCCGCGGGGAAACCCGCCAGGCGCTGCTGCCGCAGCTTCCTCCTCTTCTGGAGCCGCAGCCTCTTCGGCAACAGAGGCTCCGATGCGGGGAAACCCGCCAGTAGTTCAGCTGCACCACCCAGGGGACACATCCTTTACTAGTGGGACTCCAGATCTGATTAGGGATAGACTGGCTCTTCGGAAGCTCCCACCGATACGTTCGGTGGATGAGTCATTCATGAAGGAATGCAGGAAGGCCGGAATTCTTCCCACATCCAATGATATTCTTAAAAGGTTAAGCAAAGCTATCATCAGGATATGTAGACATGCGCCAGATAAGTCACATAATCCTGTGTGGCGCCTGAGATCTTTTGATGATCATGATGGTTGGATTAACCTCGTGGAACTCGTGGCTGACTTTCCGTGGAACACAGGTCACTCGAGGCACGCTGGACATAACCCAAAATATGACGAGGCCAAAGTCATTAGCGAGCAGTTGTATGGTCGCTCGGTTGACCAACTCGCAGCCATCATGATGGAAGTTGTTCATGTTCGTGAACCAGACGGAGAAGAAAAACAGCGCCTTCAATTCAAGGTGCTAATGCGGGACTCCGGCGAGCCCGCTATCTTCGTCCGCGCCTCTCAGGGGCATTCATGGACATTGAAAGCTCCATGGTCGCTGTACAGTTACATTGTACTGTGCGACGAACCCGCTGGGAGACCGGCCCCATACCCTGAAGTCGCCATGCATGGCACTCGATGGCACGCTTTCGAAGGTATCCTGTGGTACGGCCTGTCCTGTAGACCTGAGCACAACACAAAGAAAAGGGGGACAGGCCGTTCACACATCCATTTCGTGCCGACAATGCGCCGCCATGCCGTGAACAGTGGGTGGGACCCAGATTCAGATCTCATCATCGTTGTAGATTGGCGCAAGGCCATACAAGATGGTATGAAGTTCTGTTGGTCCGACAACGGAGTCCTCTTGTCCGAGGGAGATAACGGTATCATTGAACCGTATTACATTTCTCATGTAGAGGACCTGACCACTGGAAGGCAATGGCGCAACCCAGAATATTTGGGGAGCCGCCGTGCGCGAGTCTCTGTCAGTACGATGACTGCCTCAGATAGGTGGGCTGATGTTGGTGATTCCAGCATTAAGTACCAGTGGTCCCGCGACCAAGAGGGCGCTGATCCAGCCATGGTCTACCTCCACAGGGACGTTGGGGACCACTACAGCCCCACCCAGCTGGGAAACCAGCCTGAGATCTTTCGGATCTTTATGATCACCGAGAGTGAGGCCGGGAGCGCGGCTCCAAGCCGTGCCCCAAGCCAAGGGCCGAGCGCCGTGTCTTGGCAGGCCATAAGTACTTCAGACCTGGATCAGATTGCAGCTTCGCTGAACCCTGACCAGGTAGAACAGCTGGCGGACAGGCTGTACCAGCAGGATCCCTGGGCCGCAGGCCAGGGAGCAATGTCCGCTATGGCCACGAGAAATCGTCAAGCCATGCAGGGAAACCTGCCTACAAGCGGACCTGCTCGGTTCGAGCCAATGCACGCAAGCCCCACACAGAGCATGCACACTCCAAGGGGCATGACTCCATCGGGCACTCCGCCAGCACAATCCCCATTTGGGACACCTGTCCGCCCTGCCGTAAACGGCACACTCATGGAGAGGCTAGCTGCGGCTAGGGCTGATCACAGCACAGCCCTCCTCAACATGATGCCGCCCGGCACGCCAACGAGTCAGCAGGGAAACCTGCCTGGTACACCAAGCCACCACAGGGCGGGTATACCCGACGACTATCGCTCAAGAGTGGCGGCCGCGGTACAGCAGGTGCAGAACCATAATCTGCCTCACCCAAGTGGGCAGAGGTGGAGGCCAGCCTGGTCCTGGGAACCGGAGGGTCCCAACCCACGGGACCCCGCTCGGCAACGAGCCTTTATCCCGGCGTTCAACGCCCATCCGAGCATGTCTCAGGGCCAGAGGCCACCACCCACGCAGATGAATCCGCCATTATACCCTGACGGTACAAGGGTCCCGAACAAATTTGTTCGGGAATTGGCGGATCAGATGCGTAACCTCACCAATGTGCGCTGCAGTGACCACTCCATGTGCCCGCACATGGCCTTCATGCCTCCTCCAACATCACCAGAGGTGGTTGTACAACCCACTGCCCATTCAATATCGTCTGGCAGTAGGGGCGTGCCTGACTACATTAGGCAGACGCACCACACTCAGCAGGCATGCTTCAGGAGGAGGCAGGCGGTGCAAAGTGTACGGGACCAGTCACGTGCAGCTGCACTCGACGTGGTGCGGAATAGGGGCTCACCTTTGCGAGGAAACTCGCCTGCCGTGACTCCTACCACTTCCATGCCCAATGTCGAAGTGCAGGAAGTGCTGAATCCAGCGGGGACACCCCCATCAGCCTTCATGCCCTCCGAGACGGTATTGGAGAGGCAGCGGCGGGTATATCCCAGGGTAGCAGACGTAGAAGTCTTTACTGGGATGGAGGACACCTGCGCTGTATGCCTCGAAGACTTTCAGCCCAGGGATAGTGTGTACCGCCTGAGGTGCAATCACCTATGCCACGAGGGATGCTGGAATTCTAACGTGGTGGGCCACGTGACAAACCAGCGTGAGGGAGATCCCCAGCAGCCACCATGTGCGATCTGTCGTGCACCTGGCATTATAACATCGTCCTTCCCATGGACTGGCTCCCTTAGTCAGACTCCCGAGCAGTCAGCGAGGGAGCTGCGGGAGCTGAGGAGCATGGTGGAGGAGATGACGGCCAGGATGCTAGCTATGCAGACAGTTTCGTCACACCAGCAGGGGCACCTGCCTGAAGAGGTAAGGCCGCCTATGGCAACGGGATATTTCGATCAGCTTATCCCGATGACGGCGCCTCAGCAGGGAAACCTGCATGATACTCCTCAGATGTCTCCCCAGAGTGGAGGCGAGGCTGAGATGTCACTGGACCCTGATCAGCTGCGCGAGTTGCGTGCACGACATTTCCAGAATCAGATGGATAATACGCACACAACGTTTATGCTAGATGCCAATAATCCTGAAACTGATAGTCCGTCGTTAGACCTATCAGAATCCTCAGCGGCGTCAGCAGCAACAGCAGCTAGGGCCATCAACATCTCAGCGACGAATGAGGAGTTCGAGGAGTGGCTGCGGTACCGGGATCACGTCACGAACGAGGGGCTGCAAGACATCGCCCTTCACTCGTACCTGACGCTGATAAGGCGCACTACCCGCGAGCAGTATATGAGCATACGTGATGAGTATGCCAACTGGCGGGAGGAGCGTGGTGATCACGCCCAGCACGTGTCGTACTTCCAGTACATTGACCTGGCACGCATGGCCGAGAGCGAGTCGCATGCCAGTGTCGTGCGGGGTAACCCGCCAGGGAGTACGAATGTGCCGCGGGGAAACCCGCCTACCGACACAGCCGACACTTCAGAAACTGTGCACATCAAGCAGCCGAGTAAGACGTTCTTGGATGACGGTGGAAATTCCATACTCATCGACGTCGGTTCGAAGATCAATATCATGGGCGAGAACACGAGCCGTAAGTTCGTCCAGGCTGCTGAGTCACATGGTCGTGCTTGTACGTTCGAGCCCCGCTCTCGTTTGCATGTCAACGGAGTGGGAGAGGGGTCGGCCCCAGCGGATACCGTAGGCACATTTAGCATTGCCTGCGAGTACCAGGGGTCAGGCCAACACGATTCATACAAGACGAACATTGTGTCAGGCTGTGGAAAGGACCTGCCAGCCATCCTAGGTCTCGATAGTATGCAGGACAAACGCACGATCATCGTGCTTGAACGAGGCCAGGAAAAGCTGATATTCCCTGGTAAGGGGCAGGTCAAGATGGAGCTCCCGGAAGGCTCCAAAATCATGCCGACGACGAAGTTGCCGTCAGGGCATCTGTCGATCAGGTGTGATTGTTTTGGAGCTGCGGGGCAACCCGCCTCGAGCTCAAGCAGCACGTCCTTCCAGACAGTGCTGACAGGCGAGCCGACCCCAGCGCAGGAGCGCAATCAATTGCAGGGAAACCTGCCCCAGGGGTTGATGGAGACGCTCGCCAAGGCCACCATGCGAGGCGACAACATCGACGATCTCGAGACGTTCGATTGTTTTGTTGCCAGGACACTGGCCCAGCATGGTGGTAGTGTACCCATGGACGCTGTGCAGTCCCGCCGTAAAATAGTGATGGGATGCACTAATCGTGAATTGCATACGGTCAGCGACGCTAGGTCCAAAGGCGTGCTGAAACAGCTGATGGATAATCCATCGATGCTGACAGCATTTGCGGAGCAATCCGCCTCTGAGGCCACGGCGCGCTGCAGTGCTGAGCTCCAGCATCTGAGGGAAGCCCAGATGTTGGCAGATATTGTAGGCACATCTTCTTCATCTTGAAGATGGCAGGGCGACGTCGCCCCCTCGTCGTCTTGCCTGATGGCTGAAAAGCCGGGGGGTAACAAGGACAGCGGGGCAACCTGCCTTAGTAAGAGGGCTTTTGTCATTGAAGATACGAGGGAGGCATGTGCCGACCTCCGCACACGAGGTTATATGTGTGACCGTATTTCCCACAACGAACTTATGACAAGCGTGGGCACAAACTATCTAGGTGCGGTGATCAGTGGAGATTACACTCTCATATGGATCAGTACTCCGGGTGACTGGTATATACGAACTCCAGGAAAGAGAGTGGCCCCACACTGGTCACGTATCCAGAACCTGTTGATAAAGGCCAAGAAACTCCGCATGAAAATCATCATATTCGGTCCCCCAGGATATGTTTGGAAGTTATCTCCAGTACGTGATACTCTGGAAGATCTAAAGTTGTCAGTAATACGGATGCGTTTGTGTCATTTCGGTATTCGGTTCAATATGCAAGACAATACACCAAGTGGTACATATATGCAGGTAGCATCATCGATACCGATTAGCTCGAAGCTGTGGACATGTACCTGTAAGCAGGCCATACCACAACATGTGTTGGACTGGTACGGCCATACGGTACGACATGCTGAATGGCGGGCTCAGACACGTACTACACTCATCCGTTACCTAAACGACAAAATCCTGGGGAGTACCACCACGCACGGAAACGTGCCCGTATACTTAAATACGTATACACGTACAGACCATAATACTCGTCATTACGTGACGACTCATAAGGGAGGACCAAAATGGTCTGAAGTTATCCGACGTGTAACAATCAACCTGGATACCAACGCGGTTATTCAAGATATCTCAGTTACCGATCAACCAACAGGGTATGATTGGCATGCACCATTACCTGCAGGGGTTGCCAACATCAGTACTCGGTTGTACTGGCAACCCGAGGAACCGGTCTTGCTCGGAAACGAGCCTACTCAATCACCACAGAAACATAGACGCGTCATCATAGATGACTGTTCTCTCCCCCTCCCGACTCTGGCGATTGACGCATGTACCCATTCCACCACGACAATGAGTACACAGACCGACGAACAAAACGAGCAAGCTTTACCCACTGAATCGCGTATAAAGCAGAAGGAAAGGCTCAAAGCCGAAAAGGAAGCAGGCATCAAGCCTCGCCGCATTAAAAAGCACGTCGAAGACGGAAATGACGATTGCGGCGATGACTTGTCAGGACTCGGACAGGATCTTATGGCAACCTGGAGTACTGACGCCCCTGTTGAGCTGATAAGCTCCGACGAGGACGATGACCTGTTCCTTACCCTTCCCACATCTATGCCCGACACACACGCTAACATATACAGCATAGTTGCTACACTATGCTACGGCCATAACAATTGCGTGGATATGTTGGAGCTTTGTGGTGGTGAGGGTGGCATCTCAGAGCTTGCCTTCTCAAGGGGACTTTCCTCAGGCGGCAACTTGGACAAGACTACATATGTCGACCTGGGAGACCCCTCGGTGCAGCAGGTTATAGATCATTACTTTAAGATATGCTACGTACGAGTTGCCATACTGCAACCCAGCTGCCGCACCACAGGACCACCATCTTACTATAACTACAAAGTCAACTATAACACTTGGGAACAGCACCACAGAGAAGACTTACCACACATAATCTATTGTGGTAAAATTGCTGTTACCCAAGATGACGCTCAGAGATGGTTTATACGCGAACAACCGACAGGAACATGGGTGGACGATATCTCTCCATGGACGAAGCTTGCCAACCGACCACACATCACGACCGTACGCATTGATCAATGCGCTACTGGACTCAAAGATACGACTGGTGACTATATCAAGAAGCCGACAAATATCACCAGCAACGACAAGACAATTCTTAAACCCTTTGAGCGACTCAAGTGCAACGGTCAGCATGTGCACGCACAACCGTGCAACCCCGAGCTTTCACTGGCACAAAAATACACTCGACGACTGCAGTCTGCCTTCGTGGAAGCCGTCTACTTGGCGAAAGCCATTGACACCACGCGCGGAAACGCGCCTATAAATACTGCACATGCTTATCCCGCCGACCTTCCTGAGCAAGCTGAACCAGGTGAAGGTATGAGACGCATCGGTGATCTTATCATCCCAAAGGTGGCTACGTGCCCGGCATGCATCGACAACGTCCGAAAGGACAGTCCTAGCCATAACAGAGACCCTACGCAGTGCAAATATCATGACTCTATCTCTGTATACTGGCCATGTCCAGCATGTCAGAGGGATCTTACGAGAAGCAAGGGTGTTAAGAATCACCTTGATACCGAACCTGGTAAATGTCGTTTTGCTGAACCATTTAAACTACCAGACGACCACGACCCCGAAGGCAAAACCGTGCCAGCTTGGTGGAAACCCCTACCTAAACCTGGTGAGGGCCAAGCTTCAGCTTCAGGTGGCCGCCAAGGCGCACACGCCAGGCCACCGCGACCACGTTCCTTCGGTAACGTCGATCCGACATCTGGCACCAGCAGCTACGACCTGCTACGAGACGCCCCCGAGCGTGGAAACACGCCTTCTGCATCTTCTAGCGATGCGCCACAGGTAGCGGCCCGCCGCGGACGTCTACAAGGCGTACCACCACCTCCAGACGCAGTCAACACAGGGGATCAACTACGTAGGGCTACAAGGAACCCTCTTGCCTCCACCGGCTCTGGGGCTCCACGACTACCCGACTGGACGAGATTTGACATCCAACACAGTCTACAGAGTCTACGTAGTCACGAACCCCATGTTGTGAAAAAGGAACTCCGAAAACTGCATCTGCGATGGTATCATGCGAAGGAGCCAAAAATGAGGTTAATCCTCGAAAAGGTGGGGCTTGATAATGTTCGACTGAACATGATCAAGGAAATCTGCGGTACCTGTCGGGAATGTAGAGCATGGGAACGTCCAGGAAACTCGACATTACCATCGGTAAGCCTCCCTGGTAACTGGCTCGATGAAGGGGAAATGGACCTCATGTTTTACAAGAAACGGACCATTTTTCATATTATGGACCGTTGTATTCGCCTGGCAGCAGGCCTAGAGATTTCCGACAGAGAACGCGACACTATCATCGACGCCTACCACTATTGCTGGATTGCCTATCACGGACCCTTCAAAGTTTTATACTCAGACGGAGAAGGCGCCCTGAATAACGATGCCGCTAAAACCATGATGGCCAATAAGGGCACGGAACTTCGTATCCGAGCTCCTGGCCAACACGCGACTTCAATTGAGTCACGAAACGGCATTCTCAGAGGCGTCCTCCACATGATTGAGGAAGAATTGAACAGACACAACATCCCTGTTGTATTCACTAGAGTATTGGCGGAAGGCATCTTCGTTACTAATGCGTTTACGTTTTATAACGGAGTATCGCCATATCAGGCACACACAGGACGTCAGCCCTCCTTCTTTCCTGATCTCGATACCCTTGACTTCCCCAAGGGACCCGAGACTTCAGGACACGAACGAGAACGTCGTGTAAGGGAAGTCAGCCTCGAAGCCATAACTCAGGCTACTGCTGTAGCCAAGACAAATCGGGCTCTTAGGGCTAAGACGATTCCTGACGGTGCTCGCCTCTACTCATCAGGGGATTTGGTCGACTACCACCGACCTACTGCCACCAAGGACGACCATGGAGGCTGGAACGGCCCATTCCCGGTGATCCGAAACGTGCCTGAAAGAGGACATATTGTTGTCAAGGCAGGATCTCGTGAGGTAATTGTGATGTATCCTGATGCTCGTCACACACTATACATCGAATGTCTCCTCGCACGGGAACTTGGCATGGATAATATGGCCATGCAAACCGTCCTTGCTTATGTGGCACACCTCAGCGCAGGGAAACCTGCCAAAGTTTTCGGGTATATCCCCGATTACAAGGGAAACCTTAATCTGTCAGACGACAGCAAGTTTCACCCGCGCGTACACTTAGCACTACAGTATCTCGTACGGAATTACTTCCGAGTAGAACATGTAGTAGCAGTTCGATTGGCTAAGAGTGTGTCAAGCCTACCTGCAGTAAAGTACGCCACCGGGTCTACGCTGATCCACTATGACAACGACATCAGCCCGGCGTTCCACTATTACGAATGCGTGGGCACTGGCTTAAACATTTCTCAGATCACTGGTAGCACTCACTCCAGACTTATTCAATGCTTGACTTCACGTGTCCCTTCCTTAGGATTTCACGACGATTTGGCTAAATATCAGCATCCAAGCAACACGTCTGGAGAACACGAGTCGCCTGGAAACAGGCCTTCTCCAGACACACCAGACGCTTCATCGCCGAGCGAAGGCCGTCTGTCGACAATCTATGAGGAAAATGAGGAACACAATATTGAAGCTATGATGCTGGAAGAGTGGTACGACGAGCTACGTATGGACCTTCATCCTACGACGATTACCGATGATTATCTTTATTGCGTCCCAACAACTATGCTGCCCGACCAGTGTGTTTTGGTTTCAGCATTTGTGGACGAAGATGATATTATATCATCAGATATGCTCGGAGACGAGCCGAAATCATGTGAGTCCTGTCTAGTCTCTCTTTGTTCAAACACAGCCGACGAGAGCTACTCTCTAGACAGTGATGAATACGGTCCTTACGTTGAACTATGCTTTACATCAGAAATGTCTAAAATAGTGTTGGACCAGACTCAACTTGCACAGCTCGATACCGATATGGTCGCAACGATGAGAGTATATGTATCCTCTGCTGCTAAACGTGCTGTGGTTGTCAAAGAAGATGATCTACTAACCAAAGCCGACATAGCAGCACATCCAAAGGAGGTTAGTGAAGCCTTATATACTGAGCTCAAAATCTGGATTGATAATCGATGCTTTGAGATGTACGATTTATCCAAAGCTTCCAACATCATGACGTCCAGATATGTATACAAGTGGAAGTTCGTAAAGATGGGTACCGAGAACGTTAAAACCATTCGTCTCAGACTGGTCCTTCGTGGATTTATGGATACTGAGGCTTTTGATGTGGAAACATTCTCGGGAACCGCCCGAAGGCAGTCCCAACGACTCCTGGCAAGTGAAGCGGCATGCCATCCAGAGTGGATCTTAGCATCCATGGATATCGATAAGGCGTTCCTCAAGGGTTTGACCTATGAGGAACTTGCCCATGCCACCGGCGAGGAAACTCGCATGGTTTGCTTTACTCTTCCACCAGGAAGCGCTCAGGTACTTCGTACATTACCCGGCTTCTCATCCTACGACGAAAGTCGACGCTGTCTTAGATGCCTTAAACCAGGAACGGGTACTAAGGACGCTCCAAGAGCGTTCTCTCTCAAACTTCGTACGACCACACGAGCTATAGGACTTACACCGACCAGCTACGATCCTGAATTTGAATTCAGCCAAGACCTTCTGACGGCAAAACATGTAGATGATATTAATATGACAGGTCTAGAGAAAAATATAGACGACTATGTACAACGCGTCGAAAAGGTGTTTGGCAAATGCAAGCTCAACAAGCACACATATACGAACTGCGCCGTTCGCTACACTAAGAATGATCAGGGAGATGTGATCATGGACCAGGACGAGTACATTAAACAACTACGTCCTATCACACACCCAGAACTTACAGGAGCGGCGGCCGACGCCAAAGCCACGAAACTCATTACCGACATGTTCGTCAGCCTGCGAGGAGCCCTCGCCTATGCCCTTCTTACCCAAATCTGGCTCATGGTATATGTGGTCTCTCTTCAGAAAATTCAAGAGCCCACCAATTTGCAAGTCAGACGTTTGAATGCTGTGACGCGAAAGCTGATCAGCAGCCCGAAACGTATCACCTTCCCTCGGATGAAGCCGACGAATGAAGTTGACATCCATAGCGATTCGGGGTATCGGAAGCTTACCGGGGAGGAGGATGACGAGACCAAGGGCTACGGCATACGCGGGGCCAACGTACTACGGCGAGGAAACTCGCCTCAAGGCAAGTCCGTCGTTCACCTCTGTGACGGACTATGCAAATCACACCGATTACAGGTGAGGTCCAGTTATGCTGCGGAGGCACTTGCAGCCGCACATAACCTTGATGAGTGTTACCCTACGCTCATTACTCTCCACGAGCTTAAGGCAGGGGCTTTGACTCCACGACAACTACGAGACATGCGTGAAGTTGGAGGCCTTGCTATCAAAGTCTCTCTTACCATAGACGCTGAGTCCGTCTACAAATCTTTATCAAGCAGGGATCTCAAAATACCTACAGAACGGACTCTGCTTGGACATATCAGTTGGATACGTGAGCTCATGGATATAGGTATAGTACATAATGTGCAATGGTGTGATACTAGGGATATGACCGCAGATGGGCATACAAAGGGAAGCATCGATCGGGAGCTGCTTCTGGAAGTGATGTCAGGCACTCAGTCATTTAAGTATGACGTGAAGCAATTTGTTCCCTTTCGGGGTCCCGAGGACAGAGACAAACCCAAGTCTAATCAATTTTAGTCTGTCCTTGTTGCCCTCGCGGTCCAGTTTGCCAGCACGGGCGCCTACTATAAAGGCGCCCCTTTAGCTGCTCGGAAACGAGCCTTATATTTCACGCCTGGCAACGAGCCGGCTTCGTACAACTCAGGCTCTTTGCCTTAATACACATTTGCTTGGTGAGGTATGGCCTAATTTTGGCTTACCTCTAACTAAGCCGATAGCCCTTCATTGTTTGAAGGGGCTGTCCTGTATTTGCGTGAAATACTTTGCGAGGAAACTCGCCTTACAGTCTGGTGTTTGACCAGACTGTACGCACTGTTTTCTTTTCTTTGCAAACAGTCGTGCGCGCGATCTTTGCGTGCGACTATGCTCTCCGTCTCCTCCCCTCCCGACTTTAAGGGTAGCTCTTTGGGAGATGTTACAGTATCGGGAGCATAGCTCGCGCGCCGCTGCATTGGGCTCAAGGCACGCGCGCCCTATTTGCCCGGACACTGCTTGTGTTCGCTATGTGCTGGAAAGATCATTACATCGATCTTATCCTATCTTACCCATCCACCCCTCATACTGTACCCTCACAGCAGAGCGATGGATGCAATTTGCCAGGCTATATGCCCTATTTGAGTTACCAGGCTCACTTTCGACTTCCAGTGGCTGCCAGTGGCTCGATCTAACGGATTACCCCTGCATGCCCTACAAGGGCATACCCCCGAGCCTGACCCAGGAATCGAAACGGGGGGGGGGGATGTCGGCTAGATTTTCGTCGTTTGGCTCCGGAGTACGCATCCCATCCCGGTTTTACTTCTGGCGATTCCTCCAGGGCCTCGAACACGGTGGTGTCGCCACCGTCGTGGAAGTCGTTGCTCTTGTTCTTCCTGTAGCGGAGCACGTCGTCGGGCGTGCACACGAACAAGATGATGACGTCCGACAAGCCCTCCTTCATCAATCGAACGACGTTGTCATTCTTCTCGTCCATGACCCTGGCCAACTTCATCGACGTGGTGATGGTGTCCCCACTGATCATAGTGTAGCCCCCTTCGAGATCGGGATCGGCCCTTGCCTGAAGCTTCCCGCGGAGTTCTCCATAATACCCCTCTGCCAGGAATCGCAGTGCATATTTTTTTCGTGGTGCTGGCAACTGACCTCATGTTCATGGCGTCGCGCTTCACCATCTCCTGGCCCGTCTCTTGGTTCCACACGAAGACGCGCCGCCTCTGCTCCTCAACATACACATGGTTGGTAACGTCCCACAGCAGAGAGCCTTCTGAGACCAAAACTCGTGTTCCTCCTCCTCATCCTACCTCCTCCTCCTCCTCCTCCTCCTCCTCCTCCTCCTCCTCCTCCCTCCTCCTCCTCCTCCTCCTCCTCCTCCTCCTCCTCCTCCTCCTCTCCTCCTCCTATCCCCTCCTCCTCCCTCCTCCTCCTCCTCCTCCTCCTCCTCCTCCTCCTCCTCCTCCTCCTCCTCCTCCTCCTCCTCCTAGTCCTACCCATCAGCATCATCATTGCCGCATCTTCCTCCTCTCCTCCTCCTCCTCCTCCTCCGCCTCCTCCCCCTCCTCCTCCTCCTCCTCCTCCTCCTCCTCCTCCTCCTTCTCCTCCTTCTCCTCCTCCTTCATGCTCCTCCTCCTCCTCCCTCTCCTCCGCCTTCTCCTGACTCCTACACTTACCAGGCCCCAGGCTCCTTGCAGGCCAGGATAACGGATGGCGGCGATGTTGAGGCCCTCGGCGAGGGGCGCCCATTTCTGCTCCTCGGTGATCACAGCCAGGACCGAGGCGACGTCCTGGGGGAAGGCTTCGGGGGGGCGAGGGGGGGAGGGGTGCAGGAGGAGGAGGATGCTTGCCCAAGAAAGCGAATCGTTAACCACCCCCTTTTGGAACGGCGCATTTGGCTGGGGGTAACGCTTCGGCAACGGACGGGGCAACAAAAATCACAGTCGAGAACGGAGGAGGAGAAGGAGGAGGAGGAGGAGGGGAGGAGAGGAGGGGCATGAGGGAGGAGGAGGAGGAGGAGAGGAGGAGGAGGAGGAGGAGGATGAGGAGGAGGAGGTCAGGGAGGAAGAGGATGAGGAGGAGGAGGGATGGAGGAAGGAAAACCCAAGTCCGTGCAGCCAACAAGACTAGGCCAGTACTCCCAGCTGTTGTTGGCGGCGAGACCAGCAGCGCCAGTTGCCATCGGCGCAGAGAGGCTAGTCAAGAATTCTAGAGCAGACCTGTCTGGGCGGGATGCCTCGAGGTAAACTTTGGAGCTGTGTGGCCGTGTGCTTTGAGCACGAGCTGCTTCGGCGCAAGGGCGGGGGAGGTTCTCGCAGTGGCTCTGTCCCTGGAGAATTCCGCGTCGCCACGGCAGGATTCACGCCCGACGCCCCGAGCTGCGATTCGCATACGATTGGCGTCATTGGTTTCGAATCAGACGAGATTATGGTGAGAACGCGCCCAAGGGGCCCAAGGGAAGGTGTTGGGCCAAGCAACTTAGGAGAGCAGGGGGAGGGCGACGGGGGTGTAAATGTCAAGCTGTACGCGCAAGGGGCAGGTCCAACTTAGACCCTCCGAGCGAAATGATGAGCCCACTGTAGCAGCAGTAGGCATGACCGAACTTGCCCAGTTAGGCATTCATGGAAGTAGACAAGCCGAGGGATATGCCCTATCCATCCCTAACCCATGCAAGGCCACAGCACGGAGAATATGGCTGATAATGCGCAAAGGAGGAGGAGCAGGAAGAGGAGGAGAAGCAGGAGCAGAAGCAGCAGAAGGAGGCAGGAGGAGGCGAGGGGAGAGAGTCGGAGATAGAGAGAGAGAGAGATAGAGACAGAGAGAGGGAGAGAGAGCAGTGAGCGAGGAACGGAACGAGGAAGGGGCGGGAAGCATAATGCGTGGAGGGAGGCAACACGGGGCTGCGTGTTCTGTCGCGGCGATTCAATCCGCATCCGTTCTGGCATGTCATGTCGTTAACTCTCGACCCGCCATCTCGAACTATTCCGCTAGTGGTATGCCGCCGACCGACGTTGCAACGCGCACCATTCAAACGAAATCAAGCTGCTGACTGCTGGCATGACTGACTTAGTAGTGGGGCTGGCGTAGCAAACTAGATCAACTCGCGCTCCAAAACATCAGGACGTCAAGTCGAGCGCGGGCTACTGGCTGGCTCCAGGGCGGTGGCGAAATCACAATGCACAAACTGAAACTGTGAGTTCCCTTGCCCCTCCCTCTGAAATTATGCGGTCAGAGATCCGAAACCTCAAATTGTGAGATGCCACCCTGATCGACTACCCCAGCGCAAAACCACAAGGGAAATGGAAAAAACACCCAAAAATAAGGCAAACAAATCCTTATCTCTTTGAAAAATAAGGGAAACCATTCCCTTGGAAAATAAGGAAATGTTCTTTATTTCCTGAGGACATAAGGGAAATTTCCTTATTCCCTACCTAGTCTCTGCCTAGAAGGGTTCTTACTCTCGTTGCTTAAAGGGCCGGGCAGTCAGTGCTAACCGCCCCGGGCGGTTCCCCCAGTCCCCGCCCCGCGGTTCCCCCAGTCCCCTGGGAGCTTTAGCCTTAGCTCTAGCTTTAGCTTAGCTTTAGCTGTAGCTTTAGCTTTAGCGCTTTAGCTTAGCTTTAGCTTAGTGTTAGCTTAGCTTTAGCTTAGCTTTAGCTTAGCTTCAGCTTAGAGTTAGCTTAGCTTTAGCTTAGCTTCAGCTTAGTTCTAGCTCAGCTTTAGCTTAGTGTTAGCTTAGCCTTTAACTTTAGCTTAGCTTTAGCTTAGCTTCAGCTGAGCTTTAGCATAGCTTTAGCTTAGCTTCAACTTAGCTTCAACTTAGCTTTAGCTTAGCTTTAGCTTAGCTTTCGCTTAGCTTTAGCTTAGCTTCATCTTAGTGTTAGCTTAGCTTTAGCTTAGTGTTAGCTTAGCTTTAGCTTAGCTTTAGCCTAGCTTTAGCTTAGCTTCAGCTTAGTTTTAGCTTAGCTTCAGCTTAGCTTTAGCTTAGCTTTAGCTTAGCTGTAGCTTAGCTTTCGATTAGCTTTCGATTAGCTTCAGCTTAGCTTTAGCTTAGCTTTAGCTTAGCTTTAGCTTAGCTTTAGCTTAGCTTTAGCTTAGCTTTAGCTTAGCTTTAGCTTAGCTTTAGCTTAGCTTTAGCTTAGCTTTAGCTTATCTTTAGCTCTAGCTTTAGCTTAGCTTTAGCTTAGCTTTAGCTTAGCTTCAGCTGGGCTTTAGCTTAGCTTTAGCTTAGCTTCAGCTTAGTGCTAGCTTAGCCTTAGCTTAGCTTTAGCTCAGCTTTAGCTTAGCTTTAGCTTAGCTTTAGCTTAGCTTTAGCTTAGCTTTAGCTTAGCTTTAGCTTAGCTTTAGCTTAGCGTTAGCTTCGCTTTACTGTTACTACTAATGCTGCTTTCCTAGAGGCTCCAACTCCGAGGTAGGGTCGCACTGGGGTATTTTTTTCAGGAAACAAGGGGAAATCCTTACTTCCCAGAAAAATGATGAAACATCCATTACTGTTTCAAGAAATACGGAGAACATCCTTATTTCCTGGCCCTCCCAGGGCCTCGCCAGGAAGGGCACCAGAGGCAGCTCAGATCAGGGCGGGGAGGGTGGAAGTGCCAGGGGCCTTTCCCGAGCGGCGCCTCCAAGGGCCACGGTGGGTAGGAGGTGCGGGGAAGGAGGTGATGGGTGAGGTGGGTGAGGGGGGGGGGGGGGGGGGAAGGGGAGGGGATTGGAAGGGGGGGGGGGGGGGGGGGGGGGGGGGGGAAGGGGGTGGGGGGGGGGGGGGAGGGGGAAAGGGGGGGAGGGGCGCGGGGGGGGGGGGGGGGGGCGGTGGGAGAAGGCGGGGGGGAAGGGGGAGGGGGGGGGAGAGAGGGGTGGTGGGTGGGGCAGGCGGGATGGGGGAGGGAGGGGGGAGGGGGGGGGGGGGGGGGGGGGGAGGGGGGGAGGGGGAGGGTGCGGCGGGTGGGGTGTGGGTAGGGAGGGGGGGGGGGGGGGTGGGAGGGGTGGAGGGGGGGGGGGGGGGGGGGGGGGGGGGGGGGGGCGGGGGAGGGGGGGGGGGGTGGGGGGGGGGGGGGGAGGGGAGGGGTGCGCCTGGGGGGGGGGGCGGAGGGGGAAGGGGGGGTGGGCCCAAAACCCCTAGCTGAGGCAGCTCCTGCCTCACTACCAGGTTTGCAAAAAAAGCCTTAGTGAGCAAGAGCGTTTTTCGTGTTTTTAGACCGAATCGGAGGGGATGGGAAGGGGAAGGGGAGGGGGTGAGGGGCAATGGGGGTGAAGGGGGAGGGGGCGATGGGGGAAGGGGCGAAGGGGGGGGGGAACGGGCGAGGGGGGGTGCAGGAGAAGGTGGGCGGGGTGCTTAAATATTCAACCCAGCATATACCACGTCGCCCAGAAGCCTCATCGACAGAAGCGACTACGCCGCCTCACTTGTCCACCGACATGCGGCCTGAGCAGCGCGATGGCCTGTCTGGGGTAAAGGGGGAGGACTTATTGGGCGTAGTGGGGCGGCCACCCTTCCCCTTCTTGGAGCGTTTCTTCTTCGGGGTGTCGAGGTTCACCTTCAGGGGGCGGCGCGTCGAGCGCAACTTCGCCGTGTCGGCCGAAAGCTGGGAGTGGGCGCTCTCGCTGTCGGAGTCGCCTGTTCGCTGCGCCCTCGGAGTCAACCGCCGGGCGCTCGTTGTCAGCGGCCCCTCCCCCGAAGAAACAATCCACGCATATCCCGTAGTAGCCGATGTCGCTTGCGCCGATCCCCTTCGAAGAAACATCAGCGAAGTCACTGTGAGGGAAGCGCCGTCCACATCCCAGGTCGCCCCCTGGCATCAGTCGGCTGAACTTGCAAGGGAGGATATCGTCATCAAATGGGGCGCCTTGGATTTGAGACATCATCTGAGCGTTGGGTCCAGGGCCTACGCCGAAGCGGGGGCTCGGGTGGGGGCGCAGCGCTTCTCGAATCTAAGCTCGAGCAGAAGCGCCCTCGGTCGACGATGGATGCCCCCCCCTGGCCAGGAAACAAGACTGTGAATTGTAATGGCGATGATGATGCTGGTGTCGTGTCGTGGCTGGTGGTTTCGTTGTATGTGATGACGGTTGGAATGGTATGGTGGTACGATGCCGATTGCGATGATGCGATGTGTTGTCGTGTGCGCCGCGGCCCGAGGCCCGACGGCAATCTATTGCGCGGCAACGTTGCAGAAAGCTGCGCAAATATGGCACATTGCTTCCCTGCGTTTCAAATCAGCTGGCATGCTCAGCAACGACGTGGCCCCGAGGACCGACCGAGAACGTTCAGCCAAGTTCACTTGCGAATGGAAGCCCCGCGAGCACGACAAATGACGGCAATCTATTGCGCGGCAACGTTGCAGAAAGCTGCGCAAATATGGCACATTGCTTCCCTGCGTTTCAAATCAGCTGGCATGCTCAGCAACGACGTGGCCCCGAGGACCGACCGAGAACGTTCAGCCAAGTTCACTTGCGAATGGAAGCCCCGCGAGCACGACAAATGCGCTGACGTCAGACACATGCAGCACCCAAACACTGGCTCGGAAGAGCCCCCCCGGGCAGTTCCTCGCACACACCGCACGCGCTGGAACTGACGCTACCTGGCCCAGTGTTGTCGAGCCAAGCTTCCCACATCTGTTTAAAGGTTATGAGGCGTTCTTCGAGAGGAGATCGCATGTCCGTTGACG
>CAUYUJ010016192.1:265221-291207 GCA_963575745.1 Prorocentrum cordatum | reverse complement strand
AAGTAGGTCGGGCTTCCGCCCGCCCCCTCAAGAGCAGGGAAGAGGGACAACCGTTCGACTCTTCAAGTTGGAAGGCGCCTGAGGTTAATTGGGACCTGGGAGTCCAAAGATCCGACTTTCAACGACAGGTTTGTGGTCGCAGACTCGGGGGCGTCCAAGAGGGGGGCGTTCAAGAGGGGGGTTCGCAACTCATGGCCCGAGGCACGTGCGCGGCCCAGGGAGCCCAGGGAACGCGTGAAAGTAAGACGAGGCGCCATGAAATCTGGGGAGGTGTCATGGCCCTGTCCATGATACCCCCACCCCTAATGCTAGAAAGCCCAGGGTTCGCTAGGGAATGGCTTCCCTCCAAAACGACGAAACCCTTCCAAAACCCTCCCGAAGCCATCCGAAGAGCCAGCGAGAACCCTTCCCCGAGGGTTCTCGGAGGGATTCGGGAGGGCTTCGGCTGTTTTGACAAGGAACCAGCCCTTAGCGAACCCTGGACTTTCTAACCCTGACGTCATCAGCCCCCTCCTGTCGGCACCCGACACTGTAACCCTGGCTCTGCAGGACCCTGCAAGAGCCCGCGCTCTGCCTGATCCCCCGCTCGCACCGACCCCCGTCGCGAAGCTCCCGGTCCTGCCCCTCGCCGTCGCTCGGACGTCCATCCCCCAATGTCGAAAAAGACCCAAGGGCCTTTGGGGTCGTTTTCGAAAGATGGCCCAACATGAGGAGGGACCAACAACGGCATAAACATAAACGAGAGGTTCTGTTTATGCCGCTTCAGGTTCTTCGAAAAATCCTCCTCGAGGGCCCTTGCCGAGAGAAGCTGCACGCGCCCGAGCGATGCGGGGGCGGCCCGGGTCCTGGACCACGCTGCACGCGCCCCCGCGCGAGCGCCCGGCCGCCTCCGGCTGCCGGCGGACGCCCTCGAGAGAAGGCCGCTCGGCCTCGAGGCCCGGGAGCGGCCCCTCCTCCGCCGCGCAGCGGGGCGCCTCCTGGAGGGGTCAGCGCTGGGCTGGCGCCTCGGTGTTGGAGGCTGGAGGTTCGGGGCTGGAGGTCCTCGGACGCTCGCGTCGGTGCCCCCCGGCTTCCCAGCCTCGGGGTGCCCTCCAGCGACTGCGCCTCGCCGGGGGCGTGGCGTTCCGCGGGTGCCCAGACCGTCCCGAACGGCCGCTGGAGGCCCAGGCCATGGCCCGAAAACCACCAGGGGACCAGCTCAGGGGGGGAACATCGAGCTTGCATCGGCGTCTTCGCAGCCTCCCCCCGAAGACACAGAAAGAAGCTTCTCAGTGGAAGGCGCGGGGGCTTCCGAGAGGGCCCGCCGCCCTGTGCGAAGGCCTCCTCCTGCTGATTTCCCCCCCCCCTCGCTCGCCGCCGAAGTATGTGGACGTGTTACTTGTGTGTCTGTCTTCGCTGACTTTAGCGAAGCTCGCCACCGTGCCAGCGCAGCAGCAGGAATGCTCTTGAGCTTAAAGCTTGGTCCAATTCAGTGCCCTGATTGAGATGGCGCGGGTTTTGAGCGCCCCATCCCTGTCCGCAGCCTCGTGCTGTTCAGATTGTCCTCCATCCTCACTGTTCTCCTCCTCCTCCTCCTCCTCCTCCTCCTCCTCCTCCTCCTCCTCCTCCTCCTCCTTGCACCTTTGAGGCCCAAGGGGGGCCGCTGAGGGCAGCGCACTTCCAGTGGGCGCAGCTGCCCCGAGCCTGGCACGCCCGTGGCGCGACTGGCGCGCGACCGCACCACGGCGGGAGCCGTCTGCACCGAGGTGGACGACGAGCGCGGCGGAGCCCAGCCAGGATGCTGGAGGAAAGAGAGCTCTGCACAGACACCGATTCTGGCCAGGCCCATCCTGAGCCCAGGATCGGTGCGTACGCCCTCCTACCTTGGCTAGGAAGGTATATGCACCGATCTGGGGTCAAGGATGGGCCTTGCCAGGATCGGTGCATGTGCATAGTTCCCTTCGCCCGGTATGTGTTGGACTTCGTGGAGGCGGCCACTTCGGCGGCGGTCTCAGCGGCGGGGGCGGCGGCTGTGGCGGCAGTCCAGCCGGCTCCTGCAAAAGCGAGGCCGCGGCCATCCCTCGCGCCGATGCTGGCCCTGGCCATCGAGAACGGCGTGATGGAGCCGGCGGCGCCACCATCTCCACCGCCTGGTCAGTGGACACTGGTGGCACCTCCGCTGTTGGCGCAGCTTCGCAGCAGGAGCCAGTCAGCGGCGGAGAACGTGGAGCAGCAAGAGGCAGCCCGGAGCAGATGGAGATGCCGACGCAGTGGATCGGCGCGAACTCCACGAGCCCCGAGTTGCCGCAGGACAAGAGCAAGAAGGAGAAGAAGGAGAAGAACAAGTTCAAGCGGGAGGCAAAGAAGGCCAAGAAGGCGGAGCGGGATTACAGGAGGCGGAGCCGTTCTCGCTCCAGCCATCCAGTGGACTGAAGGCTGAGGACCTCCTCGACATCTACAGCGACGATGGACACGAGGACTACCATGATGGCGACGACGCGGCCGACGGCTGGGCGTGCTGGCATCGTGGCAAGCTTCCCGAGGACCCCTTCACGGACGTGCGTAGGCTGAACATGGAGGCCCTCGCGAAGACGGAGCGTGCGCGGGAGACTCGCCTCTCCCTATGGCGGCTGAAGGCGGACATGCTTGTCGGCGTCATCGGCCCCAACAAGGAGGTGTTCCTCGACTCCGTCGGCGGCGGCGGCATCGGCAGCACGTTCGAGAAGGACTACAAGGAGTACGAGTTCGAGGGCGACAACGGGCACTTCAAGGAGCTGACCGTGGCCCCCGATAGGGATGACATCCTCGTGGAGCTGGCGGCGGTGCCGCCGTTCCCCATGCTCGAGAGCGGATACTAGGACTCCGAGGTGCAGGCCGCGAGCGCGGAGACGGAGCAATTCGTGGAGGCGGACGAGAGCGACGAGGATCTCCATGCTCGTCAAGTCCCTGTTCGAGGAGTGCAAGGAAGCGGTCGTGGCCAAGGGCGTCGGCTGCACGAGCTTCCTGGATCGGCTGCACGCGCAGCCCGAGTACCTGGGCGCGCCGAAGGCCCTCCTTGATGGCAGTAGTTGACCTCGTGGTCTGAGGGGCAACCAACCTGGGGCCGTCAGACCACACAGGGAATTTTGCCTTGTGTCGTGCGGCTCGAGGTGCAGGAAGTCTGAGGGGAAAGTCGAGGTGGGGGTGGCTTCTGACTGCAGGCCTAGGCCGTCCTCTCCTGGTCCCCTTGGGCCCTGGGGGGCGCGTTCCCTGGGGCTGGGGCGCCCGCCACCCTCCTGGTGGCGGGCTGGTTTTCGGCGCGTTCTCTGCGCCCTGCAGTCGGGAATCGGCCTCGCCTTGACTGCCCTCCGCGCCGGCCGTGGCGAGCAGGTCTTCGGGACCTTCGGGTAGTCTCCAGTCTCCAGCCTCCTCCTCCTCCTCCTCCTCCTCCTCCTCCTCCTCCTCCTCCTCCTCTCCCCCTCCGCCTCCGCCTCCTCGTCCTCCTCCTCCTCCTCCTCCTCCTCCTCCTCCTCCTCCTCCTCTCCTCCTCCCTCCTCCTCCTCCTCCGCCTCCTCCGCCTCCTCCGCCTCTCCCGCTCCTCCGCCGCCTCCGCCGCCTCCGCTCCGCCTCCGCCTCCGCTCCGCCTCCGCCTCCGCCTCCGCCTCCGCCTCCGCCTCCGCCTCCGCCTCCGCCTTCCTCCTCCTCCTCCTCCTCCTCCTCCTCCTCCTCCTCCTCCTCCTCCTCCTCCTCCTCCTATCCTCCTCCTCCTCCGCCCTCCGCCTCCTCCGCCTCCTCCGCCTCCTCCTCCTCCTCCTCCTCCTCCTCCTCCTCTCCTCCTCCTCCTCCTCCTCCTCCTCCTCTCCTCCTCCTCCTCCTCCGCCTCCGCCTCCGCCTCCGCCTCCGCCTCCGCCTCCCGCCTCCGCCTCCTCCTCCTCCTCCTCCTCCTCCTCCTCCTCCTCCTCCTCCTCCTCCTCCTCCTCCTCCATCCTCCTCCTCCGCCTCCTCCGCCTCCTCCGCCTCCTCCGCTCCGCCGCCTCCGCCTCCTCCGCCTCCGCCTCCGCCGCCTCCGCCTCCGCCTCCGCCTCCGCCTCCGCCCTCCTCCTCCCCCTCCTCCTCCTCCTCCTCCTCCTCCCTCCTCCTCCTCCTCCTCCTCCTCCTCCTCCTCCCTCCTCCTCTCCTCCCTCCCTCCTCCTCCTCCTCCTCCTCCTCCTCCTCCTCCTCCTCCTCCTCCTCCTCCTCCTCCTCCTCCTCCTCCTCCTCCTCCTCCTCCTCCTCCTCCTCCTCCTCCTCCTCGCTCGCCGCCGATCCGCTGACCCCGATTCCTGCAGCGCCAGGGTGGCCTCCCGCTCCCGCCGATCGCCGTCTGGCTGCGCCCCGCCCGCGCCGGGCTGCCGCCGCTCGGTCGCGCGGTGCGCCGCCTCCTCCGAGGGCAGGCCGGGGCGGACGATAGGGGCAGACATACCGACGCATCAGGCGTCTCGAAAAAATCGAGGCGGAGGTTTTTTGTCGTTTTCGGCCTCTCGGGGCCCTCGCTGGGCCTCGGGACCGTCAGAAAACGACTCGGGATGAAAGACCGGTCCCGGGGAACAGGTCGGGAGGTCGGGGGCCCGTGTCTCGAAAAAATCGAAACGTCGGATGTCTGGGTAAGCAGAAAGCGTCTATACACCACCGCAGTGCAAGGCCAGGGGCATCCTGGCCCAGGCATGGTATATACACGCCCTCCTGGCCGAGGCTAGGAGGGTCTATGTCAATACACCATCCTAGGGCCCAGGATGGCTCTGGCCTGGCACGGTGGTGGTGTATAGACGCCTTCGTCGGAGTACAGACCCAGGAACCTCGTCGAAGACATGGGCGACCGGAGGTTCTGGATACATGTGCAGTGAAGCCGCACAGCAAGGATGAGCAGCTTTCCAAGGGGTTACCCGTGCATCCTTCCCCTCCAGCCCATCCTTGGCCGCTTTCGCTGGCCGCGCCCCGCTCGGAAAGTGTCGACATGGCCGTCCAAGGCCCTTGCATCCTTATCGCGCGTCCATATTAGACGGGTTGACTGTACTGGTCTCCCCTGGGCGGTTCGCCCCTGTCGTCGCCTCCGAACAGGGTCGCTTCCAGCACCCTGCGGCCGTCCTGCAGGTGCCGCCTGTCCACCTCGAGGCCGTGGACCACCCGCCGTGCGTCGAGGAGCTCCGCCTGCGACGCGCGATGGGCGTCGTCCTGCAGCGAAGCGGCCGCGTGCAGCTCCTGGCAGTCGGCTCGCAGGCCAACGTTCTCTTCTTCGAGGCCCTGGAGCACCTGCTGTGCCTGGACGAGCTCCTGCTGCAGGGCCCGCAGTGCATCCTCCCTCGAGGCCAGGGCAGCCTGGAGCTCGCCCTGGCTACCCTGGAGCTCCTGCTTGTCGGACTCGAGGCCCCGGAGTGCCAGCTGCGCCTGCAGGGTGGCGCCAGCGGTACGCCCGCACCGACCCTGGCCAGGCCCATCCCAAGCCCAGGGCTGGCGCACCCGTCGGTCGGAAGAAGTGGGTAGAGACACAAAGCAGGAAGGCTTTGGAAGTAGATTGGTCTTCCGCCCGCCCCCTGCAGAGGAGGAAAGCGGGAAGACCACTCCACTCTTGAAGTAGGAAGGCACCCGAAGTGCCCAAAGTTGACTGGGATCTGGGAATCCAAAAAAATACCCACTTTCAACGACCGGCGTGCACGTGCTCGCGCCTGGCTTGGCCAGGAAGGCATGCGCACAGACCCTGGGCCCAGAGGGCTGGCCCGGCCAGGACCGGCGAGGAGCGCACAGCTCGCGCCCACCGAGCCTCCGATGCTCGCTCGGGGGACCTTCCCGGAGCCGCTCGCTCCGCTCGTGCGTCGACGCTGCCTCGAACGTCCGCTGACCCGAGTCGAACCTGCGTCGGACTTGAGCCGAGCCAGCGTCGAACCGGAGTCGAGGCAGAGCCGAACAGACCCGCCAGGCGGGCCCCGGAGGAAGGTCCCGGGAACGAGCCTCCGACCACGCCTGCAGGAGGCCTCCCCGTGCCGCTCGCTGCGCGGCCTCCTCCGTGGCAAGGGCCGCCTGCAGCGCGCCTCGATCGCTCTGGGGCGACTGCGCCTTCGAGTAGGGGATCGACTGCAGAATCGATTTGTACCCCAAAGTGGCTTCTCCGTCGAGTCTACGGAAAGTGCGTCGAACGCTCCGTAGATCCATCGAGCATGCAACATCTACTCTTCGTGGACTCGGCGGAAAAATCCACGCTGGGGTGAATCAAAATTCTGCAGTCGATTTCTTACTCGACGCCTCCGACTCGAGGTCCCGGAGCGCCTGCCGCACCTGCAGGAGCTCCTCCTGTGCGGTGCGCCGGGCGCCCCTGGGGCGCCACCCGCGTGTGAGGCCTCCCCTTAGGTCGGGCATGTCCCCCCTACAGGCGGACTTTGGAGGAATATCTCAAAATCTTGAAAAAATACCGACCAAATACTGAAAAATACCCCCCAAATCGTCAAATAGTAATGAAAAGCCAACAAAAACAAACAAACAAACAAACAAACAAACAAACAAACAAACAAACAAACAAACAAACAAACAAACAAACAAAGAAGTCCCCAGACTATTTTTTCCAATTTGTAATATTCCCCCTGTAGAGGGACAGGCCCGACTGAGGCCTCCCCCCTCCTCGGGGGCGTCCCACGGGGGGGGGGGGCGTGCAGGGGGGGCGCGCTTGCCAGTCGTGGCCCGAGGCAGGTGCGCGGCCCAGGGGTCAACTGGGTCGGGCATGTTCTCCTACAGGCGGATTTTGGACAGACAATTATAGCAAAAAAACCCTCAAAGATAGTCCAAAAATCATCGCAGACCCGCCCCCTGACTATTTGTGGACCATTTCTGAATATTCCTCTCCTGCAGACGGACATGCCCGGATCAACCCAGGGGGGGGGGGGGGGGGCAAGGGACGTGCTGAACCGGGGGGGAACGGGAGATCTGGCACAGAAATCATGGCCCCAGGCACGTGCGCGACCCAGGGAGGGGGGGCAGGGAACGCTCTGAGAGAAGATCGGGGGGAACGAAAGGGGGGAATGGCAAAGGGTCGGGTAGAGAACCAGCTCACGTAGCTGATTTTTCCAGCGCCTCCCGGCGCCGGGAGGCGCCCATGTATCGAGGAATGGGCCAGGCGGCGGGGCCGAAACCGCGCATTCGGCTACTTGCAAAGTCACTACTCGCAAAGGGCCTGGATCCGCCGTGGGGGATTTACGATACATTACATCGAGGCGAACGTGGGTTCTTTTTAAGACGTCTGCGGCGAGAGAAGAAGTGGGGTCCGTGAGATCTGAGGAGATGTCACTAGGGGGACAAAGGATGACATAAACATAAAAACTCGGAGGTCCGCGCGGATTTCTCGGATCCGCGCTGGACCCCCAGCGACGCCTCCGGCGCCGCCCCTGGCGCGCTCCGCGCGCCAGGCAGGGGGGTCCAGCGCGGATCCAAGAAATCCGCGCGGACCTCCGAGTTGTTATGTTTATGTCATTTTTTCGTTCCCCTAATCATGGCCCTGGCCATGATATCCACCCCCCATTCGCTCGGCGACTCCGAAGGGTGTGGTTTGCAGAGGGTGTGGCTTGTGCAACTGGCGCCCTGGGGGATTCCCTGGGGGGCGAGCAGGGACCTCGACGGAGTTCTCCGCCGAACCCCGAGGCGGCCCGACGAGCACAGGGTCGTGCCCCCAGGAACCCCCAACAGCGCCGATCGCAAACCACACCCCGGTGCAACCCACGCCAGGAACCACCGTCAACGTCGCTACGACAAGAACCAGTCGTAGGGGAGCAAGGGAGGAGACACTAGTCAAGGTACTCATTCTCCTCATCTACTGCCGTCCCTTCCTCTCCCCCACATCTACGCTGGTCATCACCCACCTCTAAGCTGGTTTCTGACGTACTCTTTGTAGTCGACGCCTGGTCATCACCTCCCTCTTGGCCGCACCTGACCTTCCCCTTGAGCCCTGCTGGGGCAGAAGCGGCCAGCATCTGATGGGAGATCGGATCGGATCGGAAGGTGGGCCGAAGCCCCAGAAGTCCCCGAGAGGCCTCCAAGGCGGCACCGCACGCTCCAGGGGCCCCGAAGAGGACCTCCAAACAGCGAAATTCTGTCGCCCACCGACCGGACGCGATGGAAGCTTCGTCCGGGCATGCCCCCCACGAAGCGGAATGTATCTGGTGCGCGCGCTCGCGGGACGACAGGGTCGCCTCCAGCTCCCTGCGGCCTCCCTGGAGCTCGCGCCTGTCGGCCTCGACATCTTCCAGGGCATGCCGCGCCCGCGCCAGCTCCTCCTGCGCGGCGCAGTGCGCCGCCTCCTTCTCGGCCAGGGTCGCCTGGAGCACCTGGCGGCTGTCCTCGAGCGTCCGCTTGTCCGCCTCGAGGCTATGGACCACCTGCCGCGCGTCGAAGAGCTCCTCTTGCGCTCTGTGATGGGCGACCTCCTTCAATGACGCAGCCGCGTGCAGCTCCTGGCGATGCGGGAGGCGGTGTATGGGTTCTTGTTCTACGTTTTCAAGTTGGGAACCCCGATGGCACGACAGCTAAAACTACGTATATGCAATCACACGAATAAGACTGATAATTGATGGGAAATTACACGCACAGCGATCAGCATGCCCCCATGTACCTATTCGTCGAAGTAAGACTATGATGTTCACGCTAGCCATAACCATAACTCGAACTAGACCTGTTGCTGATGCATCGCTACTATTTGGACATCTTCGAAGAACCTATGATTCGCCGGAAGGCATATTACTTACGGTTGTCGGTGTCGTACGCATTGGCCCAGGACCGAAAACAAACACCCAGCCGCGATCGGGCCTGTAGCACTCTCCAGAGATATCCCAAGGGGTGGCATGCCGCGTTCATATAAAAATGCGTTCTTAACCAGAACCTGGCCCGCCTCCGAGGGGGTCATGAATGTCCGGGGTGCGGGCATTGTAGTATGATATAAAACTGTAACCAATGCAGTCGCCGCAATCACGCATTGCAGGCATTGATAATGTGGCCTGTCTGTAAACATAAAACCAAAAACATAACCTGCGCAACCCCTAAGAACAAATTGAACTGGTAAGGGGGGATCACAACAATGCGTGAAAGAGTGGGACCATAACAGTAAGTTCACCCGCGTGTGGTGCTATTGCTGTAAAACAAACTAGCACTGCTGGCTGCAATAACACTAGAACTGCGAGCATCAACCTTACAATCCGCCACCGTTTTGCTGGGCACGGAGTGGGCGTGTCCTCAGGTCCTTCGCCTAATCCTCTAAGCCTCAGTCCTTAATCCTGAGGAGTCTTTACGGGGCCTGGAGAACAAATGGTCAAATCTCCATGGGCTCCTGGCGGCTTGTCGCGTTACTTTGTCGGGCCCAAGAGGGGCCCCAAAGAGGGTCCCAAGGGACCCCGAAGACGGTCCAAGAGGGTCCCGAGTCGCCGAAAGATCGCTCCAAGACGATCAAGATGGCCGCCAGACGGCCCCAAAGGCCTCCAAGACGCCCCAAGAGGCATCCAAGAGGCCTCCCAACAGGGCCCCAAGAAGCCACCAAAAATCATTGATCTTCCATCGATTTTTGTTGGTTTTTGATTCTCGCCGTTTTGGCTCCCCGACGCTCCCAGACGGCCCCAGAGGCCCCCAAGATCGCCCCAAGATGACAAAAGAGGCCTCCAAGTTCCAAAACGGCCCAAGAGGGCCCCAAGACGGCCCAAAAGGAGAGGCCTGCCCGCAAGAAGCCGCAAGAGGCCCCCAAGAGGCTCCCCAGAGGCCCCAAAACTACACGGAAGAAGAGGCCCCCGAAGGCGCTCCGAAGAGACCCCAGGAAGAATCCCTGAGAACTCTGACCCACAAGCCGGGCACCGTGGCGGGATGGGCCCAAGACCATTAGATAATCATGACGCAAGCATGTACTAGTGCGTTGCAGTGTTCCACAGGTATACGCGCAAGAACGCCAAAATACACGACGAATCGACAGATTGCTGGTTTACACGTCGCAAATACCGACCTCACCAGAACTGCCACCGATACCATGGCACCAGCCCGGCGAATGTGATAGTGTCCGGTACGGCACGAAGTGGAGTGCCCCGAGGCTCGTGCAGCACTGAGAGCTGCTGCTGCAGCCAGGACTGCAAATGTCTAGGATCCGGACCTGCCGTTTCCCGGGCCGGCCCGGGATCTGCCGGTATCGCTCGCGTCGGCCGACCCCGCCCAGCAGGGCCCGCTCCAAGATCGGTCCAAGATGCCCAAGATGACCTCGAGATGGCCCAAGAGGCCTCCAAGACGCCACAAGAGGCCTCCAAGAGGCCTACCAAGAGGGCCCCAAGAGGCAAAAATCACTGATGCTCCCACGGGTTTTGAAGGATTTGGGCCTCCTCGCCTGTTCGGCTTTCCGACGCTCCAAGACGACCCAAGAGGGACGGCCCAAGAGGCCTCCAAGAGGGCCCCAAGACGGCCTAAGAGCACCCCAAGACGGCCCAAGAGGCGTCCAATACAGCCCAAGAGGGTCGCCCAAGAGGCCCCCAGGAGGCCGCAAGAGGCGCCCAAGAGGGCCCCAAGAGGCCCCCAGGAGGCCCCCAGGAGGCCCCAAGAGGCCGCCAAGAGGCCCAACAGAGGCCCCAAGAGGCCCCAAAACGGCCCCCCAGAGGCCTCACATCTACCTCCAAGAGGCCCATCCAAAATGTTTTATTCCCACAACCCAGGCACGGTGGCAGGATGGGTTGAAGGCCATTATAGCAACTAGAGGCACAACCATAACCTCAACTGCTTTCAGAGGTACAAGTATTGAGAACAGAACTGATAACTCCAGGGCAACAATACCCCCGACCGTCGTTGCGGTTTATCTTGAAAATGCACATCACTGAAGACAATCAAACGGTAGGAAAATAACGATAATATGTATCCGACCCATACTGCTCCTGACAGTCGCCCCGCAGACCTCGATTCTCTTCTTGGAGGCTATGTAGCACGTGCTGCGCCTGGGACAGCTCCTGCTGCACCGTATGGACGGCATACTCCTTGGAGGCCAGTGTTGCCTGAAGCTCGCCATGGCCACCCTGGAGCTTCTGATGGTCAGACTCGAGGCCTCGAAGCGTCCGCTGCGCCTGCTGGAGCTCTTCCTGCGCCTTCCGCCGCGCGGCCTCCTCTGCGGCCAGGACCGCCTTCAGCTTCCCGTGGTCGCTCTGGACCAGCTGCGTCTCCGACTCGAGATCCCTGAGCGCCTGCCGCGCGTGCAGCAGCTCCTCCTGCGCAGTCTGGTGCGCGCGCTCGCGGGACGACAGGGTCGCCTCCAGCTCCCTGCGGCCTCCCTGGAGCTCGCGCCTGTCGGCCTCGACGTCTTCCAGGGCGTGCCGCGCCCGCGCCAGCTCCTCCTGCGCGGCGCAGTGCGCCGCCTCCTTCTCGGCCAGGGTCGCCTGGAGCACCTGGCGGCTGTCCTCGAGCGTCCGCTTGTCCGCCTCGAGGCTATGGACCACCTGCCGCGCGTCGAAGAGCTCCTCTTGCGCTCTGTGATGGGCGACCTCCTTCAGTGACGCAGCCGCGTGCAGCTCCTGGCGAGACGGGAGGCGGTGTATGGGTTATTGTTCTACGTATTCAAGTTAGGAACCCCGATGGCACGACAGCTAGAACTACGTATATACAATCACACCTATTAGACTGATAATTGATGGGTAACTACACGCACAGCGATCGGCATGCCCCCATCAACCTATTCGTCGAAGTAAGACTATGATGTTCACGCTAGCCATAACCATAACTCGAACTAGACCTGTTGCTGATGCATCGCTACTATTGGGGCATCTTCGAAGAACCTATGATTAGCCGGAAAGCATATTACTTACGGTTGTCGGTGTCGTACGCATTGGCCCAGGACCGAAAACAAACACCCAGCCGCGATCGGGCCTGTAGCACTCTCCAGAGATATCCCAAGGGGTGGCATGCCGCGTTCATATGAAAATGCGTCCTTAACCAGAACCTGGCCCGCCTCCGAGGGGGTCATGAATGGCCGAGGTGCGGGCATTGTAGTATGATATAAGACTGTAACCAATGCAGTCGCCGCAATCACGCATTGAAGGCATTGATAATGTGGTCTGTCTGTAAACATAAAACCAAAAACATAACCTGCGCAACCCCTAGGAACAAATTGAACTGGCAAGGGGAGATCACAACAATGCGTGAAAGAATGGAACCGTAACAGTAAATTCACCCGCGTGTTTTGTTATTGCTATTAAACAAACTAGCGCTGCTGGCTGCAATAACACTAGAACTGCGAGCATCAACCTTACAATCCGCCACCGTTCTGCTGGGCACGGAGTGGGCGTGTCCTCAGGTCCTTCGCCTAATCCTCTAAGCCTCAGTCCTTACTCCTGAGGAGTCTTTACGGGGCCTGGAGAACAAATGGTCAAATCTCCATGGGCTCCTGGCGGCTTGTCGCGTTACTTTTTCGGGCCCAAGAGGGGCCCCAAAGAGGGTCCCAAGGGACCCCGAAGACGGTCCAAGAGGGTCCCGAGTCGCCGAAAGATCGCTCCAAGACGATCAAGATGGCCGCCAGACGGCCCCAAAGGCCTCCAAGACGCCCCAAGAGGCATCCAAGAGGCCTCCCAACAGGGCCCCAAGAAGCCACCAAAAATCATTGATCTTCCATCGATTTTTGTTGGTTTTTGATTCTCGCCGTTTTGGCTCCCCGACGCTCCCAGACGGCCCCAGAGGCCCCCAAGATCGCCCCAAGACGACAAAAGAGGCCTCCAAGTTCCAAAACGGCCCAAGAGGGCCCCAAGACGGCCCAAAAGGAGAGGCCTGCCCGCAAGAAGCCGCAAGAGGCCCCCAAGAGGCCCCCCAGAGGCCCCAAAACTACACAGAAGAGGCCCCCGAAGGCGCTCCGAAGAGACCCCAGGAAGAATCCCTGAGAACTCTGACCCACAAGCCGGGCACCGTGGCGGGATGGGCCCAAGACCATTAGATAATCATGACGCAAGCATGTACTAGTGCGTTGCAGTGTTCCACAGGTATACGCGCAAGAACGCCAAAATACACGACGAATCGACAGATTGCTGGTTTACACGTCGCAAATACCGACCTCACCAGAACTGCCACCGATACCATGGCACCAGCCCGGCGAATGTGATAGTGTCCGGTACGCCACGAAGTGGAGTGCCCCGAGGCTCGTGCAG
Source organism: Prorocentrum cordatum (assembly GCA_963575745.1). Lineage (NCBI taxonomy): Eukaryota > Dinophyceae > Prorocentrales > Prorocentraceae > Prorocentrum > Prorocentrum cordatum. Next base: position 278,089 of record CAUYUJ010016192.1, on the reverse strand, counting down.
CACTGAGAGCTGCTGCTGCAGCCAGGACTGCAAATGTCTAGGATCCGGACCTGCCGTTTCCCGGGCCGGCCCGGGATCTGCCGGTATCGCTCGCGTCGGCCGACCCCGCCCAGCAGGGCCCGCTCCAAGATCGGTCCAAGATGCCCAAGATGACCTCGAGATGGCCCAAGAGGCCTCCAAGACGCCACAAGAGGCCTCCAAGAGGCCTACCAAGAGGGCCCCAAGAGGCAAAAATCACTGATGCTCCCACGGGTTTTGAAGGATTTGGGCCTCCTCGCCTGTTCGGCTTTCCGACGCTCCAAGACGACCCAAGAGGGACGGCCCAAGAGGCCTCCAAGAGGGCCCCAAGACGGCCTAAGAGCACCCCAAGACGGCCCAAGAGGCGTCCAATACAGCCCAAGAGGGTCGCCCAAGAGGCCCCCAGGAGGCCGCAAGAGGCGCCCAAGAGGCCCCCAGGAGGCCCCCAGGAGGCCCCCAGGAGGCCCCAAGAGGCCGCCAAGAGGCCCAACAGAGGCCCCTAGAGGCCCCAAAACGGCCCCCCAGAGGCCTCACATCTACCTCCAAGAGGCCCATCCAAAATGTTTTATTCCCACAACCCAGGCACGGTGGCAGGATGGGTTGAAGGCCATTATAGCAACTAGAGGCACAACCATAACCTCAACTGCTTTCAGAGGTACAAGTATTGAGAACAGAACTGATAATTCCAGGGCAACAATACCCCCGACCGTCGTTGCGGCTTATCTTGAAAATGCACATCACTGAAGACAATCAAACGGTAGGAAAATAACGATAATATGTATCCGACCCATACTGCTCCTGACAGTCGCCCCGCAGACCTCGATTCTCTTCTTGGAGGCTATGTAGCACGTGCTGCGCCTGGGACAGCTCCTGCTGCACCCTATGGACGGCATGCTCCTTGGAGGCCAGTGTTGCCTGAAGCTCGCCATGGCCACCCTGGAGATTCTGATGGTCAGACTCGAGGCCTCGAAGCGTCCGCTGCGCCTGCTGGAGCTCTTCCTGCGCCTTCCGCCGCGCGGCCTCCTCTGCGGCCAGGACCGCCTTCAGCTTCCCGTGGTCGCTCTGGACCAGCTGCGTCTCCGACTCGAGATCCCTGAGCGCCTGCCGCGCGTGCAGCAGCTCCTCCTGGGCAATCTGATGCGCGCGCTCGCGGGACGACAGGGTCGCCTCCAGCTCCCTGCGGCCTCCCTGGAGCTTGCGCCTGTCGGCCTCGACGTCTTCCAGGGCGTGCCGCGCCCGCGCCAGCTCCTCCTGCGCAGCGCAGTGCGCCGCCTCCTTCTCGGCCAGGGTCGCCTGGAGCACCTGACGGCTGTCCTCGAGCGTCCGCTTGTCCGCCTCGAGGCTATGGACCACCTGCCGCGCGTCGAAGAGCTCCTCTTGCGCTCTGTGATGGGCGACCTCCTTCAATGACGCAGCCGCGTGCAGCTCCTGGCAGTCGCCTCGCAGATCTTGATTCTCCACTTGGAGGCCCTGCAGCATCTGCTGCGCCTGAACGAGCTCCTGCTGCACCGTATGGACGGCATACTCCTTGGAGGCTAGAATTCCCTTAAGCTCGCCATGGCCACCCTGGAGCTTCTGATGGTCAGATTCGAGGCTTCGAAGCGCTAGCTGCGCCTGCTGGAGCTCTTCCTGCGCCTTCCGCCGCGCGGCCTCCTCTGCGGCCAGGACCGCCTTCAGCTTCCCGTGGTCGCTCTGGACCAGCTGCGTCTCCGACTCGAGATCCCTGAGCGCCTGCCGCGCGTGCAGCAGCTCCTCCTGCGCAGTCTGGTGCGCGCGCTCGCGGGACGACAGGGTCGCCTCCAGCTCCCTGCGGCCTCCCTGGAGCTCGCGCCTGTCGGCCTCGACGTCTTCCAGGGCGTGCCGCGCCCGCGCCAGCTCCTCCTGCGCGGCGCAGTGCGCCGCCTCCTTCTCGGCCAGGGTCGCCTGGAGCACCTGACGGCTGTCCTCGAGCGTCCGCTGCTCTTCCTCGAGGCTGCGGATCGCTCGCCTCGCCTGAAGGAGCTCCTCCTGCTGCCTGTGGCACGCACCCTCGTGCGTTCCCGCAGTCGCTCGCAGCGCCTGATGCGAGTGCTGAAGCCTCTGGTTCTCCGCTTCGAGACCCTCGAGCGCCTGCTGCGACTGGAGAAGCTCCCCGTGTGCAGCCTGACGAGCCTCCTCCTTGGAGGCCAACTGGGCGTGCAAGTCGGCATGGCCGCTGATGAGCCGCTGATTGTCTGCTTGCAGACTGTGGAGCCCCTGCTGCACCGCCCCGATGGCCAGCTCGGCCTCCCTCTGCCGGGCCTCCGCGTCCGCTCTGCGCCGCTCGCTTCGACGAAGCGACACCTGCAGCTCGTTCACGCGCTGGTGCAACCCGTGGACCCTGCCCTCCAGCTCCAGCCTCTGGCTCTCCCCGGCCTCGCCGGCACTCCTGCACGTGGCTACCTCGCTGCTGAGCGCCTGACCATGGGCCCTCGCCTGCAATCCGCCGCCGTACCTGCACGACAAGGGAGTGTTAGACTGCATGCTGGCTGTCTGGCAAGGACTGTCTACCTTTCCCAGTCCCCCCTCCCCCCCTCGCATCTGGTACCGGACCCAGGTGAATTATCGTTCCCCCGAGTTTCGTTCCTCGGCGCACTTTTCGGCCTCAACATGGCCCAAGACCGCCCCAAGACGATTGCAAGATGTCCCAAGATCAACCAAGACGGCCCAACGACATCTTCTAGCAGGCACGATGATGTCACCTGGAGGCTCCAAGATGCCACAGGATGGCCCGAAGGGACGCCCGAAGAGGGCCTCCTGTGAGGCCCACAGAGACCAAAACAATGCAAAAATCTATCCGCGTGAGTTAGGGGATGACGGCCTCCTATCTGAGACAGTTTGAAAATATGTCCGATTTCTTGTGGCAACCCTGGGCCCTTCTCTTTAGGCACGCCAGCCCGAAGGAAAGCTAGCAATGTCGTAGCTACCCTTTGACTCATTCGCGGATAGGGAGGGAGGGGGGAGATTCCACCAGGGGGGAGGGGGACCAGAGGTGCTGAAGGGTGTCCTGGGCGGGTTCCCCGGGGGGTCCCGAGAGGGAGGGAGCGCGCGACATGGTCGAATCCCCAACGACTCGTACGGCACCCATCTGATCGGTAGAACAGAAAGCCCAGTTCGTAGCAATCCCAACCCGACAAATCGTCTCACAGTGCAATTCACAAAATATGCAAAAAAACATAAACGTCATTATACCGATAGGACCACCCTACGGGTGATAAGGAGGTTGGGGGGGAAGGGGGGAGCGGTCGATTTGCGATGGCTCGGGGTTCTTTGGTGGTTTCTTCAATATTCCTTTTGTCTCGCACATATGCCCATCTACATATCGACCTAAATATCTAATCATCGATTTAGATTTTGTCACTACAGCTAACTTCCTTTCACCCACCAGCACTGAATCGGTCTACCTAATCGAGCAACCAACTACCATTCACCATGTCCACTGGCTACCAACGATCTAAATCCAACTATTATATATATATACATGTGTGCCGCTACTACGGTTTATAAACTTAAACAATGCGATCTATATATGCACTACCCATGTACGATTCACTATCTTATTTCTAACCCAATATCTGTACACATATAAACCGATTCACGTATCTACGTATCCACCTATCTACCTATATGTAACTACCTACATGCCGATATATCTATAAATGTATATATATGGATGTACCTATATATCTGTGTATCGTGCGTTCAACCACAAGGACAATCATCGGGGAAATCATCAGGACAACCATCGGGACAACCATCGGGGCAACCATCGGGGCAACCATCGGGACAACCATCGGGACGACAACCAAAACCATCGGGATAACCATATGTCGATCGATCTACCCATGAACCATGAGGAAACCATCAGGACAACCATCTGGACAACCATCGGGACAACCATCGGGACAACCATGAGGACAACCAACAGGACAACCATCGGGACAGCCATCGGGGCAGCCATCAGGACAACCATCGGGGCAACCTTGGGGATAACCATCGGGACAACCATCGGGACAACCATCGGGACAACCATCGGGACAACGATCCGGGCAACCATCGGGACAACCCCAACCATCGGGACAACCGCCGGGCCAACCGCCAGGACAACTGAGGGCCACGCCCGGCGCACGGGGGGGCGGCCCTTTTGGCAATAGATGGCCTCTACTAGGGATGGAACTCGCGCAGCTTCGCCTCGCCCGCACGCACGACACAAACCGAAACCGAAACCGATTCCCCGGTTGGGGTCACTTCCGTTCTCACCCCCCAACCTCCGACTGCCCATTTGATCTGACATGTGACATGAGTGCCTGGGTTGAAACGGCAACCAAAACAGAACAGAACAGCTGTGGTCTTGAGGTACATACAATGCAACGCAACGCGACGCGCAATGCAAACGCAAGGCGAACGCAAAAGCGACGCGAAACAATGCAAACTCAAAGAACTACCAACACAACAGCAACGCGAAGTGCAACACAAAGACAATGCAACGGCAACGCAAAGACATTGCAACGGAAACAGAAAACGAAAAACGAATGTGAACTATCAAACGCGAACAAACAAGGTACACTGCAATGACACGGAATAAAGCGCGTCGCAATGAAACGCCATGCGATGAACAGACGCACACAGCATCTGAATCGCTATTAATGCGTAAGTTTAGCAAATCAGTGTGAACGCAATGCGTTGCAGAACCAATGCAAAAACGATGCAACAGCAACTACCAAGGAATTCAACAGGAAAGGGATGAGAAAAGGCTAAGCCAATGCAGGCCATAGATTCGTAAAGATTGCCCGTGGAGGCCCGAGGATTCCTAAAGATTCCTGGAAAGACCAAAAAGATTGCCGAAGGAATTCGAATCCGACCTACGGAATTCTATCAGAACCCTAAGAAGTCCTGTGGATTCCCCAGGAAGCACAAGGGCTCCTACGAATGTTCGAAAAGATGTTCACAGGATTGTCATTGGAATCGTAAGGACTCCTACGGACTCCTATGGATTGTCAATGGAATCGCAAGGACTCCTGCAAAATGTCCTACGGAATCCTAAGGAGTCCGTGGGAATCCGGAATCCTAAGGAGTCCGTGGGATTCCAGGAAGCGAACAGCTTCTACAAATCTGGTAAGGAATTTTGAGGACTTTCAAGGATGCCGGAAGATTCAACAGTTGTCCCAAAAGATCCTAAAGGCTCCAAGGGATTTCCGCGGAATCCATGAATCGTAAACATGTTTATGGGCTTCCAGATCATGACGATCCATACAGGCTGCCGAAGAAACCCCTTAGAATTCCCTAAGGAATCCCAAGAATTTCAGAGGGTGTCCCTGAGCCTAAAGACTCTGAAGGATGTCTGGGGGAATCCTAAGGGTTCTGGGATCTGGAGATTTCCCAAAGCGTCCTGAGGATCTCTAAAGATATTTCCGAAGGAAGCCCACGGGGCCCCAAGGATTTCCATCAGAATCCACGTTGGATCTCCTTGGAAATCCTAAACTCCGAAAGGAACCCTCAGGATCCCAACCATTTCCAAGGTTGTTGGGTTGGAAGTGATGTGAACTGTCTTGGGGTTGGGACCATTTGACTAGAGCCCGTCCCCTTCTCACGGGAGCCGCCCTCAGCTGAACTCCCATTCCGCCATGGGCTGAACTCGCACTCCCTCATGGGCCAAAAGCTGACATGCAGCGTGGCTTGGAGTCCAAACGCGCAGCATGCCGTAGGACGCTCCCAAGGGCCAGCGCACGAACCGTCTTGAGGGTCTCTTGGGCCGTCCTGCAAGTTCTCGGGGCCAGCCCAAGACGCCGAAACAGCCCAAAAACCCATAGCTGTGATTCGCCTCTCGACCTCAAGAGCGTCCTAAACAGCTCGAGGGCCCGCCAAGATCGCTCCTGGACGGCTCCCCAAGGGGCACACTGGGCCTCCAAGAGGGCCCCAAAGGACCCCTAAAATGAAGAAACGCGCCACCGCTGGACAGCCGAAAGCCTCCCCTCCAAGATGGAGCCCAGGCCCCCCAGAGTCCTCCGAGAGACCCCTAACAAGCCACCGCGAGACCTCCAGGAGGCCTCAAGAGCCCCCCGGCTCACCGAGACCCTGCACCTGGTCGACCAAACGCCACCAGAGCATTCAAACCTTGCAGTATTGTAGGAAGGCTGGAGAGCCCACAGAGAGGCCCCCAGCACACTCCAAGATGGCCCCTGGACGGCGCAAGGGGACCCCAAGAGAGCTTGCAGCTCAGTGGAGCCGATTTGGGTGATCATTGCTCCCCGGCCACTTGCAGACTTGGTGCTCGCGCTGTCAATGCTCTGCTCTCCTAGGGCTTTGCAGCGTCGTCCGCACCTTGCTTCTGCATGTCCGAGCTCCGTAGCTGCCTGCACGCCCTGCTGTGCTCAGCTGAATTATTGCTCTTAAGGGCACTGCGCAGGCCTGACTAAAGCTTGAGAGGTCCCGTCCAATGTGTGTTCCGCTTCCGCTTCCTTTTGGTATTGTGTACCCAGTCAAAGTGCCCTTCTCTTCCTGCGCGCCTGCTCTGCACCACCATGATGCTTCTCCTGCCCCCCACCCCTTCATCCCACGCCCCCCTCCATCCTCAACCTCATCCTCCTTCTCCTCCTCCTCTTCCTGCTCCTACTCCTCCTCCTCCTCATTCTCCTCCTCCTCCTCCTCATCCTCCTCCTCCTCCTCCTCGTACTCCTCCTCCTCCTCCTCCTCCTCCTCCTCCTCCTCCTCCTCCTCCTCCTCTCCTCCTCCTCCTCCTCCTCCTCCTCCTCCTCCTCCTCCTCCTCCTCCTCCATTCCTTCTCCTCATAAAAACTTGTCCTGTCGCACCCCGAGGCACGTTTTTAGGGCGAGCCGGACGTTTCGTATGAGACTTCCTCACCATGTATGACCCTGAAGCTTAAAACTTGGCGACAGCTTCACAGATAGAGGGCGGGTGGTTTTCAAAATGTAGCTCTCGCATTGGCGCCGCACACACTCGTTTTCAAAATGTGCAAAACCTTCACGGATTGAGGGCGGGTGGTTTTCAAAATGTGGCTCTCGCATGAGCGCCGCGCATATTCGTTTTCAAAATTTGCAAGAGCTTCACGGATTGAGGGCCACCCGTTTTCAATATGTGGCTCTCGCCTGAGCGCCGCGTACATTCGTTTTCAAAATGTGCAAGAGTGTCATGGGCGGGTCCTTTTCAAAATATGGCTCTCGCCCTAGCGCCGCGCACATTCGTTTTCAAAATTTGCAAGAGCTTCACGGATTGAGGGCAACCCGTTTTCAAAATGTGGCTCTAGCCTTAGCGCCGCGCACATTCGCTTTCAAACTGTGCAGCAAAAGTTTCACGGATTCACATGATCAGCATACCAAGATGGTGTTTTGGAGGGACTCAGGATTATAAGGGCGCAAAAGGTACGATGATTCGCAGTGTTGAAGTCTCAGGAATGGTTTCTGACACGATTCAAAATCGTCAAGACGCACCAGTCAAGTTGATCCGTGGCGTTGGAATCCCGAGAACCTTGTTTTGGCATGGTTCAGGGTCTTCAAACGGCTTTCTTCCAACGAGGCAGTTCCCTCAGTGGAAATGAACCCCTGTAGGGGCCTATGAAGAGGGAGCTTGGAGGGGAAATGTATTTCAACATCGTTGATGACTCGTGCGTTTCCGCTAATCCTCCTCCTCATCCTCCTCCTCCTCCTCCTCCTCCTCCTCCTCCTCCTCCTCCTCCTCCTCCTCCTCCTCCTCCTCCTCCTCCTCCTCCTCCTCGTGGAACTCCCCACTAAGGCACGGGCCGCGTGAGAGACGTCGGGCCCGCATGCGCACACACCTCGCAGGGCCGTAGGCAGAGCTCTGTGTGGGGGACGCCAATCCAATGCGGGGGGGCGGATCGAGTTGGGCGTGGGTTCCCCTCGGGGCCCACGTGTGGCGCTCCATGCACGGGCATGGTCCACCTGACGGGTGCCGAACTGGACGCGGGCCTGCATGCGCACACCCCCTCCACTGGGGTCGCAGGTGAAACTCACCGTGGAGCACGATCCGCGTAAGACAGACAGACAGACAGACAGACAGACAGACAGACAGACAGACAGACAGACAGACAGACAGACAGACAGACAGACAGACAGACAGACAGAAGTGCCATACGCCGAAGCGCGTGGGCGAGCGACAGCGCACGCCGATTGCCGCTTTGCGGGAATGGCGGCCTACCAACATTCTCTCTTGAACTGCCCAAGGCTAGTGTGCCGAAACGAGCACCCAACCGCGCAGAGGGCCGGGAACAGCACAGGAGGGTGACGGCTGATGGGCAGCAGCGACAGCAGCAGCAGGAGGGAGCGGGGGGAGGGAGCGGGGGGCAGGGATGGAGAGACGTGCGGCGCAGCGGAGAGAAAACGGGGGCCCAAGAGTAAACGAGTGCTGATAAACACAGGCATCTGCCATGCGTCTTGATATGAGACGTTACTTGCGGCCCCAGATTGCAGAGGAAAGCTTCAGAAAGTTGCCGACACGGCCCCAACATGGCACTGACCTGGAGCGTAGCCTAAACTCGAACTCCTCCCCGCTGCGGTGCTGCGCTGGCACGGTGGCGGGGCTTGCCGCAGGCAGCCAGATAACTCCGCGAAGAGGTCTTCCAGCCTGGCCTGGGCCTCGGCCTGCGAGGAGCGAGACTGCCCCAGCGCCTCCCGCATCTCCCGAACCTGGCGGCGGAGGCCCTCCTCAAAGGCCTCGAGCTCCTGCTGCTTCAGCTCTGCACCCCGGCGCCCCTGCTGCTCAGCGGCCACCTCTCATGGGACCACAGAGACATACTGGTACTATATGTCCTCCTTGGAGGCGCGCGTCCGACCCGAACATATAGTACACCCACCTTATAGTAAATCGTTTCCCGAGCGGTGTGGCTAGAAGGTGCCCGCCACGACGCATATACTACAAGAGTTCTCGGTGCACACCATGTCCTAGCATGTTGGGGTGACGCCGATCTCATCTCATCCTCAGAGCCACCCCAGCCCTGGCTGGTGCAGGGCAGGCCAGCTCTCCCAGCGTGATTAACCAGGGTAGGGATGGGAGTGAAGGCTGAAGGCTGCAAACAGGAAAGCGGATCCTGGTGTACACGGGATCCTGGTGCATACATGTTTCCATGTTTCTCATGGAAGCGGATTGCTTATCGATATATAGATATGTGTATGAATATATAAATATATTCATATATACATATACATATATATATATACTAGCAACAAAATATACACCACAGACAACACCCCCACGTCGTCCCCGACCCTCCGAAAGTCCTGGGATTCAAAAGCAGCCCGCCACTGGTGACGTGTTATGGCCGAGCGCACAGCGCCCAGCGCCCGGGCTCACGGCCTCTGTGCGCCACCGGGCCTGGACGCCGTCCTCCTCCTCCTCCTCCTCCTCCTCCTCCTCCTCCTCCTCCTCCTCCTCCTCCTCCTTTTCACCCTCCTCTTTCCGAGAGCGGCCGACTTTTATTCCTGCCTACGGGGTGGGTCAGTCGGGCAGCGGGGTGCCGGCGCTTCGCGGGGTGCCGGCGCGGGGATGGCTTCGGCTGCCGAGGACCTCGCCGTGGAGGTGCTCCAGCTCCACCTGCGCCCTGTGGAGCTCCGCCTCCTCTCGGCGGAGCGCGCGAGGGGAGGGGGGCCTGAGGAGGCAGCAGGCGGGTGGGGGCTCCCTGAGACTCCTCAGAGGCCCTCCCAGCCTCCGAGGAGGCTTCCTCGGAAGCCTCCTCAGAAGCCTCCTCTGAAGGCTCCCTGGAGGCCTTCGGGGGCCCTTCTGGAAAGCCCCCCAGGCCTCCTCAGAGGCCCGTCCGGCCTCCGAGAGAGGGCCTCTCAAGGGCCCCTCGAAGGCCCCCGGCTTCCAAGAGGCCGCCCCCCGCCCTCTCTCTCGGGACCCTGAGATCCGGCGCTGCAGAAGAATTGCAGCGTCAGGAAAAACAACGACCGCAGCCCCGAGCCCCATCCCCCTCTGCGTCATTTTTCGAGCCGGACCGATCTGAAAGGGGCTCGGGGCGCGAGGTGGAGCGACAACGCCCGTCGCGAAAAAAAAGTTGCAACGCCAGGGTCTCAGGGGAGGCCGCCCCCCGAAGCGCGGCGCCAGTGCCCGTCGCCCGTCCTCCGCCGTGCACATCGCCTCCATCACCCCGTGGCTGCGGCGGTCCTCTGCCATTGAAAGGGGCCCAGGGACTCACACACACACACACACACACAGACAAATCAGTAGGCACAACTCCCAGGATCCCCCCACATTTCCCGATAGACTTTCGTGCCGAGCTGTTCTCCGACCGCCGCGGGGCCCGAGCCCGAGCCCGAGCCCGAGCGGAGAGGACCCCCAGAGCTCGCAGGCGGCCAGCAGCCCGCGGGCCCGCGGCTCGCAGACGGCCGACAGAACCTCCGGGCCCGCCTCCCTCGGGGCCCGCGCCCGCTCCCTGGCGGGGTCCTCCTCGCCCTGCCGCTGCAGCGCCAGCAGCTGGGCGCTCAGCCCCGCCTCGCGCCCCAGCAGCTCCAGGCGCCGCGCCTCGAGCTCCTCCAGCCGCTGCTGCGCCCGCAGCAGCTCGGAGGCCAGCGCGCTCTGCCTCGCCTCGGCCTCCTCGTCGGGCGCTGCCGGGGCGTGAGCCCCCTGGCAGGAGCAGGGCCCCGTCGTGAAAAAGAAGCACGACGGCCGGCTCTGCGCCCTGCTCGGCCTCCAGGGGCCCCTGCCAGGCCCCGGGACCGGCAAAAGATGGCTCGGGATGGGCAGCTGGTCCCGGGGAATGGGCCCAGACCTGGCCCCGGCGTCCTCAGATGGAGGAACAAAATTAGCCTGGCGAAGGACCCAACCGTATGCAGGTGTGAGTCCCGCGGTTGTGGGTATCGTCTTCGGCGGCACTCCCTATGGACCACGACACGCTGTACTGAGAGGGGGGGGGACGCAAGCGATCTTTGCCACTGGCGCCTTCGGTAAAGCTCCCTATGAGGCCACGAAACGCTGTACTGCGCGGGAGAGACGCACGCGGAAAGTGCCACTGAGGCAGTCGGTGGAGTCCCCTAATAGGGCCACGAAAGGCTGCACTGGGGAGACGCTTGCCGGAGGAGCTCATTATGGGGTCACGACACGCTGTGCTGGGTGGGGGGGGACGCATGCGGACAGTGTCACTGAGGCCTTCGGTGGAGTTCCCTATAGGGCCACCAAACGCTGCGCTGTGTCGGGGAAACGCATGCAGACGGTGCCACTGGCGCCGCTGGTGGAGCGCCCCACGGGGCCACGAAACGCTGTTCTGGGTGGGGGACATGAATGCGGGCGGTAGCACTGGGGCCTCCGATGAAGCTCTCTATGGAGCCACGAAGCGCTGTACTGTGTGGGGGAAACGCATGCGGACGGTTCAACTGGCGCCGCTGGTGGAGCTCCCTATGGGGCCACGAAACGCTGTGCTGGGGGGGAGGGACGCACGCGGAAAGTGCCACTGAGGCCTTCGGTGGAAATCCCTATAGGGCCACGAAACGCTGTACTGGATGCGGGGACGCATGCGGGCGGGAGCACTGGGGCCTTCGGTGGAGCTTCCTACGGGGCCACGAAACGCTGTGGTGGGTGGGGGGGACACATGCGGGCGGTAGCGCTGAGACCGTGGGTGGAGCTCCCCATTGTGCCACGAAACGTTGCACTGGGTGCGGGGGACGCATGCGGGCGGTAGCACTGGGGCCGCGAGTGGATCTTCCTATGGGGCCACGCAACGCTGTACTGCGTGGGGGGGACGCATGCCCACGAAACGCTGCGCTGGGTGGGGAAGACAGAGGCAGGGATGGGAGGTGGGAGGAGGGGGGGAGGAGGGGGAGGAAGGAAGGAGGAAGGAGGAAGAAAGGAGGAAGGAGGAACGCGGGGCGCTCTCTTCAAAACGAGGACCCAACACCAGGATCGTTGGGAAAAAACATGAGCACCAAACTTTCGGGGTCCGCGCGGCCTTCGAAACATTCTGCTCACACCTGCCTCCGAGGAGGGCCAGTCCAGGCAACGACAGCCCTCCCTGGCGTGCGTGGTCCTTTCGTTGGGCCTCCTGGAGGCTTCTCGTCGCCAAGGCTTGGCGGCGCGCAGAGGGGGGTAGGGAGAGGGGGGAAGGTTTCTTAGAAGAAGGACGCTTCTTAGAAGGCGCGGGCCTTACATCTTCTAAGAAGCAGGGGTGCTTCTAAGAAGCCTTCCCCCCCCATACCCCCCTCTGCGCATGGCTGAAAGTCGCGGGCGGCCAAGAGTGGGGCGTCCAAGAGGGGGGCGGCGCAAATCATGGCCGGCGGCACATGCGTGGCCCAGGGGGGGCGGGCGGGGGCTTCATGAAATGAGCAGAGGCGCCATGAGATCTGGGGAGATAGCATGGCCCCCGCCATGATGCCCACCCACCCCTGGTCATCACCCCCCTCGCTGCCGCCCCCGAGAAAGGCTGGACCCGCCGCGAAAAACTGGTCGGGATGGACCCCAGGGGGGGCCGGGGCCGAGCTGGGCCGGAGCTGGACCAGGCGGGGGGCAGACGCCGCGGCCTCGACTCTGGCCCTCCTGCGACGGAAGGTGGCCCCAGCGGCTCCGGGGAGGCAAGACGGCCTCCACGGTCAGCTGCGATGGACTGATCCCCACTCTGGGTTGATTGATAAGCGTGAGGAGGTACCCCTCCGACGGGGGTCGACCTCGCGTCGTCGTCGCGCCGCGACGGGGGTCGGAGCGCCTTCGGCGCGCGGTGGCTGCCCGCGACGGGGGTCTATGTAGGGCTGTCGGCGGGGGTGACGCCCCCCCGACGTTAATTAAGAAACTCGGAGTAACCTCATCGGGTAAACTTCGGTGGCAACTCACGGGGGCTCCCATGCCATATTGCTGGCTCTTGCGAACCAGCGAACCG
>CAUYUJ010016192.1:247721-260221 GCA_963575745.1 Prorocentrum cordatum | reverse complement strand
AACAAACAGTATGACCATAATGTTACTATGTGTCTGATTAGTATAATTGACCGTATCAGTACTATCGTTACTCGCAGTATTATTATCGTCCCTCTTAGCATTCGCCCCATTACCCTTGTCATCAAAAACTATTACTAATCTCGTTGTCATTATTATCATGCCTCTCCCTCCTCCGCGCCCTCATCATCACCCTCCGCCACCTTTCCCTCCCCCTCCTCCTCCTCCCCCTCCTCCTCCTCCTCCTCCTCCTCCTCCTCCTCCTCCTCTTGACCCTCCTCGACCTCCTCCCGCCCCCCCTCGTTCATCGATTGATCGGTCACTAAGGGGTGAGTCTGACTCCCAATCGAACGGCGAAAGGAACAGCGGCGGTAAGGAAATAAGGAAAAAGAGAGAGAGAGAGAGGAAGCGATCGCGGCACCGGGCAAGCCTCATCAGTGAACGCCGACGCATCTCTTCCCCCAACTCCCTGTTTGAAGCCCAATCCCAGCACGCGAGGACGCCCCTTGTAGGCGCCCGGCCCCGCGCGGGAGTCGGCGGTAGGATGTCGTCGGCGGCGCCCCCCCCCTCCTCCCCCTCCTCTTCCAAGAGCGAAACGCGCGGCAGACAGGAGGGCCCGCGCGTCGCTCTCGCTGATGCTCTGCACGCCAGCGCGCAGGGCCTCGCATCGCACCTCACCGTGCATCTCGGACGCGGCGACAGGGAATGCTAAGAAGATTGGGAGGGAGCAGAAGGGCCATCGAGTCTAGAAGCTGAGCAACGAGCGGGAAGAGACGCGGGCAGCCCCGATAATGTTCTACGCTGCCGGGCTCATCAGGGCACCCTATCATGCATATAAGAGCAATGTTTCGGTCAACCAACTCTTGAGAAACGTTCTGATACACCCTGAAGCGCAACATATTTTGGGCGAGGTCGTTTGAACCTGGCCCCAGCAAATAGCACAGATAGGGTCGATGTCGGCACGAAACCAAAAGACGGCGGGCCTAAAACTCCGACCAGTCATCAGAGAGGAGAACACGCTAAAATCCGGCACTGGAATTTAAAAGAAACAAACAGGCCTCAGGAAACCATCTCTCCAACGACGGGCCTCAGCATCGCACCCGGGCAATTCGTCGTGATATTCACGATATAGGACACGCTTGGAACGCCTCGCGCACGCGCTCGCAGAATCTCTCGCTTTCCTGAACTTCGGCGAGCGCCGGCCCTATCCCAATTCCTGCCAGCCGAATTAACTTGGCCGTTTGCAATGACGGCTGGCGGGCGGGCTCGAAAACCCAATCAGGAAACGCACTGGCGGCAGCGCGCGCGAGAAGCCACGAACGCAGCCGCGCCCTAAGCGATTGCCAGCCCCACCCCAGGCTTCCGAAGTCACCCCAGGCCAGACGAGACAACGCACTGGAGGGGAAAATGGAGACACTGGCCACCATAACCGATTCTTCGCGAGCCATTTTCCGAAGGAATAGGAGAAATGGAGCAACGCAGCCAAGCGCAGAGGCGACTCGCGTCGTCTACAAATACTCCCGCACTGACGCGGGGGCGCGAGTCCGGGAATAGAACGCACCCCAGACTGGCCCTCGCGCCTCGCGCTAGGTGGGGGGGGCAGAAACATCCCCCCAGCCAGGGCCTATACAGAGGCCATGGCAACTGAATCCCACCGGCCCCTTAGGGCGTAGGCGGTCGAGGGCGATATGCCTTCCATCCGCCCGTCTCGTCCATCAGGGAAAGCTTCACCGCTGCCCCCCACTCATACCCCCCCACCCACCCCCACCCCACCCCAAAGCGACAGGCAGCCAACCAGGAACAATAAGGACATCCTGGGGGCACCAACCCGCCACCCGCCAAAAACATCAAAACACACTCTGCACCCACATTTGGAGCACGCGCGGGCAGGCCGACGCGGCCCCCCAACCACCCGTCAAAAAAAAATGCACAAACTACACTTTGGGGCAAAGTCTGGCATGATCGCGCGGCCCGCGAGCAAGTTGCATTGTTTTCTCTTACGGGGGCCGCGGGGGCGCCAGCATAACGCCCACTGCGCGCTGGGCTACCACCCCTGACAGAAACAATTTAATAATACACCTCGCGTCTAAATCTGGACCACGCGCGGCCGCGCCGCGATCACTGCCAAGCGGCGGCGCGCAACCTGCTGCGCGCAGGCCCACCAGACACAACGGGCATTGGTCTTCAACGTGGGCGGTGGGGCCGACACGTTGCCCGACGCGCGCTGCCACGTGCGCGGGGGCACCTGACGCACTCTGCACGCGCCCCGAACGCGGCGCTCCTGGCACGGCTGGAGTACGCGGCGCACCTGGCGAACGCGGAGCACGCGGCGCATCTGGCGCACCAGGCGCGCCTGGCACGCTCGGGCCCCAGCGGCGCCGGGCGCGCGCGGCGCGCCCAGCACGCGTGGCGCACCTCGCCCCAGCGTCGCACACACGGGGTCGGATTTGTCCCCCGATAGCTGCCCGTCGGAAGACGACCGCTGAACGCGCCCAGGCTCGGGCGTCACTTATGCGCTTGGAGGGCGGGCGGGAGTGAGCTAGACGACTTGCAATCTAGGGGCGCCTCGACCCCGCCCCCCACCCCCACCCCCACCTCGGACGTGGGCGGGGGGGCCCGCGAAGGGTCTGAGCTTCCAAGATGGCCCAAGATGGCTCCATGAGCGCTAGGAGCCCAGGACGAGCTCCAAGATGGCCCAATAGACCCCAAGATGCCTCAGGATGGCCCCCAAGATGCTCCAGCAGGCCCCAAGGCCCTTCCAAGACGGCTCCAAATGGCCAGACAGCTCTCCGAGGAGGCCCCGAAGAAGCCAAAACATTTCCAAAACCAAAAGACACAATGGTTTGGCTATCTCGACGTTTCGCTTCCGAGGGCCATCCGAGGCCTCAAGATGTCTCCAAGATGGTCCGAGAGGGCTCAGATAGGAGCACAGGAAAGCCCCGAGACGGCCCCGAGAGCGCTCCAGGAGCGCCACGAGAGCGCCCTAGGCGACTTTCGGGGCTCCCGAGGGGCAACGCCAACTAAAGCCCCCCTCTCGTTTGCTGGATGTCCTCCAAGATGGCCCCAAGAGCGCCGCGAAAGCCCCGAGAGCCACTCAGGAGGGCCCCAAGGCGCCGAGGAGCCCCAAGAAGCCTTCAAGAGGCTCCCAAGACACCCACTGGAGGCCCCAGGAGTCCCCCCGAGGCACCCGAGACGCCCCAAGGGCCCCGGGACCGCCAAGAGGCCCCCAGGACGCAAGAGGGGCCCAAGAGAGCCCCCATGCGGCCACACGAGCGCCCAAGAGTGCCCCAAGAGCGCTCTAAGAGGGACCCCGGACCCTTTCTCTGCGCGCTGCCCACTTCCCTGATCGAGGCAACTCCTCTAGGCCTCGTCTCGGGATGGGCTGGTGGAGTTACGCGATGCCTCTAACTCTGGAACCACTTCAAAGCCCTTCCAGTCTGGCAGCAGGGCCCTGCGTCGGCCCACGCACAGCTGGCGGATGGCGGCGCAGAACTCGCAAGCGAGACGTGATCTCGCACTTGCTGGGCCTAACTCGGGCAGGCGACCTTCGCGGCCACGGAAGATCGTGGCAGGGCGCTTCGAATCCTTGACTTCGGCCAGGGCTGCCGCCCTCACACGCCCGCGCCGCACCTCGCCCCGGCACCTCCGTAGCGACAGCATATACACAACAAGTGGAAGGCAGCCCACAACCACGCCCGCCAATGTAGAGAGAGAAGAGATAGAGAAAAAGCAGCACGCGCTGGCGGCGCCCAAAGTAGAGGACGCCGACATACCTACGACCCAGATACCAGAAATAAAAGCCAAGGGGTAGCGAGATAGCTTGGAGGGCCCCCAGGAGCCAGGAGTGGGCCAGGGGGGAAAAGGCCCGCCGGAACTCAAAAGACACGAGCGGGGGTGGGTCGGACTGGGCTGAGGCAGACATTGAACACAGTGTGGCGGCAACGTCGAGTTCGATGACAGCGTCGCGAAGCTCTGGCGCCCACGCACAAGCCCCCATTGGATAGGGCAGGCCAACGGAGCCCATCTCCTAGCAAAAATGAAACCCCACGCCCAACAGCAATGTGTTGCCCATACTCTCGAGGCCCAGGGGTCGGACACAGCCGGGGGTTCGGGCAGCGCCGAGTCGGTCGCCCAGGTCGCCCCCCTCGAGCAGAGAGTTGCCCAGCGCGACGCTGAAACCAGAAGGAAGCCACCCGTCCTCGGCGTCCTCGAGGACGAACCCAAGCACCTTCCACAAGATGTCCAGAGCCTGCGGAGGCGCTGCCATGGCGCGAGGCAACGCATTTGGACCTGCGGCGCCATCGGGCCGTCGCGACACGCAGCGCCGCTGTTCGCGCGCCGGTGCCGGGAGGTCGTCGAGGTCGAAGCGCGCGGCGACGCGCTCGAAGCATCGGTCGGCCCCGCGCTCGCCAATCGGCTCGGCCGCAAAAACCTCGCCCCGGTGTTCAGAGATAGCCCAGTATATATATATATATATATATATATATATATATATATATGTATACATATATATGTATATATACATACATATACACATATCTATATATATATATATATGTGCATCTAAATCTACATATGTCTATTTATGTATAAATGTATATGCAGGATCGGCACGATCGGTTCCACCGGTTACCGACGCGCGCAAATGCACTCGCGAGTCGAAGAAGCCACATTTGATCTCGCTCGAGCACTCGTTTCGCCCCCACCGCCCACTTTCCATCATGGCCCTCGTCGGTTGCGCCATCGAGGGCAAGCTTGCCAAGTCGCTTCTCCTCCTCGAAGTCGCGGGCCCGGGCCCGTTCAATGGCCGCCGAGAAATGCCCGCGGGGAACCACATTCGCACGACTTTCGATCCTTAGTCTAGCTCGAGGCGCGCCGCAGTAAGAGGGCGGGCCTGGACCAACGCGCAAGCAAGCTTGAAACCCCGTCGCGACGCCACTCCTGCACGCGCCCTCAGGCGAATCAGCTTCGCGAGGTTGGAGTTTGGGCTGGCGCGGAAACCCGCCGCGCAAACTTCACGTCTTCGCGCGCCGTGCACTTTTAGATCTTCAGCTGGAGCGGGAGGGGCCAGCGAGAAATTGTCGAGCGAGGCAAATTGGGAAGACATGCGCGGCTGACGGCACGGCGTCTCACACCTCCCCTCCTTCCTTCCTAGTGCCACTGTGGACAGGTTTCCAAGGGCGAGCAGGTGGCGCATAGGCCGCGATGGCAATGGCGTCCGCTCTGGCCACTGCCCCCTCTTTCAAGCGAAAAACGAGGGTGGCAGCCGCACGGGCCCCTCACGCGCCCCGACCACAGATTCCTAAGTACAGACACACAGTGGCCCACAGAGAGCGGGGCGCCCGTAGACCCCCTAACGACCTCCCCAATGTTCAAGAGGCAGTCAAAGCTGGATGTGGACGACCTGTGACCTCAGGGATCGGACCAAGGGCGCGCTGCTGTACCGGCAGCGTGCTTCTGAATCAATGCCCACCCAGGAATAAAGAAGGACTTATGGTCCAAGATAGTCGCAATCTTGCTATAGGCATTGATACGAGTAGAGTCGGAAGGTCAAATTCAGTCACCGCCGAGAAACAACGCGTTCGATGCCTGGTCCTGGGTAGCCCGCCAGTCTTTGGCAGCCCGGCGCAGGACCTCGACAGCCTCGGCCGCGATCGCGGGCCGAGGCGGGGTGGCAGACAATTTTAATGTCTCATGACCGCGACGATATTCTGATGCATCGCATTCAGAGAAACCTGCAAGTCCCCTCGGATAGAGCGGATCACAAGCTGCTTTCGACCTCGAAAAAGGCCCGAAACTGTGGATTCTGCCACGTGAGATCCACCTGTCGCTCCCAAGGGACGGTACTTTTGATGTGAATGACGTTCGTACTCACAAGGGTAGCTAGGACGATAGTAGGACTAGAATCCCGAGACTCACCTGTCATTCCAAAGAATTTAGACCCAAACGTAACCACCCCCCAGTGGCCACGTCAGCAGAAGAGCAGTAATAATTGTTGCCCTTCCTGGCAGGATGCAGGATGTCCCCCTGGACCCTGGATCGCGACGATGTTGGAACAGGCGACGAGAGAGGCGAATTAGGCACTGGCACTTCCTGGCCTGGGGGGGGGCCGCGGCGGAAGAGAGAGCGGGAGCTCCAGGACACCAGGCCGAACAAGCTGTGCTTCGAGCACGACCCCTGCCATCTAGGAAAGAAAATGCTAAGGCCCCACTCTTGGTCCGCCGCGGCAGCGGCGAAGAAGGGCTGAAACTTGCGCTGCAACTGGCCTTTATCCAAGTTGGCGGCGCGCAAATTGGCGACTGTGAACTCGATATTCTGCGGGGCGGTCACTGGCTGTAGTGTCCTTAGCCAGGACCTTCCAGTTGAGCACGAGCAATCCTTTCTCGCTGTCGATGGCGAATTTTCGTTCGGAGACAACTCCTCGGCGGCGCGCCTGGTGAGCTGAATGCCCGTCTAACGCTCCACCATGAGTGGGTTCTTGCACCACGTCGCATCGCCGCCTTGGGCACGAGGTCGCGAGAGCGGAGCACGAGGATCGTCTCGCCAACATTCCTGTCGTATCCAAAACCCAAAGTGACGGCCTTGGGCCCCTCTTTCTTAATGACTCCGAGCAGTTGCTTGAGGTTCTCCACTTCCTTCTCGGGCGCGTTGAACTTATCATCCTGGTCGTCGATCATGCGCATGACTTCTGTGAAGCGGCGCTCGATGGAGAGGTCGAAGGTCTTGAAATGCTGCGTGAACGTGACGCTGCAAAGCTGGGCTCGCATACATTGGATGGCAGCCATGACGTCGTTCTTGGACCTATCGACGTAGTTCTGAGCAGCCTCCTCCCAGGGGGGCAGGAGCAGAAAGAGCAGCACCAGCGGGAAGACCATGAGCAGACGTGACGCCAGGCAAGCCAGACCCAGCCCGCGTTGAACTCGCTCGCATCTGCTTCGTCGGTGGAGGCGCTCCTTCCGATTGACTCTCAAACCACCTCATTGGGGCAGGCGTCGCGTCATCCTGATAATCTTGATTCGCAGACACCCACACGAGATATAGCAGCTAGTGAAGCACATGGAAAGGGGGTCACCCTATCCGGGCGGCTGCATGTGGGTCCAAAAATCTGCTGGCCTGGCCAGCTGCCTGTGGAAGGGCTTACTTGAGCCAAGATGGCTACGGAACGCTCCTCCTCCTCGTCCTCCTCCTCCTCCTCCTCTTCCTCCTCCTACTCCTCCTACTCCTGGTCCTGCTTCCTCCTCCTCCTCCTCCTCCTCCTACTACTCCTCCTCCTCCTCCTCATCCTGCTCCTCCTCCTCTTGCTCCTCCTCCTCCTCCTCACCCTCCTCCTCCTCCTCCTCCTCCTCCTCCTCCTCCTCCTCCTCCTCCTCCTCCTCCTCCTCCTCCTCCTCCTCCTCCTCCTCATCTCATCATCATCATCATCATCATCATCATCATCATCATCATCATCATCATCATCATCATCATCATCATCATCATCCTCATCCTCATCCTCATCCTCATCCTCATCCTCATCCTCATCCTCATCCTCATCCTCATCCTCATCCTCATCCATTCCTTTTCCTTATAAATTTATCCCTGTCGCACCCCGATGCTGGTTTTTAGGGCGTGCAGGGCGTTCCGCCTGAGACTTCCTCACCATGTATGACCCTGAAGCTTCAAAACTGGCAATGGTTTCACAGATGGAGGGCGGGTGGTTTTCAAAATGTGGCTCTCGCCTTCGCGCCGCGCACGTTCGTTTTAAACAATTGCACGGGTTGAGGGCGGGTTGATTTCAAAATGTAGCTCTCGCCTCATCGCCGCGTATATTCGTTCAAACGTTGCCAGAGCTTCATGGATTGAGGGCAGTCTGTTTACAGAATGTGGCTCTCGCCGTAGCGCCACGTACATTCGTTGTGAAAATTTGAAAGGAAAGAGTTTCACGGATTGAGGGCGGTTCCTTTTCAAAGTGTGGCTCTCGCCGTAGCGTCGCGCATTCGATTTGCTCGTTTTCTGAATTTGCAAGAATGTCACGGATTCCCAGTATCAGCGTACCAGAACTAGCGTGTTGGAAGGATTCAAGAGTATGAGGGTGCAACACTTACTTTGATCCGCGGTGTTGAAGACGCAGAAGTGGTGTTCTGGCACGATCCAGGATCGTCAAGACGCAACAGTCAGGTTGATCCGTTGCGTTGGAATTCCGAGCATAAAATTCGAGCATTCTTCAGCGTCTTCAAACAGTTATCTTCCAACGGGGCAGCTCCAAGTGAAAATGACCGCTGTAGGAGCCTATGAAGAGGGAGCTTGGAGGGAGGGTTTATTCCAACATCGTTGATGACTCTAGGGTTTACACTGGTCCTCCTCCTCCTCCTCCTCCTCCTCCTCCTCCTCCTCCTCCTCCTCCTCCTCCTCCTCCTCCTCCTCCTCCTCCTCCTCCTCCTCCTCCTCCTGCGCTTCACTCGAGAGGAAGCAGCATCCAGCCGCGCAGACGTTCCCCAGTCGCGCGGCGGCCGCGAACTGCAGACTGGCACCAACCGCCCACGCGGAGAGTCGGCCGCCCCCCCTCCCCCACCGCCTGCAGGAGGCCCGCCTCGGCCGCCTCCCACTCCTGCGAGACCTGCTGCCGCCGGGGGTCAGTCAGCGATGCATCCTCCCCCGTGTTCCCCCGAAGGGGGGACGGGAGGAAGAAGGACGGATGGAGCAAGGAGCAGAGAGGAGGAGGAAAGAGCCCAAGTATCCCTGCCCTGCAACCCCGGCGCTCCCGCCCTTCCGCCCTTCCTCCCCACTCTGCCTGGAGCAAGCACCTCACCCGACTGACGTCAGCAGCGAGCGACCGCCAGTCGGAGCGCTCCGCGGAGCAACCGACGGACGACGGCACGGGCGAGGCGACTCCCGCCCGCCTCCGAGCGACGCACTTCGGGCTGTGCACCGCACGGAGCAGACCGCCTCCCTGCCCAGGCCTCCGAGAGGGCCACGGCGGGGCTCCCACGGAGGCTCCGCAGGTGGAAGAGCAGCCAGAAGGCTCTGGCGCCCCCCCGGCCTGCCATCCCGCCGCAGAGCGGACGCGCCCCCCCGGCTTGGGTTAAGTCGGGCCCGTCCCTCTACACCCTGCGAAATGCTTAAGAAATCATGGGTTAAGAAATTCATAGTCTCAGAACTTGAATAAAAAACCCAAACATTCCATTCAAATCTTAGGATTTACATTGAAAAATTCAGAATAATCGAGACTCTGGTCGAAAATTTAAGTTTTCTTAAACATCGCCAAAGGTGTACAGGGGGCATACTCAAGAACAGGTATAGAATACTCTCGGGACGATTTTTTGAGTATGTTTGGGCATCTTTTCTGGGCATGTTTGAATATGTCTTATTTCGTCCAAGATCCACCTGTATGGGGGGACAGGCCCGACCCAAGGCTTGGGATCCCTGCTCCTGGGGCCCCCTGGGAACCCGCAGGGGGCGGGAGGAGTTCATGCCTTCTTCCTCCGCAAGCCTGACCCTGCCTTGGGGATGTCATCTGGAGCCCAGAGGACCTCCTCACGACATAGTCGTGCCCAGAGGAATCCCAAGGATTTCCTCACGCAGTCCATGAGCTTCCTCGGCAATCCTGCGGATTTCCTCCAAAATCCTCCTGCCTTCCTCAGATGTCCTCAGGAGCTCAAAAAAACAATACCAAGGATCGTCTCGGAAACCCCATGGAGATCCTCTGAGGAAAGCAAATCTGATGAAATCTGCAAGAATTCCACTGGAACCCGTAGAAAATCCTCATCCTCTGGATTTCCCTTGAAACCTGAAGATAACATACAGAATCCTATCGGTGGCATAGGTGGTTTAGGGAGCTACTTCTTCCAAATTCAGTCTTCACCTTTGGAGAGAGGTTCACCGTTCCCCGTACCTCCCTGGGTCTGGAGGGGGGCGCGGCGAGGGGGTAGGGCGTCCAAGTTGGCCCAAGATGGCCCTCAGAGGGCCCCACATAGCCCGAGATGGCCTCCAAGATCGCACGAGATAGTCCAGTATGGCTGAAGATAGCTTCCAGCATGCCTCAATGGGCCCCAAGACCGCCCAAAGACGGCTCCAAGGGGCCACGGAACCATCCAAAAACCCCTTCGAGAGGCCAAAATCCTTCCAGAACCTACAGATAAACAATTTGGTCTGCCTTCTCGCCTCTTTGCTTCTGATTGGCTTCTGAGGCCTCCAGACGGTTACAAGATGGCCCAAGAGAGCCCCGAGAGGGGCCAAAGAGGGGCCCAAGACAGGCCGAAGAGCGCCCAAGAGCGCACCAAAAGCACCACAACAGGCCTCTAAGTTCACCATTGTTGGTCTCGCTGCTTAACTATATGCTTACCTACGCCCCTCCTCCAGCCTCCAGATTACTCCCCTGGGCATCGTCTCTCGATGGGCTGGTGGAAGCAAGCGAAGCGTCAAGAATTCCTCGGGAGTTCCAGAGAGCTCCGCAGACGTCCCCTGAACTTCCTACAGAATCCCGCATCTCTTTGGAGCTACCCCGCGGATGGTGCGCCCGTCGCGGCGGACCCCCCCCCCCTGGGCCTCCAGGCGCCGCCCATCACGGCACGAGACCCCCGCCGAGGTGCGACGCAGCTCCACCGCGCGAGACTCCCGCCCGCCCGCGCGCGCGCGCAGCCGCGCCGCCCCCGCCGCGGAGCGACGCCTCCCCGCCAGGCGTGGAGCGAACCCCCCCGGGCAGATGCGACGCAGCTGCGCCGTCCCCCCGCGCGCGGCCTCCGCCCCTGCGCGCGCGCGGCGCCCCGTCACGCGGCGGGGCGCCAGCCCCGCCGCGGGGCGAGACCCCGCCAGCCGGTCGCGGGGCGAGACCCGCGCGGATGCGGCGCATGACGCCCCTCCCTTGTGAAGAGGGCACGTGGGGGCAGAGGCGAGGAAAAAAAGGTCTCTTCAGGCGCAGACGGTGAGAGTGCTGAGGGGGGGCTGGGATCTGGGCAGAGCGCGCGCACACCTAAGCATCCCAGCCCACACAGTCCGGATGGTCTACGCGCGCTTTGTGTTGAGGAACCCCTCATCCTCCCCTACCTCCCTCCCTCCCTCCCCTCCCCTCCCCTCCCCTCCCCCTCCCGGCTCCTGGCTCCCCCTCCCAGTTCCCCCTCCTCCTCCTCCTCCTCCTCCTCCTCCACCTCCTCCTCCTCCTCCTCCTCCTCCTCCTCCTCCTCTCTTCTTCTTCTTCCTCCTCCTCCTCCTCCTCCTCCTCCTCCTCCTCCTCCTCCTCTTCTTCTTTCTCCTCCTCCTCCCTCCTCCTCCTCCTCTCCTCCTCCTCTTCCTCCTCCTCATCATCACCACCATCACAATCACCATCACCATCACCATCATCATCATCATCATCATCATCATCATCATCATCATCATCATCATCATCATCATCATCATCATCATCATCATCATCATCATCATCATCATCATCATCATCATCATCATCATCATCATCATCATCGTCGTCATCATCATCATCATCATCATCATCATCATCATCATCATCATCACATCATCATATCATCATCAGCAGCAGCAGCAGCAGCAGCATCAGCATCAGCATCAGCATCAGCATCAGCATCATCATCCTCATCAGCAGCAGCAGCATCAGCATCAGCATCTGCAGCAGCAACAGCATCATCATCATCATCAGCAGCAGCATCATCAGCATCATCAGCAGCATTAGCAGCAGCATCCTCATCGTCATCAGCATCCTCATCGTCATCATCATCATCAGCAGCAGCATCAGCAGCAGCATCAGCATCATCATCATCATCATCAGCATCATCATCATAATCAGCATAATCAGTATCGTCATCATCATCGTCATCCTCATCAACATCACGACAAAGACGACGACGACGCCAGTATCATCATCAGCATCAGCAGCATCATCAGCATCATCAGCATCGTCATCATCATCATCAGCATCATCAGCATCATCAGCATCATCAGCATCAGCATCATCAGCATCATCAGCATCAGCATCAGCATCAGCATCATCATCATCATCATCATCATCATCATCACCATCATTATCATCATCATCATCATCATCATCATCATCATCATCAGCATCATCATCATACTCACCATCATCAGCATCATCAGAATCATAATCAAAATCCTCAGCATCATCAGCATCGTCATAATCAGCATCATCATCCTCATCATCATAATCAGCAGCATCATCGCAATAATCATCAACAACAACATCATCAGCAGCAGCATCATCATCATTCATCAGCATCGGCAGCAGCAACAGTATCAGCTCCAGCATCATTGTCATCGGCATTCTCGTCATCAACATCATCAGCACATCATCATCAGCATCATCATCGTCACCATCATCATCCTCATCATCACCACCAACAACAAGAGCAGTAGCAGCAGCAACAACACCAACAGCAACCACAACAACGACCACAACAACAATAGCAACAACAACAGCAGCAGCAACAACGACAACAATGACATTAACCACAACAACACCAACAATCACAACAACCACAACAACCACAACAACC
>CAUYUJ010016192.1:240221-242721 GCA_963575745.1 Prorocentrum cordatum | reverse complement strand
GAATACAATGCGAAGAAGTCTCAGGCGGGAGCGGGGGTCCTGGCTAAATTGTGAGAGAGTCGAAGGCGGGAGCCATTGTTGCTGAAACCCGGGGGCCAGGGGCAATTTGAGGAAGAATATTTTCCCTGATATAAAAAAGAGTGCGAGCGCCAGGAGGGGCACTTCAATTGAAAAATACAATGTACACCAGAGGGGGGGTCAACAATAATTATTCTTCAATTGTGGGAGTTCAACCACAACAGCAACAACAATCATTTTGGCACTGTTGCCTCTTACTGGCTCGCGTGTCTTGCATTCTGTACACCCCAACCGTCGATACCCGCCCACTTCGTTTTCGATCACACCCCCTTTCGGGGGGAACATCTGAACTCTCGAGCTAGAGCGCCGTCCCTGAGTTCGGAGGACTCTCGCCAGGGCCTCTCGGAATACATCTTGAGAAATACCGAACGGGAACCCTTGTCGCCGTGTCTGGGCCGCCACCAACTTGCCTGAAATACGAGAGACTCGAGCGAGAGCGCCACTCTTGAGTTCGGGGGCCTCTCTGGCAAGGGCCTCTGCGAATACGCCCTTGTCGTCGTAGTTGGGCCTCCACCAGTTTGACTGAATCATGAAAATCTCGAGCGAGAGCGCCGTTCCTGAGTTCGTGGGCCTTCCTAGCCAGGGGCTCCCGGAGTGAATCGTGAAGAAGTATCGACTGGGCCCCCGCCAACTTGACTGAATTGTGAGGAGGTCTCGAGCGTGAGCGCCGTTCCTGAGTTCGGGGGCCTTTCTGGCCAGGGTGTCTCGCGGAAGCATCGAGCGGGAGCCGTTGTCGTCGTAGCCGGGCCCCCACGGGCCCACTTTTACACTCAAACCAACGCTCAAGCGGGAGCCTCGTTTTCAGAGAAATGTAACCGGCGTCGAGGCGAGAGCGCCCAGAACCGCTTCCGGAGATCAACAACAATATTCTCTAGAAATGAATGAAACAACAACAACAACAACAACAACAACAACAACAACAACAACAAGAACGAGGCGCAGTTGACCGGCCCGTCCAGTGGGGAGCTCCACAGCGCCTCCTCCCCTTGGGACAAGGCCGACTTGACCGGCCCGGAGGCAACCGCGGGACCCCAGCAACCCCAGCAACCCCAGCAACCCCAGCAACCCCAGCAACCCCAGCAACCCCCAGCAACCCCGAAAGCTTACCTCCACAGACCAAGCTCTCAACGCTACGTCCTCCATGCGGATTCTGACAGCACGACGCGTGTGCGCACCGGTGCAGCGAGCTCTTGAGGAATCCTATAGGATCCTCGAGAAATCCTATAGGATCCTATAGGAAATCCTATAGGATCCCTTAGGAATACTATAGGATTCCTTAGGAATCCTATAGGAATCCTATAGGATCCCTTTGGAATCCTATGGGATTCCTTAGGAATCCTATAGGAATCCTATAGGATCCCTTTGGAATCCTATGGGATTCCTTAGGAATCCTATAGGAATCCTATAGGATCCCTTAGGAATCCTATGGGATTCCTTAGGAATCCTATGGGATTCCTGAGGAATCCTATAGGAATCCTATAGGATCCCTTAGGAATCCTATGGGATCCCTTAGGAATCCTATGGGATCCCTTAGGAATCCTAGAGGATCCCTTAGGAATCCTATAGGATTCCTTAGGAACCCTGTGGGATCCCTTAGGAATCCTATGGAATCCCTTAGGAATCCTACAGGATCCCTTAGGAATCCTATAGGATTCCTTAGGAACCCTGTGGGATCCCTTCGGAATCCTATAGGATCCCTTAGGAATCCCATAGAGGAGCTCTATGAGCTCTATGAGGAGCTCTGCTAGGATCCTATAAGATCCTATAGGATCTATAGGATCCTCTAGAAATCCTATGAAATCCCATAGGAAATCCTATAGGATCCTATAGAAATCCTATAGGATCCTATAGGAAATCTATGAAATCCTATAGGATCCTCTAGAAATCCTATAGGACCCTATAGGATCCTATAGGACCCTATAGGATCCTATAAGATCCCTTCGGAATACTATAGGATTCCTTAGGAATCCTATAGGAATCCTAATTAGGATCCCTTAGGAATCCTATGGGATCCCTTAGGAATTCTATAGGATCCCTTAGGAATCCTATGCATCCCTTAGGAATCCTATAGGATCCCTTAGGAATCCTATGGGATCCCTTAGGAATCCTATAGGATCCCTTAGGAATCCTATGGGATCCCTTAGGAATCCGATGGGATCCCTTAGGAATCCTATCGGATCCCTTAGGAATCCTATGGGATCCCTTAGGAATCCTGTGGGATCCCTTAGGAATCCTATAGGATCCCTTAGGAATCCTATGGCATCCCTTAGGAATCCTATAGGATCCCTTAGGAATCCTATGGGATCCCTTAGGAATCCTATAGGATCCCTTAGGAATCCTATGGGATCCCTTAGGAATCCTATGGGATCCCTTAGGAATCCTATAGGATCCCTTAGGAATCCTAGGGGATCCCTTAGGAATC
>CAUYUJ010016192.1:233285-240121 GCA_963575745.1 Prorocentrum cordatum | reverse complement strand
TCCCCCTCCTCCTAGGGATGATTAGGGGGGGGTGGATATCATGGCGTGGGCCATGATGTCTCCCCAGATTTCATGGCGCCCCTTCTTGTTTCATTGCGTCCCTGGCCCCCCCCGCTGGGCCGCGCACATGCCGCCGGTCATGATTTGCACCCCCCCACTCTTGGACACCCCCCTCTTGGCCGCTCCCGGTTATCGGAAGCTGGAACATCTACAGTACCAGTGGCGGGCTGTTTTTCCATCCCAGAACTTCTTGGAGGGTCGGGGACGACGTCGGGGTGGTGTGGTGCATGCTCTTTGTCCCACTTCCCGGGGGGGACATCAACAAATGTATACGCCAGGATCCCTATAGACTAGGATCCGCTTTCCTGTGCGAATTTCAGTGTGGGGCCGGAAAAAGCGTCGGTGCATGGAGCTCGGCCCTTTAACAAACATGAGCTTTTTTGGCGCTCCGCGCCGATTTCTCGGATCCGCGCCGGGCTCCCGGTGCCTCTGGCGCCGCCCCTGGCTTGGGCACAGCGTAATGGGGGGGTCATAAATGGGGGGGTGGCGAGGGTGGTCCGAAAAGGTACCCAAACGGTACCTAAACAAGCCCCCTGGGGCTCTGGAGGGGCCCGAAAGGGGCACGAAAGGGGACCTTTTCTGACCCCCCCATTTGTGACCCCCCCATTAAGCCACGCCCAACTGGCGCGCTCGGCGCGCCCCGGAGGGGGGTCCAGTGCAGATCCAAGGACTCTGCGCGGAGCGCCAGCAGTTTATGCTTGTGCCGTCTTTTCTGCTTCTGGGTAAGCCGTCCCCTTCCGTGGCGTCCCCCTCGCCTCACCCCAAGGCGTGTGTCTCGGCCTTATGTGTGCGCCGCCCCCCCACGGGCGACGCGCGCACCGAGGAATCTTTCGTGGCGGGTGCTTTCTGGCCGCAGCGCTCGGGAAATGACCTGCTACAAGATGGACATACGACATGTTCGGGTCGGACGCGCGCCTCCAACGACGACATATAGTACTGGTATGTATCTGTGCGTCCCAGTGTATGTGGCCGGAGGGGAAGTTTGGAAGGCGAAGATGATGTCACGGAAGGTGCTGGTCGCAGCAGGGGTCTGTAGGGCCGCGCCCAAGGTGCTTCTGCGGGCTACCTCCATAGACGAGGCCCTGAAGTCCGCCGCCGACAGGGCGCAGCAGACGCGGGAGGACGCCCAGAAGGCGGCCAACAGCGTCATGAGCGCGCCTGGGAAGTTGACGGAGATCAGAGGAGGAAGTCGGCGGCGAGCGAGGGGGAGAAGTGAGAAGGAGAAGGCCTTCTCAGAAGGCGGCGGGACTTCCCAGAAGCCCTCGCGCCTTCTGAGAAGTTTTTCTGTCTTCGGGGAAGGCTCAGAAAACTTCTCAGAAGGCCAGGGGACTTCCGGGCCTTCTGAGAAGGCCTTCTCCTTCTCTTCCCCCCCCCCTCGCTCGCCGCCGCGTAACCGCTGCTCGTCCTGGGAAGCCCTCGTCGCCACCGCTGGATTTGTTTCGATATTCTGCTCCTAAACAACGCGCCTGGGGAGAGGCCCGTGGAGAATCGGTAATGATGGGTAACTATTTACTTGTGTCCCCAGGAGAGGGCCGCGAAGGCCGCGGAGGAGGTCATGAACGCACCGCAGAAGATCCAGGAGAGCCTAGAGAAGGACGATGGCAAGGCAGGGCCCATCTCGATCCGATCGGTCTGGTCCAATGTCGATTTTGGCCAGCCCGACCGTATTCGATTCTGATGCGGCCCGATGCTTGCGTGGCGCTGTTGCGCCTCCCGGCGCAGCCGATCCGATTCGATCTCGATCCCGTGGCGATGCAGTCCGAGCGGATGAGTATTTCGATTGGATTTTCCGCCGAATCTGTGTACGAATACAGTGACACCCCCAGTGGACTGTTCTTGGGCCTCAGCGGAGGGTGGCGGTGTATAGAGATCACCACTCGGAACCCGACAGCTAACTACACCGCCGTCCTCTCTGAGGGCATTGGAAGACTCACTGGCGGGTGTTGTGTATACACCCCGACATCCGACTACTCTATCCTGTATCCCAGTGATTTTTGGCGCTTCGGGGTCCTCTTGGCGGTCCTCGTTCGACCCTCTTGAGGCCTGCTTCCCTCAGGACCCGCTCCCTGACGTCCGTCGACCTGTTTTTTTCAGTCTGCGTCCCGAGGGGCCCTAGAGGAGGAGGAGGAGGAGGAGGAGGAGGAGGAGGAGGAGGAGGAGGAGAGGAGGAGGAGGAGGAGGAGGAGGATGGGGAGGAGATGCAGGAGGAGGAGGAGGAGGAGGAGGAGGGAGGAGGAGGATGGGGAGGAGATGCAGGAGGAGGAGGCGGAGGAGGCGGAGGCGGAGGAGGAGGCGGAGGGCTCCTTCCCTGGGGCCAGCCTTCCGCCCCGGATCCATCCCCCGACGGCCCGGCGGCCCGGCCCTCCTCCTGGGGTGCCGAGAGCGAGGCAGGGCGCCTGGACTGAAGCATCTCCTCCTCCTCCTCCTCCTCCTCCTCCTCCTCCTCTCCTCCTCCTCCCCTCCTCCTCCCTCCCTCCCCTCCTACTCCTCCTCCTCCTCCTCCTCCTCCTCCTCCTCCTCCTCCTCCTCCTCCTCACGTCGTCGGCGATGCGGCGCGACCTTCCGACCCCGTCTCCTCCGAGCCCATCCAGGATGGGGGGTGGACAGACCTCCTACCCTGACACGTCGATTAGCGAGTTGGCCGTTTTCGGTTCGCGAGGTGGCGTCGCGGCCATGATTTTTGAAGGTCCAGGGTCGTCAGTTTCGGTCCCAGGCCGTTTTCGCCGATAGGGGGCCTCAAATGATCGAGTGACTTCACCTGTTCCGTCCTCCTTGGGGGGCGGGCGGACGCCCAGTCTATTTTCAACGCCTTCCAACTTCATTTAAGTCGGGCCTGTCCCTCTACAGGAGTAATTTTCAAACATAGTTCTCATAAATAGTCGGGGACGATGTTTGGGGTATCTTTGAGCATTGTTTCTTTTGTTTTGCTTTTTGTTGCCCAGAATACCCCCTGTAGGAGGACACGCCCGACCTAAACCGGGGTGCGTTGTCGGCGCGTGGCCTCCCTGGACCTCTCGACCTCTTCCCGGCTCATCTGGGCCTCCTGGATGGGGTCCGAGCGTCGGGGGCAGCAAAAAAGAGGGGGGTGATGACTAGGGGGGTGGACATCATGGCGTGGGCCATGATATCTCCTCAGATTTCATGGCGTGGGCCTTGATTTGCGCCCCCCCCCCCCTTGGACGCCCCCGTCTTGGCCGCCCCCAAGAGTGGGTGGGGTCGGAGGATCGCGCCGCATCGTCGCTGCATCGGCGATGCGTCTCGATGTGGGGCCCGATGTTCTTCACGCCGACGTCGCCGATGCATTGCCGATGTCGCCGATGCTTCCATCGCCGATGCATCGCCGATGCATGCGCAATCCTCCATCGTTGCTTCGACGGCCCCGTGGGCCCCACCGGACGTGGCGACGAGCCAGCCGCCCCGGTTCTTCTGAGGCGCCGGGTGCCTGGGGCTCGGATGCCGTGGCGTAGATTCGATGTTGCGCAATGTTTCGGCAGCAGCTCGTGAGAGCCGTGCGTGTCCTCGCAGTTCTGTCCTTCGGGTGCACTGGCGTGCGCCAGCGTCTGGGACTCGGATGTCTGGGACTCGGAGCTCGTGGCGTAAATTCGATGATGCGCGATATTTCGGTAGCAACTCGTGAGAGCCTTGCGTGTCCTCGCAGTTCCGGTCCTTCGGGTGCACTGGCGTGCGCCAACGTCTGGCACTCCATGAGACAGCGCCGATCTAGCGTCGGCTTAGCGCCGTTCAGCGTAGGGTCGATCCGCAAGAGCCAGCAAGAGATGACGTCTGGCGCCGCGTTTCGTTCCGGGGCTGGCCCCGGTTTTGGGCCCAGTCCAGGAGGAGGAGGAGGAGGAGGAGGAAAAGGAGGAGGAGGAGGAGGAGGAGGAGGAGGAGGCCCCCATGATTTGCCACAGATGGAAGTCGATGCCGACCGGCTCCCCTCAAAAGGTGCTGGACCCCGCGAGCCCCGCGGGCACCGTCGGGGCGGCGGCCGTGAGCGTGGCGGTGCCGTCGCCCGCTTCTCCCCCCCCCCCGCAGCAGAGCCAGAGGCGGCACACACACGCACGCGCACACGCACGCGCACACGCACGCGCACACGCACGCGCACGCGCCACGCGCACGCGCACGCGCACGCGCGCGCGCACACGCACACCCGCACACCCGCACACCCGCACACCCGCACACACGCACGCACGCACACACTTACACACACGCACACACGCATGCACACACGCACACACTCACGCACGCACACACGCATGCACACACGCACAGACGCACAGACGCACACACGCCCACACGCACACACGCACACACACAACACACACACGCACAAGCGCACACACGCACACCCGCACACGCACACGCACAAACACAAACACACACAAACACACACACAAACCCACAAACACACACACACGCACACGCACACGCACACGCACACACACAACATGCACACAACACACAACACACAACAGACACCACACACACAACACAACACACACGCACACAATACACACACACTCACACTCACGCTCACACTCACACTTACACTCTCACTCACACTCACACTCACACTCACACTCACACTCGCTCACGCTCACACACACACACGGACTCTTCGGAGGGCCGATCAAGGCCGCCCATATTCATCGAGCGCAGAAGAGTCCCTAACACTGTAACACTATGAAGACGCGGTCTCACTGATGTCCCCGTCTTCGCATCACAGATAGATTTGGGCGGTTTAGACCTCCCAAATTGGGTCCCCTCCCAAACGGTTAGGGGTTCTTTTTTGGTCAATCAAAGATGGGGGCGAGGTACCCAGCCGGAGGCAGCGGCAGGGATTTATTCCCAACCATCCTGTGGTGTTGGGTCCTCGTTTTGAAATAACGGTCCCCCCGTTCTCCTCTTCCTCCTATTCCTCCTCCTCCCTCTTCTCTCTCCTCCATCGCCATCATCATCATCATCATCATCATCATCATCATCATCATCATCATCATCATCATCATCATCATCATCACTCGCTTCAGCACACCCCTCACACGTTTCGTGGCCCCATAGGGAGCCCCACCGAAGGTCGCAGTGCTACCGTCCGCATGCGTCCCGCACACCCAGTACAGCGTTTCGTGGCCCCATCATAGGGAGCCCCACCGAAGGTCCCAGTGCCACCGTCCGCATGCGCCCCGAAACATCCAATTTTGCATTTTCACCCACCCAGTACAGCGTTTCTGGGTCCAATGGGGCGCTCCACCGAAGGCCCCAGTGCCACCGCCCACACGGGTTCCCCCCCACCCAGTGCAGCCCTTCGTGGCCCCATAGGGAGCTTCACCGAAGAACGTATTCACAATTGCGGTACCCACAACTGCATATGATTGGGTCCTTCGCCAGGGTATTTTTTCCCACAGAGGGAGGCGGAGGGAGAGAGAGCGCGAGAGAGAGTACGCTCGCGCGCCCTCTGCGGGGCTTTAGTGAATGCGCTCGGCAGTGGATCCGCGCGCGCGTGCTGATGCAGGAAGCGGAGGAGGTGCAGAATGAGCACGAGAGAAGCGGGCCCCTTGAACAAGACCCCTTGTGCGCCTTGTATGACAGCACTCTTCGCTCCAGCACCCTTCCTATCAAGGTGATAGTTGTATGCGGTAGGTTTCGGAAGTGTTCGTCGTCTCTTGAAAGTTTTCTGGCCTCGAGAATCTCTCCAGCAGCTTCGCCTCGGCGAGAGCGTTCTGGGTGTACCAGGGTCGTTCCGAAGTGTACCCGACGAAGGGCCACTCTCTTGCGTGCACCACAGGTCACCCTGGCGAGGGTCCTGAGGGCAACGGGTCCTGGACCCTGGGGCCTTCCCTCCAGACGAGTTCTTCAAACCGGGTCATTTTCTGACAGTTCCGGGGCCAGCGGAGGGCCCCGAATCCTGGGCCCGGGACCTTTCACAGAGAGGCTCAGGCTGAGGAGCCGGTCCAGGGAAGGGGTCCAGACTTGGGGATCGACGCTGTGGACCAACAAAAAAGGACGTCCCGGGGACGAGGTCCAGACTTTTTGGGGGTCGACGCTGTGAACCCAAAAACACGACGTCGGGCATGTCGCCGATCTATCGTTTATGTATATCGCCGATTCCAGCTTGATGCTCCCCCCCCTGAGCCCCCCCCATCGTCGCCTGGGCAAAAAGTGGTTCTCTGGTTCCCCAGGAAGTCGGGTGGTTCCCTGGGTGAACTTAGCCAAATGCCGAGTCGGTTGGTTCTCTGGGCGAGGCCCTTGCAGGTTTCCCCCAAAACAAAAAAACGCCAACATCTAAACACCACGCACCAAACTCCAAACACCACGCACCAAACCCCAAACCCGAATTCTCAAACCGCAAACCCCAAACCCCAAACCCCAAACCCCGAACACACAACACCAAACCCAGAACACCGAACACCAAACCCCAAAACCAAACCCCCAAACACCAAACTCAAGACACCAAACCCCAAACCCCAAACTCCAAACCCCAAACCCCAAACACAAAACACCAAACACCGAAAACCGAACACCAAACCCCAAAACCAAGACCCCAAACTCCCAACCCCCAAACCCCAAACCCCAAGCACCAAAAGCCAACAAACACCGAAAACCAAACCTCAAACACCACTTGCACGCTCTTAGGGCGCTCTTAAGGCCGAGAAACCGAACATGCTAAGCATCTGCTCTTATCCAGGGAACTGGGACGATCTTTGCTTCTTGAAGCCCTCTTGGAGCCCTACGACTACGACGGCTGTTCTCATTATATGTACTACTGTTTTTATTACTAT
>CAUYUJ010016192.1:193285-225785 GCA_963575745.1 Prorocentrum cordatum | reverse complement strand
TAAGCAACGAGAAGCAGAACTGTAACAGTGGAAGCTGGAAGCTGGAACTGGCGCAGGGAACAGCAAACCCTGAGCCTACAGCCTGGTGGCCCCACAAGGGGGCCGGCAGATTTCTGTCTATTTCTGGACATGTTTGGGGTCTGTTTTATTCTTCGCCCAAGCTCTGCTTGCAGGGAGCACGCGCCCGACCTGGCGCTGGTGCCCGCCCCCGCGCGCCGCCGGGCGCCGCTGCTCGCCCGCTGCCCCGCGGCCCGCCGCCGCCGCTGCTCCCCTGCGAGGGCCCCGCGCCTCCCCTGATGGGCGTGTTTTCCACCACCACCACCATAAGTTAGAGGGGGGGTCCTCCTCCTCCTCCTCCTCCTCCTCCTCCTCCTCCTCCTCCTCCTCCTCCTCCTCCTCCTCCTTCCCCCCTCCAACTAATGGTGGTGGTGGTGGTGGAAAACAGGCTCATCATCCCCCGCGTGTCGGGAGTCGGGCCTGTCCCTCGACAGGAGGAGTATCCAAAGATGGTCCAAGAACAGCCTGGGGACGATTTTGCCATCCTTCTTCTGCATATGTTTGGACTGCTCTTTATTCTTCGCCCGAAATCCGCCAGTAGGGAGGGGGACATGCCCGACCTAGCGCTTGTCGCCTGCCCGGCCCCGCGGAGCGTCCCCAGGGTGCCTCGGCCGAGCCTGGCGGCAGTGCGTTCCGTCGGGGCGCGCGTTCGCCAAGCGTGCGAGCAGCCTCTCGGCCCCCCACCGCGTGCGCCCGAAGCACGTTTTTTTTTTTTGTGTGTGTGTGTGTGTGTGTGTGTGTTTGGTTTTGTTGTTGTTGTTGTTGGTGGTGGTGGTGGTGTTGGTGTTGGTGTTGTTGTTATTGTTGTTGTTGTTGTTGCTGTTGCTGTTGTTGTTGTTGTTGTTGTTGTCGTTGTTGTTGTCGTTGTCGTTGTCGTTGTCGTTGTCGTTGTCGTTGTCGTTGTCGTTGTTGTTGTTGTTGTTGTTGTTGTTGTTGTTGTTGTTGTTGTTGTTGTTGTTGTTGTGTGTGTGCGCGTGTGTGTGCGTGTGTGTGTGCGCGCGCGTGTGTGTGTGTGTGTGTGTGTGCGTATGCTTGGGCTTGCGTGCGTGCGTGCGTGCGTGCGTGCGTGCATGTGTGTGCGTGAATGTGTGTGTGTGTGTGTGCGTGCGCGCGTGTGTGTGTGTGTGTGTGTTTGTGTGCGTGTGTGCGTGTTGGTTTGTATTTGTGTCTATATAAGAGTGTGCGTGTGCGCGTGCGTGTTTGCGTGTGCGTGTGTGTGCGTGTATGTCAGCACCACCCCCTGCATTTTACACTATGCGACGTTTCGTATACTATGCCTTCGACAATGCTCGATCACACTTTGCACCTCCATCTGCTGCCAGTGCTTGTGGACCCTCTGCGCCGCCGCCTTAAACAAACACATGTGTTTATGTGTGAGGCTGGAGGCGCGCGCGCACTTGCCGATCTCAACCTTCTACTACGCCTTGACGCTGCGCGCGAGGCCGCGACGCCAAAAAGTGTGTGTGTGTGCGTGTTGGGCGCCACCCTGTACCGCCTGCCCTTACCCAGGACCACACGATGGTTGCAGCCTCCTTGAACTGAGATTCGTGGCATTTGTTTTTGCAAACGCGCCCCGCCAACACATCACCCGCCAGTGATATTTCACCACGGCGTCGGAGTGAAGAACGCGCGCGCGTTTGTTTGTGTATGTGCATACGTGAAATCCACCGCCTGGTCACTGATTGGATGCTCCGCGCCGAAGGTCCCAACGGCGTGTATGGCGCCGCGGAGGGATTCGCGACCCTGACGGTGTTCCTGGTCTCGCTGTGGTCCTTGGTCTCTTTTGTCACGAGGACGCTGGTTTGGGCCGCCGCTGCTGCTACAGATGCCAACGAGTGTGTGTTCTTCCTCGTCGCCTTGTTGTATAATGTTCGTGCCTCTTCCTCTTCCGCTTCCTCCTGCTCCGGCTCCTCGGCGCCCCCCTGCCTTATACCTGGCCTTTCACCTGCCGCGCGGCCGAGCGCAAGGGGCCTCAGTCATGACGGATCGCCGACGAGATTGTGAAGGCTTGGCGGCCCAGGCCGAGGGGGAGAGGACCCAGAGAAAGAGGAGGAAGAGGAGAAGGAGGAGGAGGAGGAGGAGGAGGAGGAGGAGGAGGAGGAGGAGGAGGGAGAGGAGGAGGAGGAGGGGGAGGAGGAGGAGGAGGAGGAGGGGGGGGAGCGGCGACGGGCCCAGGGAAGGCGGTGGCCGCAGGGAGAGGAGCCGGCAGAGACGACGACGAGCGAGTGACGAAGCGGACGACCCGAACGGACAAGCCCTGCACACGCACGCAGGCAGGATCGGCGGATTCTGGCGGTCGGGTTTCTCGGCTGCAGGATGAGGTGTGAAGAATGAAGCACGGGTGGACCGCGCATGGGAATATGCAGCCCCAGGTGCTCGAAACAATGGCGCAGGATGTAAAAGCACGTGAGCGTTTTTTATTCATTCTTTTGCCGATCGGCGCGGGCCCTCGCACCCCCCCCCCCTTTCCCTGGAGCAGATCTTGGCTGTTTGGGCCGCCTGTTTCGAGCAGGTGGGGCCTCCCCCATAATGGGCGCCCTGCTGCAAACAGCCGCACCGAGCAGACGTCCAGAACCAGACCCCCCCCCTTTCGCCCAGCCGATCCGATTCGATTCGATGTCGACCCTGGCTTGCTGGGCCTGTTTTCCACCACCACCACCATAAGTTGGAGGAGGGAAGGAGGTGGAGGACGAGGAGGAGGAGGACCAAGAGGAGGAGGAGGAGGAGGAGAAGGAGGAGGAGGAGGAAGAAGAGGAGGACCCCCTCCCCCTCCAACTTATGGTGGTGGTGGTGTAAAACAGGCCCATCACTGGCTGGCTGCGATCCGGATTCCGAGATCCCGGCCCCGACGTTCGCATGAGAGCCTTGCTGCGCAATCTCGGCGCGGCCGATCCGGGCCGACGCCGGCCCCGTGCCCGCGCGGCCCGACCCGAGGCACGCTGCAGCTCGATCCGATCGATCTCGTGATCCGATGCCGATGGGCCCTCTCCTCGACATCTCGAGCCTCCTCCAGTCTTCTTCCCTCCTCGACTCTCGATCCTCCTGCTCGGTCCTCCTCCTCCTCCTCCTCCACGCCCAGCGTTGCTCGGGCTCTCCCTTCGCAGGAGCGCCCGCGCCCCTGCCCGTCCCCGCGCCCTCGCCGCCCTTTTTCTGCTGCCGCTGTGGTTGGCCCACGCCTGATAGGATCCGGCCTGCACCAGGAGCACCTACTTTTCAGTCGGGCCTGTCCCTCTACCGGGAGGAGATTCAGAAACAGTAAAATCACTGTCTGGGGACGGTTTTTTGAATCTGTTTTGGCATCTTTTGGGCATGTGTTGAGTATTTTTTAATTTGTCGTCCAAAATCCCCTTGTAGGGGGGCAGGCCCGACCTAAACTTGCTTTTCAAAAGGGGCTCGGTCGTTCCTTTGGTTTGAATGAGTTCCGCTACCTTTTTGGCGGCGAGCCCCCTGGTGTTCCTTCAGATTTTGGACGTGCGGGTTCGTTTTGTCGATGAGGGCGGCTGGTCGAAGGAACGGGGTTCCAAGAGGGGCCCCGTTCCTTGCGCTTGCTCGACGTAGTGCGACGGCGGTCGCGCACAAGCCCGGCGCCTCTGTCTGGCCCTCCCGTTCTTTGCGGGGCGCGCGTTGGAGCTTTCGCCCTCATCTGCGTGCCAAGGTAAGGGCATTAAGGTCCAATTCTTCGCTGGAGCACCTCCCGTTCCTTAGGCCGCGCGGGTCGGAGCTCACGCGAGCCACTGGCGTTCCTGGCGCGGTGCGAGTTGGGGCTCACGTGCGCAACCGAATCGGAAAGTGGGTAGTTTGGCAGAAGCGGCGGGGTTCGAATCGCAAAAGCAAATCGTGGCGGCACGCCGCTAGAGAGGGGCTAGGCCGGTCTTTCGGACTTCGTAGAGCTACTTGGAAATATGGGGTTTCGTTCTTTATCCATTCTTCCTTATATCAGGCAGGGTCCTGTATCGTTGAGTCGAGCATGTCCTCCTACAGGAGGAATATTCAAATTACACCAGAGACAAACCCCAATCAGTGGATGGGTTGGGAATCGTGAGACCGATAATTCGTGAAGTTGCTTCAATAGGATCGATCATGAGATCGATTGTGAGATCGGTCGTGCGATGTAAAGTGATATGGATTTTGAGATCGATAGTGAGATCGACTGTGAAATCGACAGTGAGATCGATAGGGAGGCGGGTAATGAGATCGATGGTGGGACGGATCGATAAGAAGATCGACCAAGAACCCGGGAACCTGGGAACCCCGCCGCCCACTGGCATCGGCCCGGAACCAGGAACCCGGGAACCCGGGAACCCGGGAACCCGGCCGCCCACAGAAATCGGCCCGGAGCTTTCGCCAAATTCTTCAACTTCCGCTAGGACCCATTCAGTGCAAACACTGATTGGGGGAAATAGACAAAAATTACACCAGAGAAAAACCCCAATCAGTGGATGTTTTGAAAATCGGTGATACGGATATTATTGGGATCGATTGTGAGATCGATAATGAGATCGGTGGTGCAATCGAAAGCGAGGACTATCCTGAGGTCGATTGTGCGACTGGTACTGAAGTCGGTTCAATGAGATCGATCGTGACATCGATCGTGAGACCGCTCGTGCGATCTATAGTGAAATCGATTGTGATATCCATAATGAGACTGATTGTGAGATGGATGAAGAGGTGTTGCCAAATTCTTCAATTATTGAATGTTATCCGCTAAGACCCCTTGAGTGCAAGCACTGATTGGGGGATAGTCAAGGGGCGATGTTTCCACATATATAGATATATACATACATGGCTGCCACTTCGGCCCAAGCGAAGCAGCAGGCAGCGTTCAGAAGGCCCCGTAGACACTCGCGCCTTCCTGCTACCCTCCACCCGCCTCCGAAGAGTGAATGCAAGCCGTGGAGGGGGTCAATGAGGTTTCTCTTACGAGTGGCGGTTTACAACCCATTGTCTCTTATTCAGACTTCCCGCCTAGAGGAGATCGCAAAGGTGATGGACGTTGATCTGCTGATATTGAATGGCACGAGGGTCCGAGAGTGGCAGGATCGACTTTATCATGTGCAGAACTTACTTGAGCGACGGACAGCGATTCATTTTGGATGGAAGCGGTCACCATATGTGACGAAT
Source organism: Prorocentrum cordatum (assembly GCA_963575745.1). Taxonomy (NCBI): domain Eukaryota; class Dinophyceae; order Prorocentrales; family Prorocentraceae; genus Prorocentrum; species Prorocentrum cordatum. The sequence goes on along the minus strand of CAUYUJ010016192.1, from coordinate 220,607 downwards.
TGTGCGGGCACATGCATCGTGATGGGACGACGGCTCAGACGGCAACATATCGTAGCAATTCAGCCTGGACCAAAGGGATTGGAAGGACGAGCAGGAGATGTACGGATCAGATCGGGTTCTTTCGACATAATGGCGATATCGGGCTACCCTCCACCCTTGTACGAGACGGGCACCGCGAAGAAGGCACAGATGAAGAGCATCAGTATGACGATGGACTACATTCAACAGCACATTTCGAGCACGCCCTCACGATGTACACCAATTGGAGGATTTGATATTAATTCAGGATTTGGGTTGGAGCAGACCTCGGACACCAAGTGCGACCCAGATGCATGCAATTTTGGAACTTATCACTTGAAGAAAAGCGGACAAGCAGGACAACGACTATATGATATTCTTTCCTCTTACGACATGGCTTGTTTGAACACTTATCACCCATCGGCAGGACCAACCTACTTTGGCGTGAACGGCGAGACCAGCACGATCGACGTGGTCATTATCCCGACAACCCTGCTAGATGGAGTGCAAACGTGCACGGTAGCCTGGCAGCGAGGACGGCAGTTGCAAATGATTCCAGACTCAAAACCTCGAGACCACCGACCCCTATGTTTTACGACCGGCTACGGGATGCCAACCTATGTTCATCACAACCCACATCCTCGCTGGGATTACACGATGGCACAAGCACTTCAGAGCGGCGTGGGTAGACTCGATTTTCATCGCGATCTAGATAACCGAATGGCAATCATAACAAATCAGCTAGCTGAGTACTTAGAGTTGGCCCACACGGATTATGACTACGACCTGTGGGCAAAAACCCTGCTCGAGACAGCCCAGGACCATTTTGGCGAACGAGGCAGTCGACCAGATCATGCAGAAGTAAAACAATGGCGTGACGTTAGGCTCGAGAAACTTCACGAACGACGGAAGTACCGAGATCATCTTGCCCACCAGCGGCAGGAGTACGGACAAGTTCAAGGATATCACGAAAAATACTTGGACTACCTGAAAGTGGAGATCCGAAGCCTTGCGTGTCAGATACGTCGTGCTTCAAGACAAGGGTATGCAGCATGCCGCAAACATCTCTACGAGGACCTTGTGGAATCCAGAAGACTAGGACGCGCAGCTGATGTACATCGTATTGCACGACAGTTGGCGGGGAAAGCAATGGGAGTTAAACGCATAATATATTGTCATTTACCAATCCACAAACCTTCTCTACCAGAACTGGAAGCACATATCGCTCAACCAGGACCAGACGGAGGCATGGGGGCAACGCGGATTGATTTGCAAAAGGAGATTAATGAGTTTTTGGCATCTCAGGCGGACGATTTTCTCAAAATGCGCAACAGGACGACGGAAGTGACAGCGGGCGTTCTATTTCAACAGCTCCTTTATCGCTTACGCAAAGCGAAGGAGTGCAGAAGCACAACTAAATGGAGCGTCCCCGTCGAGATCGCGCTGATGAGCCTGGGGCCCGCATATCTCTCCGAGTCACTGACGGCGCAGGGCGGAGTGGGGTATGGTTTGCCTTCTGAGGAGGCTGAAGGCATGAGTCTTTGAGCCCCCGAGAGCACTCGCAGCGCGCCGCCTGAGCCCCCTGGGCGCTCGGCGGCAGCGGTGCCGACTCTCGGGGGGGACGTCGACCAGGTGCCAGACCGCCCCCAATGCAATTTGTCAGAGCTACAGGAGTGGAAGACACAGCTATTGCAGTAAACACGGCAGCGGCACCCAGTATCGACGCCAGCTTGGTGGAGGCCACTTCAAATCAGATGGATATCTCTCAAGATCCCCAGGAACGAGCTCGGGCAAACCTGGGCGACTCGGAGGCGGACCCTTTCGAATTCCTCGACATGGATGACGACCCCCTCGCAGACCACGACGACCTACAATGGGGGGAGTCTCTGCGTCCTACTCAGGTTTCGCCTCCCGCCAGACGCCGAGGAAGTTAGCTGGGCTTGTGGGGGAAGTCTCGGGAATGCTCAACGCCAAGGCCAGTCCTTGGACAGTCTCGACCGCCGCGCTAGCAGGCCCAGCGGGTCAACAGGTGGCGGGGCCCCAAATTGGCGATCAGAACGCACCCCCCAGCCTGAGAATGAGAGAGGCCGCGCAAGAGACGGACGCCAGAACGTCATGTAATTTGCATCGGCGTATACAAAGGCTCGCTCACACTTCGTGGAGATCTTGATACACTGCTTGCGGGCCAATCAGCTACCGACGAAGAGCAGCATCACGGAGGGCGTCCTTCTCGACAAGCGGAATCAGAAGCACAGGATGCATAATCAGCGCATCATTCACCTGTCCGACACGATATGGAAGAGTTTCTATGGCGTGACCTACGGCTGGGGGGACAACAAGGAAGCATGGACAAACACCATGCCAAGCCACTGGCACGGATTCCTAGCACATCGACGACGTGAGGGGGCAATCTTGGTTCAGAGACGCACTGGATGGTCACTTAGACGGCAGAAGGAAGCAGCACCACATCAATGAGCTACACGACCTTTCCAACGCATTTCTTTGCCATCGCACAGGGGATTTTCTCCGCATTTCACATCGGCTCGTTCGAGAAGACTTGCACGCTCTAGCACGTCAGAGATTGGTGAACAGCATCGTACTCATCCTAGGGGGCGACAAAGAGGAAGCCTTTCTACTGCGCAACGGGGGCCTACAAGGTTCAAGCGAGGCGCCGAAGCAGTTCGCTGGAGTTTATCATGCTTGTATCTCAGACTGGCGAAATATTACACAGGACCCCGTAGTCATGCATGGCGAGATCGAGGGCTTTCACCAGGCCGTATCCCTCTTGGGTATCGCGGATGATCTACTGAAGAAACGACTATTCCCGTCAGGCAAGGCCGAGGATGCAATGGAGATAGTTCAATCGGGCGACAAGCAGTTCGATTATATACTCAAGCATTGGCATTTTGCATTGAATAAATCAAAACAAGGACATCGTCCCAGCTCTCGGATCGCATATCGAGAATCGGAAGCTCCAGGAAATATGCCCCTCTTTTCAGGGACAGGTAGTTCCAGATGCACGACGCTTGGGAGCTAGATACACGACGGCGGCCAGCAATCAGTTAGAGGTCTCGATCCGTATCCGGTCTATGACAGTGGGCGGGTGTCAACTTGGGAAGTTCTGGAATGAAAGAGGGCTCTGGAAGCTCAAACGAGAAATGTTCTTGGGGGAGGTGCTGGAGGCTGGAGTTTCAGGGCTCGAAGCGTTCGTTTTGACGAAAACCGAAAAAAAGCTGGGCTCCCATTCGGTAAAATACCTCCGCGCCCTTATGCAAGGCAGAGCTAAGACGGTACACGCGGACGCACACATGACCGCCATGAGTAACGCCGAGGTTTTTAAGCATCGGAAGATACTCCCAGTAAGAGCAGAGCTTGCGGTCAGAAGAATTAAATGGTTGCAGTCGATGTGTCGTCACCGCGTTGCACACCGACAAACTCTGGTCGCTATCTTTGGACGCGGGAAGTTAGAAGCTAAAGCGAACCCATGGGCCCATCAGTTCGCTCGGGACTTGAACCTCTTCAGGGGCAGCAGTGGCACCGAGACCTTGCGGGAGACCGGGGCCCTATCAAACGAATCGTGGAAGGACTTCCTCACCCCGAACTCCGAAGCCGAACGAGAATTTCTACGAGTCGATCCAGCTATCCTAAGAGCAGCAGCCCATGCCCCAGGAAGCAGCATATGGACCCGTTTCTATGACCAACCGAGCGACATGATAGACGCGAACCCCACATAATACACATGCGAACTTATCGATCACGAAACTGGGACGAGTTGCGATCAGACTTTCCCCAGCTATCGACAGCTTACTACCCATCAAGCAGCTAGACATAAACTTCGCTTCGCGATCCCGAGCAGCGTGATCACGGACCAGTGCCCGACCTGTTACACGGTTTTGAAAAGCAAGTTGTGCACAAAATCATCTGGTCTTTGCTTATGTCCAGGGCCGATGCAAAAGGGGAAGGAATACTATGAAATGGCCACTACAAATGGTTTCTGATCTAACATGTTCAATGTGTGACGCAGCCTTTTCGGACCTGGCCGCCTTTTACGAACGCCATCGGTGGTCTCATTTACCGACGCCACGCCCGATCTTGGATTATGCCAGCTCTCCTACAGACAAGCAACCTAGACGCGCCGATGGATGGGGGATTTCAGCGGAGCCAGCGCCAACGCACACAGGAGGACGATGCCGAAGGAAAAAAGAAGACCATGGAGGCGGCAAAAACCTGACTCCCACGCCACGCCAAGATGCTGATGTGCCTGATCGTCAAACAGCTCCTTCGGTGCGCACAGCAGAGCAGGGACATGAGCAGCGTGATTCTCGACACTCTTATCCTCAGGAGCAACGGCCCGATTATCCTTCGCATCCAGGAGCAGGCGGCGGCGTACGGAAAAATAACAAAGCAGAAAGGGACAACCGCGACATGGGCCCACCACAGATATTCGCGATGGGAGGACTACTGGCAGCGGTATTGGCTCTGGCTTTGGACGACCCTTTGAAGCAGGTGGTGCAAAAGATGTACACGGACTACGACAGCTACAACGGCGAGCAGCAGTCAGAATTGGTTCTCTTTTGCAAGGTAGATCGTATGTACGAGAAGGAGAAGAAGCGCTTCGCGCTGGCAGTGAGGGACACGCAGTTTCGCAACCACTTAATGGAAGCGCTCAAGGCGACGGGGGCGAAGCGCAAGTACGGGAGAGCGCCAGCCACACACAGGGGGAGGGAGCTACAGGAATGGGTGGAACAGCTATTGCAGTAAACTCCGACTGGGGTGGCAGCGGCGACAAGTACGACACCAGCAGAATGGAGGCTACTTCAAATCTGATGGATATCTCGTCTTCCAGCCGCGCGCGATCATCTTCGGTAAGACCGACGGCTACCGCTGAGGAGCGCCCTCCTCCTCCTCCCCCCCCCCCGTGTCGGACCTGAGGATGATAGCTATGTAGTTGGCTTATCGGGGCGTTTTCCCAGGTAGCCGTGTTTGACAATATGGTTTCGAGCACGCGAGTTATAGAGCAGGCCCGACAATGGTATCGAGCTCAGAAGTAACGGCCCCCCCTTGATTTTACCCCCTCGGCTTCTTCACACGTCAGAGGTCGTGGGTCTCAGGCGAGGGCTTTTGTAAGCCCGTTGGCAACCGAGGCCGTCGCATAGGGTGGAGGCCGCACGACCGCCGCGAGCATGGACATTGCTTCGAGTTTAATGAATGAGTTTCGAGCCGAACTTTTTGCTGCCAAGCTGATCTCGCTCAGACATCGGAGCCAACGATGTGAATGAATGAAAATGAATATGTACATACATACATACATACATACATACATACATATATATTTGGTCGTTTTTAGAATATGTGCTGGGCTATTTGTCATTTTTCTTCCAAAAGCCGCCTGTGCGAGGACATGCCCGACCTAAGACTATCGTCTCTCTCGTCTTGGTCTTGACCGCCCGCGTTTTCCCTCCTTCTTGGCGGTTGGCCCCCCTTCTCCACATCGGCCTTCGATACACGATCCTCTTCCTCCTGCCCCTCATAGATCATCCTCTTCTCTGCGTTAGACAAACACAAGCAACGAGGCCGTTGCCGCATTTTTTGAAACAAAGGGTCAGAGAGTGCACGATGACATTGGGCAGACCGTACAAGCGCCTGAGTGTAGACTACGCGGTGCAGGAGGCGCGAAGAGAAGCGGATAACTAGAGAAGGCCCGCGAGGGCATAGAGTATTGAATCTGCAGGTGTCGGCAAGGTCGATCCTCCTCCTCCCCCTCCTCGGTCCTTGATCCTCCTCCTCCTCCTCTTCCTCGATCCTCCTCCTTCTCCCCCTCCTCGATCCTCCTCCGACTCCTCCTCGATCCTCCTCCGCCTTCTCCTTGTCTTCGCCCCTCCTCGATCGATGCTGGCGGCGGGGTCGGCCCCGCCCTGCCGGGCAGAGGGCGCGCGGCCTGCCGGCGGGGCCCCTGAGCCTGCTCGGCGCGGCGCAGCTCGGCTCGTACCTCGCCGTGCTCGCCTTCGCGGGGGCCCCATGGAGGGCGAGGGGGCACTCTCGTCGGGCGGGTGGTCACCTCCAGACGCCCTCGCGCTGTGCACAAAACACGACGGCAGGCCTTTCGCTCTCTTCGGCACCTGGGGGCCCTTGCCCGGCCCTCGGGGGACCGTCAAAAACGGCTCAGGATGAGAAACAGGTCCCGGGGAGAGGGTCTGGACTTCTGGGGGTCGCGTTAGGAAGATATCATGACGTCGGGGGTTTGGGAACGGGGGGTGACCTAAATTCCATGAGATCCTGGCGTGGCATTTGTTTCGCACCGCGCGTTTTCGCTCCATGTCGAGCCCCCGGGCCCTCACAGATCGATTCGGCTCGGAACATGAGGCAGGACGATGTGTTCCGGGTTCTGGTCTTGATTTTTGCGATGTCGCATTTTTTGCAGCGTCGGATCTCAGGGTCGGGCGGGTGGTAATGGGAGGAGACCTTGATTGAGGGGTGAAGCAAAAGGCCTCAAAGGGAGCCTTGCGGGCCCTTACCTTCCATTTAGGTCGCCCCCCATTGCCACCCGCCCGATCTCTGTGGCTCCAGGCCTTTGCTTGTGAACTCCATGTTCATGCATCTTCGGAGGACGGTGAGGTTCCTCTCGTCTGTTCCTGGTCTGCCGACGGACCCCTGGGCCGCTGGATTCCAAGGGAGAGCGCATCGAGTCTTGCACGCATCGTCAGATGTGAGCCCTGTGCACCTGCTGCTCCCTGGGCTGAGGTACCCGAGCTGTCCTTGAGCGTGGCGCAGCTCACGTTCATCCGCCTACAACTCATTGCAAACAAGCTCCCATGTACACAACACAATGAAGACGATGTGTAATGGGTGGACGAGTATGAGGTACCACGGAGGCACGTTAGGATGTATGTGGGGATGCCAAAAGATAGGTGGAGACGCTCTGGACCACTACGTGGTCTGTCCGAGGATCTTTCCCAGTGTGAGGGCCCTCTTTTCCCCCTCTTGAATCCTGGCTGGGGTGGCGGTCTGTTTTTCGAGCATTTTTAGGATGCACCCCGATCGCTGCGAATACTGAGCTGTGTTCTGCCGTTGTGGCCCTTTGACTTGTTGCTCAGCACGCATCAGAGCACGAGAGGCAAAGGCTTCCGTGGGGCCGCCGGAGCCGCTGAGCTACCATGAGAGCGCGTGCGCGTGCAATGTCCAGGCTGAATGCGGATGTGGTGGGGGCTCTGCACGGGAGCCAACCTCGTGGGGTAGTGTGGGGCCTTGCGCCTTTCCTCGCTGCTGCTGCAGGCCTGCCTTCCCACCCTGCTGGGAGTGGCGCCCCTCCTCCTCCTCCTCCTCCTCCTCCTCCTCTTCTTCTCCCGTTGTCGTCGCCGTCAACGTCCTCCTCCTCTTCATTCTCCTTCTCCTCCTCGCCAGCAGCCTGCGAGCCAACACCGGCAGGGGCCGCACAGGAGGGCGGGGCGACAGGCCACCGGGGCACGTGCTGGGACAACGCTCCCATACGGTCGGACCGAGGTGTCAAGATCGAGGTGGGTTCGGGGAGGGTGCCCTAATATGTTCTTGGTGCTCGCTGGACGTTGTTGTGCATCCTGGGGTTTGGTGGCAAATCACGGGAGCTATACCCTCTTACTGCCGTCTTTGGCGTCGATTAGCGGATTGGCGTCGATTCGCGTATGGGAGTCAAGGAGATAGCGCCGATGTAGCGCTGACTAGCGTCGATTAGAGTCCATTTAGCGTCGATTGGCGTCGATTTAGCGTCGACTGGCGTCGATTCGCAGGAGCCGACAAGATGGTATGGGAGGCTGCCATGATTTGCCATCGAACTTGGGCTGGCGGAGGGTTTCATGTTCTCGAAGCATGTTCTTCTGTCCTGGGTCCGGCTGTGTACCCTTTTGCGTGCACATCGTCAGCAGCCAGTTTGGCCCAGGAAGGTCCCGCAAGGGACGCACCGTTGGCCCGATGCTGACGAACATGTGCATCGACGTGCCTCGATCGTCCCGCCGCTTGAGTGCCGTTCCCTGATCGGCTCGGCGTGCCCTGATCGTCCCGCCGGAGTGTCGTACCCTGATCAGGGCGGACAGGAATGCGCGACGCGGCCGCGGCCGCAAATGAGCTCCGCGGTCTCTTGCCCTTCGCGCCCCCCCACGGTGTTTGATGGGCCGATCTTCCACCATCACTACCACATATAGAAGAGGGAGCAGGAAGAGGAGGAGAAGGAGGAGGAGGAGGAGAAGTGAGGAGGGAGGAGGAGGCATGGAGGAGGGAGGAGGAGGGAGGAGGAGGAGAAGGAGGAGAAGAAGGAGGAAGAGGAGAAGGAGGAGGAGGAGGAGGAGGAGGAGGAGGAGGAGGAGGACCTCTCAATCCTCCCCTCTCCCCCGTCCGACCTGTGCCAGTGGTGGTGGGAAATCGGCACATCAGTGTTCGTTCGATCCGACGCCGCTATCGCAATGGTCGTCGGGCCCTCGGCCGTCCGCCCAGAGAGAGCTCGGCGCGCTCGGCAGAGCGCGCTGAGGCCGGGGCGACCTACCTCACGACGGGCGATATGGCGAAGTCGAACCCGTTCAAGGGTGCGACGCCCGACCAGATCGTCACCAAGGCGCCCGGGGGTCCCAAGGCGGCGATCTCTCTGGGCGTTGCGTAATGGGGGGGTCATACATGGGGGGGTGGCGAGGGTGGTCCGAAAAGGTACCCAAACGGTACCTAAACGAGCCCCCTGGGGCTCCGGAGGGGCCCGAAAGGGGCACGAAAGGGGACCGTTTCTGACCCCCCCATTGATGACCCCCCCGTTAAGCCACGCCCAATCTCTCCGCACCCCGCCGCCTGGGATCCATCCTCGGGGGGCCTCGGCCGGCGGCGGATGCACGCGTAGTCCCTGCGGGCCCTGCCGGGGGCAGGGCCAGCCACATCTACCGCCCGCCGAGGTCCACGAGGACGGAGTCCCAAGGGCCCCAGGCGGCAGTTCTGGAGAGGTGCCCGCCTGCCACCGGGTGGGTCGCGTTGGACGGCAGGTGGGCACCAGGGCGAGGGGGGGGGTGCGAGATCTGCTGCGCGCGGCTGGTGTAGGCTCCGCTGCCGGGCGCACTCCTCGATACACGACTTGGCGGCGCCCTGAGACGGCGGATGGGCCTCTCAGAAGGCAGGAGCTTTCTTGTCGGGCGCTGGCGGCTTCTAAGGGAGGCTTCTTGGAGGCCGCCCCCACTAGAGCCAAGCCCTTGTGGGCGCCGCCAGACATGGGCGCCTCCGGCGCCAGAACGAAAACAGCTGCCTGAGCTGACTCGCTGCTTGTGTGCTCCCCCTCTGCTATCCCTCCTTCGTTCGCCACATGGGGAGGATCAAATCCAGGCCTCCGACTGGTGCTGGCAAGGGACAAAGGCAGACCATGCGTTTTTCTCCGGCCGGTTCGTGGGAGCTCTGGGGGCCCACGCGCTGCGCAAAGCAGTAGATTTAGGTCTAGCATGTCTCCCTACAGGAGGATTTTCGAGGAATAATTAGAAATAGCCCAAACATATTCAAACATAGTCAAACATAGTCGAAAACTCGTCTCTGGAGCATTTTTCCGCATTTTTTAGTATTCCTCCTGTAGAGGGACACGCCCGACTTAACAGTAGATCCGCTATTTCAGAGGCGAGAGGATCGAAGAAGGAAAACACCTAAACATAAACTTTTGGCGCTCCGCGCGGATTTCTTGGATCCGCGCTGGGCCCTCCCGGCGGCGCCTCTGGCGCCGCCCCTGGCGCGCTCCGCGCGCCAGGGCGGGGGGTACAGCGCGGATCCAAGAAATCCGCGCGGAGCGCCAAAAGTTTATGTTTACGTGGTTTCTTCTTCTTCTTCTTCGATAAGGAGGCATGCCGATACGGCAGTTTCGCGTCGTGTCGACGAGGCTGCGACCCCAGCGCGGGGCTCCAGCGGCCGTTCAGGACGATTGGGGCGCTTGGGACCCATCACCAGCCAGGAACATCTACCCTTAAGTCGGGCGTGTCCCTACAGGAGGAAAATTATAAAATTGTAGAAAATAGCCTAGGGACGATTATTATATTTTTGTGCCCATGTTGGAGTATTTTTTGTTTATTTCAATGTTTCGTCCAAAATCCCAGAATGTAGGAGGATACGCCCGACCTGAATCTCCCCCCACGGTTGAGCCACTTGGGGCGTTTTCGACCCATGATGGAGTGGCCTTTGGCCCATCCCGCCGCCGTGTCTTGGTGGCAGGTCAGAGGCCTCTTGGATGCCAGTGTGGGGTCTCTTGGGGGGCTTATCGGGAGCCTCTTTCGTTGGAGGCGGTTTTGGGATGTTATTGCAGTCTCGGGGGCTTCTTGGGGGCCTCGTGGGGTCTGGGGCCTTTTGAGGGCCTCCTCTGGCGGCCTGAAGACTCGACATGTAGGCTTGTGTTCTCTGTCTCGGGCCTCTCTTGGGCTGCTCTTTGGGCTCTCTTGGGGCGTCTAGGGGCCTTTGGGGCCGTCTTGGACCCCTTGTGCCGTCTGTGGGCCCTCTTGGGGGCCTGTTGGGCCGTCTTGGGGCGATCTTGGGGCCTCGTGGGCTGTCTAGGAGCGTCAAAAACGAGAACGCTAAAATTTGTTCAACGGCCATTGGGAAATCAGCGATTTTGGCCTCTCGGGGCCCTCTTAGCCCTCTCGGGGCGTCTTGGGGGCCTCTTGGGCCGTCTGGAGGCCACCTTGGGCGTCCTGTAGCGATCCTCGGGCGACTCGGGGCCCTCTTGGACCGTCTTTGAGGCCTCTTGGGGCCCTCGTGGGCCGTCGTGGGGCCTTTCCGAACAAATCATGCGGGGACATGCGGGGACCATCCTGGCATAGGGGACGCCCCGGAAATTATCATGGGGTTTTGGCCATCAATATTCAATCCTCAGGACTGAGGACGGAGAACTCGAGGACCTGAGGACACTGCAGCTCGTGCCTCAGGGCACGGTGGCGGAGAAGCAAGGGCACTTGTGACCCATTTGGGGCAATCTTAGGCCAGATATTATTCATTTGGCACCCATTGAAAATACCTTACCCCCTCATCGAAGAAGAAAAAGCCACACAAACATAAGTTTTTGGCGCTCCGCGCGGATTTCTTGGATCCGCGCTGGACCCCCTCCCTGGCGAGCGGAGCGCGCCAGGGGCAGCGCCGGAGGCGCCGCAAGGGGGGGGGGGCCCCAGCGCGGATGCAAGAAATCCGCGCGGAGCGCCAACAGTTTATGCTTATGTGGTTTTCGCTTCCTCTACCTCAGTGCCCCTCGCGGGGATCCACGCAGGGTCAGCGGCTTGCGGGCCACAGTTCGGGCCTCCAGCGGCCGCTCGGGACGAGCCGGGCACCCTCGGGACGCTCTCGGCGAGGCGCAGCTGCCGGAGCGCAGGCCGAGACTGGCAAGCCTGCGGGAGCCGACGCACACTCCGACGACGAAGACGGCCGGGATCGCTCCTGCGTGCAGGCCGTGATCCCCCCTGACCTTCTTCCAGGCCGCACCCTTCATGGGAGCGTTGTTTCCTTTGGTCCTGGGGCCCGAAGCTCTCAGACGCCTGGCGAAGTCTGGCAAATCCGTGGCTGCCAAAACGGAGCTCCGGGCAGTCTGTTTTTTTTCTTCCGGGAAGCAGCCAGTCTGTTGTTCAGTGGGCTGAGGCCGATGCCGAGAATTTGTCTTCTCCTGCCGGGGAGACTGTTTCCGCAGCCGCGGATTTGCCAGCCCTCGCCCAGCCTCCAGGAAGCGGCCCCCAGAGGACGACATGGCAGAGCGGAGGAGGAGGAGGAGGAGGAGGAGGAGGAGGAGGAGGAGGAGGGGGATGAGGAGGAGGAGGAGGAGGAGGCGGAGGAGGAGGAGGAGGAGGAGGAGGAGGAGGAGGAGGCGGAGGAGGAGGAGGCGGAGGAGGAGGAGGAGGAGACGCCGACGGCACAGACAATCAGATCGTCGGAGCTCTCGGCAGTCGCCTTCGGGCCGTGCCTCGGGCCTCCGGCGGCCGCTCGGGGCGACGGCGGGTGCCCCCTTCGGGCGCTCTCTCGGCGAGGCGCAGCTGCCGGAGCGCAGGCCGAGGCTGGAAGCTCTGCAGGAGCCGCCCGCAGGGTGGTCCGTCGGCCGAGGGGAGGAGCAGGATGGCCATGGCCACGATGCCGCGGGGTCTCGCCGACGCCGACTCCAGTCACGGTCCGTGCTGGCCGCCGCCGATTCGCGAGGGTGGTCCACGAACCGACGAGGAGCCAGATGGCGATGACCAGGATCGGCACCGACGTTCCCGCGAGCAGTCTTGGCCATGGTCGCCTGTCCTCCAGGCAATCACTGATCGTTGGCGAAAAAGACACCCGTATCCGCGGCCTCGCGGGCCCCTCAGCCGCGACCCCGCGGCTGCGGGGCGTGTCTTCGTGAATGCCCCGCGCGGGACTCGTCCGTGCGACCGCGTATTCGCGGGAACGCACCCTGGAGTCCAGACCGCGACGGCGCGGATACGGATACGTGCGCCGTTCGTGACTAGCTCGCGGGAGCGCCCAGAGATTTCTGGCAATGCCGAAGTCTGAGAGCACCTCTGAGGTCTGCAATCCTCCAGGCCTCCTAGAGGGGGTCCGAGCGGATAGGGTCAGCGGACCGCGCCGAATCGCCGATGCGGCTCGATATGTTCGCCGCTCGCGAAAGACGCCCTCGGCCACCCTTGCGTGTTACTCGGCGGTGAGCCTGGGAGGGGAAGTGAGAGGGGGCGGGCCCTCTCAGAAGGCTCGGACGTCCCCCAGCATTCCAAGAAGTCTTCTAAGCCTCCCGCGAAGACACATATAACATTTCTCAGAGAGCCGGCAGGCTTCCGAGAAGCTCCGCCGCATTCGGAGAAGGCCTTCTCCATCCCACTTCCCCCCCTGCGCTCGCCGCAGAGTGTAGCCTCAAGACGGCCCCGACGTGGCACATCCTAATCGGGGGGACCGCTTCGCTTTTGCATGGCAGCGCCTCGATGCCAGTTTTTCGTCTGCAGTCGGCCCGTCTAATAAGGATACGCGGTTCGGATGCATGGCCTTCTCCTTCTCCTTTTCCCTCTCGCTCGCTCGCCGCCGAATGCAGCAGAAGGCCCCCTCCGACACCGTCGGCCTGGCCTCCCGAGAGCCTAGGAGGAGGAGGAGGAGTAGGAGGAGGAGGAGGAGGAGGAGGAGCAGGAGGAGGAGGAGGAGGAGCAGGAGAAGGAGCAGGAGCAGGAGCAGGAGCAGGAGCAGTAGCAGGAGCAGGAGCAGGAGCATGACCAGGAGGAGCAGGAGGAGGATGAGGAGGAGGAACGGACGGAAGGAAGGAAGGAAGAAAGAAAGGAAAGAAGGACGGAATGAAGAGGAGGAGGAGGAGGAGGAGGAGGAGGAGGGAGGAGGAGGAGGAGGAGGAGAGGAGGAGGAGAGGAAGGGGAGGAGGAGGAGGAGGAGGAGGAGGAGGAGGAGGAGGAGGAGGAGGAGGAGGAGAAGGAAGAGGAGGAGGAGGAGGAGGGGGAGTAGAAGGAGGAGGAGGAGCGGGAGGAGGAGCAGAAGAAGGGTGAGGGGGCGAAGATGTGGAGCGGAACCAGTGTCGGATGCAAGTGCCTGTCCGCATTAAAGCGTGGCTCTCTGCTGCCGCCTGACAAGGTCGGACTTGCAAAGAGCCTGGGGGAGGACCCCTGCTTCAATGGGGTTCAAATATTCTCGGCCTGTACGCGTGGGGTGGCCCGAGCATTCCTTGCCCAGAGAGCACAACTGCTTGTCGGCAATGGCCCCACACACGCTACAGAACCATATCTTCAAAGAGGTGTGGAAGTTAAGAAAGTGGGATGGGTGCAGTCTGCCCCCCGCTACATGTATACGACCCCCAGCAGCGGGAGAGTTCAGGACAGCCAGTCTTCCACCACTCCTGGGCGGTGGCAGCTGAAGCCGATCCAAAACATTTAAGGCACCTCTTTTTACACTCCGAGAGCCTGTGAGCCGAGAGAAACGAGGAGAGAGCAGCAGCAGCGGGGCGGGGCGGGGGGGGGAGGGGGCGGGGGCACCCCCTCGTTTTTCCTTCCACGCTCCAGCTGGGCAGCAACCTTATCACTCTGATTGGAATCGAGGGTGGCTCGTAGCATGCGCATTCGGATCAGCATGACCTGCTTTTCCTGTACCGGAATCTCCTGACGGATGTGAGACGGAACTCTATACCTCTGGGTGGCGGCGTCAGCCAACTGATCGGCCGCAACATTCGCTTGGACATGACAGCTGTTCGCCCGTCCCTCGAGGATGTCATTCTCATCCTGGTGGCTACGAGTGAACGCCACCGTGATTAACTGCGGAGGGCGGTCATCAAGTTGACAACGAATTCGCGCCCATAAATCGACGTCGGGCCCCGTCGGGTTGTATTTTTTTTTGGCGTCGCCACCCCTCTGCAAACGGCAGAAAATCGATGATACACAAAAAAGGTACCCTCGAGTGGCTTCGAGGGCGAGCAGGAAGGCTCTGATCCCCCCCCCGCGCAACAACTTGCCGAACCCCACCGAGAGGGCAAAAAAGGAGGCACGCAGGTTGATGGGGAGCGAGAGAGGAGAAGCAAGCGAGCCCTACACCTACACGCCTAAGACGAGGCCATTTAGACTCGGGCCCTCCAGGCGCATCTCCCGAGACAAATCACAGGCGCACTTTGGGTTCCTTCACCAAGACATCCAGATTGGACCTCATCATCGCCTTCCGCACACCACTGCTCCTGATCAACTGGCTCTGGGGCTGCCGTCAACTTCTGGGGAAGCAAACCTCTCAGCCAATACGCCTCAGCGGTGCTCACTTGTGCGAGGGCGGCGGGGGTGAGATAGGCGCTGGCCTCGTACGCTATGGACCCTTTGTCTTGAGTGCACTGCCAGTACCGATGTAGGAAGGTCTCGTCAAACTCCCCACAGCGATCACACAGACTGGTACCAGCAAACCGTGGAATCATCTCTTTGCGACGTGCTTTGGTCCATGCCCCCGCCGATGCAATCATGATCATGGGCTCTGCCAGTTGATGTCCATGAGGTGCCGTGGCGAGCCGCCGGATGAGTTGGCGCAACGAATCACTATCCACTCCCATGTCTAGGCCGCCTCCCGCAAATTGAGTACTGGCCTGGACCCATTGTTGGTTCTTTGCAGCTTTCTCAAGATCACGGAGGAGGTGAGCGTGCTGGTCCTGATGCTTATCCCCTGTCTGAGATTCTCCAGGGGAGATCTATGTGAGGCCTCTGGGGCCCAAGTGAGTAGGACCTGAGCCTGTGCCTAGCAAGCCTTGTGGGCCCTCTGGAGGCCCGCCAGCCTAGCCTCTCACTGTTTTCCTTACTTTTTTCCCTATCGCCCCGTCTCCGTGCCTTGTGCATGCCCGTCGCCGTATTTGGGCTCTCAAGGCCGGCCTTTTTTGCTTTAGCTATCGTACAGGGTTTGACTGAGCCCCCGCGAACAGCAGAGTTGATTTGGTCCGCTAGCCAGCGGGAGTGCAAAACACCAAATCAGCAATCAGACTGGTATCGGAGCTTGTGGTTTCGACTCGTGGGCGTGGCCGGACGCCCACCAACACGGACACTTGAGCCCAATACGCAAGCAGCTTCGAGATGAACGACCAAGGTCAAGGCCGCTCGTACTACCGTGATGATGAGATTGTGGTGGACCGAGATGGGCTGCCGCACTACACGGGCGCGAATCCAGATCTGCTGAAGGAGTACAAGAAGATAGTCAACCTGGCGCTGGCGAGGCTCGAGGGATGGGGCTCAGACGAAGAGAATAGCCTAGAGAAGAAACGTAGAAGGTTTCGGGTGAAGCTGCTGGACGGACTACATGGCCGAGCGTGGGAGAGGACCGAGCACCTGGCAGCCAACCCGAAGGAACTGAAGCGCGAGAATGGCGAGCAGCTGATTTTTGACGCGCTGGTATCGCTAGACAAGGAGGCCATCGTGAAGAAGGGGATGGCGTTTGATAGCTTTTTCAAGCGGAGCTACAGGAAGCGCGGCACCGCCATGGGCGAGTACCTGGCGAATAAGGAGAAGCTGTGGGAGGACCTACAGGAGAGAGACAGCACGACCAGACTCTCGGACGACCTGATGGCCTACTTTTTGCTGGACGGCGCGGGGCTCTCGGAGGAGCAGAAGAGGAGCATAGTGATGAACAGCGGCTCAGAGCACAAGTTGGAGGCCTTCCAGCACGCGCCCAGGGTCAACTTTCACGACGTACACGAGAAAGAACGGAGGAACCCGCAGCACCAGCACCAGCACAAGCAGAGCAACCATAACTGGAACAAGGGCCACCGAGGGAAGGCGAACCAGGTGGAGGACCACGAGGAGTCAGACATCTCGGACGAGGAGTTTGACGAGGAGGAGCAGGCCAATGCAGTCGACGAGGCCGACGACAACAGCGACGCCGGGGCATCGAACGACGACGAGGTCTACGAGGCGTACTCGGCCTACGAGGCGGCGCGCAAGAAGCTGCAGGACACACAGAAGCAACGGGGTTTCTTCGAGGGCGAGGTTGCCTTTGAGGAGCGTCAGGAAGCGATCAAAGAGGAGAAGAAGCGGACTCGATGCGGAGCCTGCGGGCGCATCGGACACTGGGGAGGCGATAAGGACTGCCCGAAGAGCGGACAGCAGGGCGCCAAGAAGTTCGGAGGTGGCAAGGGCGGCAAGCCGAAGGGCAAGGCAAAGCCCGGGAAGCCGAAGCATGCGTTCTTCACCCTGGACATGGATGACATGGACTACGAGATGGGCGACGCCGACGCGGGTGCTTTCGCAGCCAACGGCGAGCCAGATCAGGGCGACCGACACTTGTTCTATGAGGACTCTAGCGACGGCGAGCCCGAGGATGAGCGCGAGGATGGCGGCCACCACAATCGGAACTACGACGAAGACCGGAAGGAGTCTCAGGGAGCGACAGCAGCGGCAGCAGCACCCGAGCCCAAGGCAAAGCCGAATATCAATCCGACTAAGGCGCCGCAGGAGTTTATCCCGGCCGGGAACTTCGGTGAGTGGAAGGTTTACGGGTTGAAGAGGCGCTTGAACGAGCTCACCCTGCAGGTGAGCGGCAAGCGGGAGATCCTCATCGAGCGGTTCACGGGATATTACGCGGGCATCGCGCAGGTTAAGAAGGGGTGCAGTACGGCAAAGACGGCAGGAGCATCGTGCTCGGGGACTTCGGTGGGCCTGCAGGGCGAGAACATGAAGTGTGCCGACTGCGGCAAGTACGGACATCATGGAGGTGACGTGCGCTGCCCGCTCTACTCGGAGATGAAGGTATACAAGCAAATTCAAGATCGTCGAGAGCAGATCAAGCTGGAGTTGGACAGCAAGCCGGTCACCAAGCCGAAGATGAAGGAGAGTTCAGCGAGCTCGGCGGCATCATGTACGACAGCGACCTGGGAGTTCATCGACCACACCAACGAGCTCACCTGCCCCGTGTGCTATCGCGTTGGCATGACGCTGAAGGTCAACAAGGTTAACGGGAGCGAGTTCTACGGGTGCCCGAACTACCTCACCGCCATGAAGTGCAAGGGGGCGTGTGACTACGAGGTGGGCCAGGCGAAGCTGAACGAGGACGGCTCTTCGAGCCGTTCGTTTCGTGCCTGGGCGTGGGCAGGGCCAAGGAGGGAGCTCGACGCCCCCCGCAAAGTTCGGGGAGCTTCCTGGGTCTAGGACGGAGGCGCCCGTTTTGGAGACGCCCTTCGAGTTTGCGGCCGGGCAGCTCGACAAGCGCAAGCTCATCTTGTTCAACGCTGGGGATGAGCACAGCTTCAATGACCAGCTGGGAAAGTCTAAGGCAGGCCTTCGTAGTCGCCAACGACAGCACGTTTCACTCAGTCGACTTCGACGCCGTTGCGCTGGTCGACACAGCATGCACCCTTTGCATGCGCAGCAAGCATTGGAGACAGCGCCCCGAGCGGTCTCTACCACCTGGCTTGGCGCGCCGGCCAACCTGCAAGTATCGGCCCTTCACCTTCGCGAGCGGCACCAAGCAAAAGGGCGAGGTCTGGATCATTCCTATTGGCATCGGCGGCTACCGTGGCGCGGCACATTCAACGGAGATACCTGCGGGTCAGACGCCACTGCTGTTGTCGATGCCAGCCCTCGAGATGCTTGACGGCCACATTCACATGAAGACGAAGAAGCTTGAGCTCACCGCGCTGGGGATCACCGCGGCGCTCATCAAGATGCGGAAGACCCCTCGCCTGGGGATCGACGCAGCGCAGTTCGGTGACGACGAGAGCGCAGAGACGCAGAAGATGGACTTGACGTCAACCCGAGGAGATGCACTAGTCCACTACGCGAACGACCTGGAGATCGTGAAGCAGGGCTATGCATTCTTAGAGACGGGTTGCCACGACGACGACTTCGACGTCTCGTTGAACTCCGATGGTGCGACTGTGGATCTGAATCGCCCTCGTCGCCACAGCTCGGAATCGAGTGCGTCGCGATCGTCGCCCGCGTTTCGCAGCAGCTCGGATATCTCACTGGCTTCGAGAGGCGTCGGAGCAGGAGACCTACGCGGAGAACTCGCGAAGAGGCGGACGGAGGTGCTCACTAAAGTTTCGAACATAATCATTGCGCAGGAGAAGCATACCTGGGTAATCCTCAAGAAAGAGCACACCCTAGCCGAAAAGATAGCCACGAAGGGTTTCAAGACAACGATGATTTTCGAGCCCCGGTGCGGTACCTTCCGAGTTACACGGGCCGGATCGGCAAATTTCGGATGGACGAATTCTCAAGGTGGACGGATACGACCTGTTGACGGCAGATGGCGAGAAGCTGCCGTTCAGTATCTTAGAGGAGCACGACCCTGTTCTGATTATCGTAGCGTTTGATTGCAGAATTTGGTCAGTTATGACGAACATGTGCCCGACGATCGACTGGGGGACTCTCCGGGAGACCACTGGAATCCATGTCTTGCGTTTGGTGCGAAGAATCTGCATTCGTCGTTTACAGCGTTGTCGATATTTTCTTGCAGAACAGCCCTGGTCAGCGGCTTCTTGGAAGTACAAGGGGGTGTTGGCGGAGGTGTTTTGGTCACCTGGGACATGGTTTGCTTCGGGTGCTCAGCGTGGGTTTGGCAAGTAGGACGTAGACAGCGGAAAGCCCATCCAGAAGCTCAGCGGCTACCTCGCCAACAGCCAGTGCATCTTGAACAAGTTGGCCACACCTTGCAAGTGCAAGGAGCCTCACGAGATGGTGGAAGGCAACAACTCAGTTGGGAAGCGAGCAGCACAGGCAGCGGCTTGCCCGCCGAGGGTGGCAGCTGCGATATGTGAAGGACTACGTCAACTTATCGAGCTCGACAGTGCCATCGCCTTGGCCACAGGTCACATGGAGAAGGGCTACCCGGCAGGAGGTGAAGATGGAGTCGAGCACCACTGGCAAAGAAAGCAATGAGAGGTCCGAAGCTGCTCGGAGGATTTGGCGGTCTACGACGACGAGTCACTCGAAGAGGAGGCCGGATCACCACGCAGAAGGAGAAGTCGAACAAGGTGATGGAGATCTTCAACAATTTCGTGGATTTCCTGACGCCGCTCACCCTGCTGCGGCCATCAGTGGACGAGCGGGCGGCGCAGATCGGGAAGCTCGAGGAGACGAATGCGACGGTTAAGCTGCTGCTGATCAGACGCAACCCGCGCGCGCTGTTAGCAGTGCAACCTCATCTTCACGCATCAAGCGCCTCTTCGGACAGCTTACGCCCGAAGTGAACGAGGAATGCGGAGATCGCCACAGCAGAGAGTCATGAAGATCGCAGGCGCGGATATCTTAATTATGGTGTACGGTGCGCAGATCGGCGAGGCGGAGGACGAGAAGAAGGATAAGGAGACGACCCGGCAGCAGCGTTGGGATCAGCTACCACGCGAGCTGAAGACGGCGATCAGGCGACTTCACGAGAATCTGGGTCACGCTTCGAAGGTGGAGATATTAATGGTTTTGCGTATCTCAAGGGCGTCGGAGGCAGCAATCAAAGCATGCAGATTATTTCGCTGTGAGCATTGCGAACGAACCAGACGACCAGCACTGGCAAGACCGAGCAAGTTACCTACAGTGGACGAGTTCAACGTCGTGGTCGGGTTCGACACCTTTGCCGAGAAGGACGCATATCAAGCTGAATGGCAATTTCTCAACATCATATGCTTAGGTTGTTCATTTCAAGTCGTTGCGTTGTTGGGAGAAGTTCACAAGATGGCAAGTTTGAGTACCATCCTGGAGACCTACGAGTAGTGTTGGGCTTCGTGGGCTGGTGAGCCTGAGGTTGGAGTCATCGTGGACAGGGCCATGTGCTTCCTTGGCAGTTTCTCTGAGTACATCGCGAGTCGCGGCTGCCGTGTCGACTCAGCTTCCAAGGCGGCAGCTTGGCACATCGCCAAGGTTGAGCGTCGTGGAGATCTTTGGCAAGCCATGTGGAGGAGAGTCGTCCGGGCCAAGCAGGTGGCACGTCGCGAGGACGTCTTGAAGGCGGTGATTGAGATCAACCAGGCAAAGAGTTCCTTGAGCAGAAGATCGGGTTTCTCACCGGGGCAGTGGGTACTTGGTCGAGATATACGGCTACCAGCAGACTTGATGGACGATGGCGAGGTGGGGCGCATTGGAGCAGTGGCAGCATCAGCGACGCCAACATCAAAATTCGCAAGGAAAGTTGCACTACGGCAAGCAGCACGAGAAGCACATGCGAGAGTGGCGAATGAGGGCGCCATCAAGCGGGCAGAACTTCGACAAGTACGACCAGAGCGAGGACCTTTCAATGTTGGCGACTGGGCATTCTACTACGATGAGAGGGGGCAAGGAAAGAGACCCGAGAGCGTCTTCAACTGGAGAGGAGCGTTGAGAGTCATCGGCCACGAGGGCAAGCACACTATCTGGATCGTGCACCGGGCACCACAATCGCTTGTGCACGGGGGCATCTCGCGAAGGCTTCAGATGCGGAGGTTAGGGCCTGGCTAGCGACGGCGCAGGAGGCGGATTTGATCGACACCACGGGAATTGCAGGAGGCAGCGGGTTCATAGACCTACGGCGGCGGCCAGTACCACCGGACTTTTGTGAAGACGGAGTTCCTGCACAGCCAGAGCCAGCGGCAGCGCAGCCACCTCCAGAGGCACCGCCACCCGAGGTGCCACAGAGGACGGACCACCTGCACCTGAAGAGCCAACTGTTCGACAACCAGAACAGCGGGACGAGCAGGAAGAGGCCGTGAAGGATTTCGTTCAGCAGACGATTCAATCGAGAGAAGTTCCAATGGGAGAGGATTGGGGTCCAGATCTACACGGCTATCATTCAGCACCTGTACGCGGTGCACCACTCGACGATCCGTCGAAGGAGGTGAAGGCGAGGCCAGCAGAGGCAGCAGGAGAGCGAGGAGCTAAACGACAACGGCTACTCGAAGATGTACCTCATTCGATTCGAGAGAGTCGAAAGGATCAGGAGGCGGCGTTCAATGTCTATGACGGCAGTGATCACATGCTGGAGGCGGCCTACGTGACCTACGAGGTGAATCAGAACTTCTACGAGGAGCGCGGCATCAGCAGGGAGGTGCTAGGCTTCGGAGTGGAGAGGCACGAGTTTGAGTACGCCTGCCAAGTCGGCCAGACTACCGCGAAGAAGGGCAGAAAGGGGCTGAGGTTGAAGGAGCTCAACGAGGAGCAGCGCAGGATGTTCACAGGACCTGGAGCTTCTGACGAAAAGGAGTGGAAGTCGCGGCAGGACTTAGATGCTTGCGAGACCCTCGACGTGGCGGAGAGCGAGAAGATCTGGGAGACCAAGAGCGACCTCATCATCCCGGCCAAGTGGGTCAGGACGAACAAGAGCGAGGGGGCCGTCGAAGGCGGGTTCGAGGCGAAGTCGAGGAGGGTGGTTCAGGGTTTCATGGACAAGAGTCTTGGAGAGCACCGAAGGGACGCACCCACAGCATCGAAGCTCGCGGAGGCGATGGTTCTTCTGGTGGTTGCAAGTACCAGCATGATCATGAGTTGCGGCGATGTCAAGAATGTATATTTGTTCTGGACGCGGGATTGGACGCGAGGTTTACATCAGCCAGCCCCGAGGGGGACTTCTGGGATTACTTCCCAGACATCTTCTGAAGGCCAAGAAGGCAATCTACGGTTTCGCAGAGGCGGCACGTTTATGTTGGTTGGCTTTTTGTGAAGTCTTGGAGAAGGATGGATGGGTCCAATCAGTTCTTGAACCAGCTCTATTTTACGTAAGAGATGACTGTGGCATGCTGGTTGGGATTCCGTGCACTCATGTAGCTGATATGTTAGCGGGTGTTCTTGCAGAGTTTGAGAAGACAGTCTTCAAGTCTACGAGGGGGAAATTAAAATTCTCGAAGCGGCAGAAAGAGGAGTTTGTTTTCTGAGGTCGCGAGGTCAAGAGAATGACGAACGGCGAAGTCGGCGCCATGATGAAGGGTCACAGCCCCAACATGAAGGGCGTAACGATACCAAGAGATCGACGGCAGGAGCTTGCCAGCCCGCTCAACGAGACGGAGATCACTTCACTACGAAAGGCCACGGGCGAGATTTCTGGGCTGGCGCGACAGCTACGAGCAGATCTAGGATTTCAAGCAGGACAGGCACAGCGAGCTATGGTGGCACCATGTGTGGCGGATCTAGTGAAGGTCAACAAGGCTATCCACG
This sequence comes from Prorocentrum cordatum, assembly GCA_963575745.1. Lineage (NCBI taxonomy): Eukaryota > Dinophyceae > Prorocentrales > Prorocentraceae > Prorocentrum > Prorocentrum cordatum. Next base: position 198,036 of record CAUYUJ010016192.1, on the reverse strand, counting down.
ACGGAAAGCGAGGAGCGGACTACATCCAGAAGTTTCCGACAGGGATCGGCTTGTCCAAGTCGGTGGTGGTCATCATGTGCGACTCTGGACACGCGAACGGTAACCCCGAGAGCGACGAGATCAGCAGATACAAGAGCATCGGAGGTCACATGTTGTTCATTGCCGAGAAAGAGGTGCTCAGTGGTAAGTGGGTCAGAGCTGCGATGATGGACTATAGTTCGAAGTCGACTCAGCGCGTGTGCAGGAGTACTTTAGCAGCGGAGGCATCCCATTTAGCAGATTCGCAGGAGGCTGGGGAATGGTTGTGTGTTCTACTCGAGGAGGTGATCAACAACAAGCTAGATCTCAGGAGCTAGCAGAATATTGTGGTGCAGCGTTCACGATTGTTTCTCACGGATGCCAAATCCGTGCCTGATTATTTGACCAAGGAAGGTTCTGGTTTAAGTCGTGATAAGCATATGGCAATTGAAGGTGCTTTGTTGAAGGAGGCTTTGAGACAGCCGAATACAGAATTGCGGTGGGTTGATGGTCTGCAGAAACTGTCAGATATTTTGACGACATAGGGCGTGGACTTGGAATACTTTCGACATTACTTAAGGACGAGCCGTTTGACTATTCGGCAGGATTCGACAGCGGTACGTATCAAAGAAAAGAAGAGAGCACAGCGAGCTGCGAGAAAGTCCGAGAAGCCCGACAGGAGTGCCGAACACAAAGCTAGACGGGAGTCAGTTGCTGCAGGCGTTCGTTTTGCTGGGCGAGACGAGGTCGTGATGTTCGAGGCTACAACTTAAAAATAAGGAGTCTGAGATTCTCCAGGGGAGATCTATGCGAGGCCTCTGGGGCCCAAGTGAGTGAGACCTGAGCCTGTGCCTAGCAGGCCTTGTGGGCCCTCTGGAGGCCCGCCAGCCTGGCCTCTCACTGTTTTCGCCCCCTTTTCCCTATCGCCCCGTCTCCGTGCACTGCGCATGCCCGTCGCCGTATTTGGGCTCTCAAGGCCGGCCTGTTTAGCTTTAGCTATCGTACAGGGCACGACTGAGCCCCCGCGAACAGCAGAGTTGATTTGGTCCGCTAGCCAGCGGGAGTGCAAAACACCAGATCAGCAATCAGGCCCTGTATAAATTTCGCATGGGGTTCCCACTGTTCAAAAGAATTCGGCCCTGTATTATAAATCCATGTATTCGGTGTAAGCGGATCCCAGCCCACACGCATCAAGGTTGGGATCTTCGCCGAAATTGGGCCTCTGACTTGTCTTCTCCGATCTGAGAAAGGAGCAGCATTGAAGGACCCGTATACCATGTCCCACGCTCGGGTGATCCCTTTGCGTAGGTCTGGGTGGTCACGCCACGTCTTCAATCATGTGTCAACGGTCTGGACTCGGAGACGCACCGCTGGGTCCTGGCGAATCATCTTGAGATCTAAGAGGCATCGTGAGACATCTGCTCTTGGCACCATAACATGCCTGGGCCATGCGACGCCTCACAGCCTGCAGTTGCTGCCCGAGCACGCCATGTACCTGGTGCCCGTGCAGGCCAGCAGGGACGCCGCCCTGTGCCTGCAACTTGGCAGTCACCCGGTATTGGCGAGCAGTCTTCGTGAACTTGCGTATCTTTGCCGACGCCAACTTGTGCTTGGTGTCGTTCAACCTTCTGGTGCTTCTGGCATGGCACCCGCGCCCGAAGTCTACGCCGAGGTACGTGGATTGCGAGACTCCATTAATGATGAAAGCTCAGGCTCGTACCGCTCGAACAATAGCAGCCGTCTCCTGATTGTCTGAAGTTAAGATCACCGGCTTGGGTGCCACCTTCACTTGAAACTTGGCCAGCTCTTGACAAGCACTTACAATACAGCTGATCATATTCATGCGGGCCGCGCGCTTGGAACCTTTAGTAGATTGCGAAAGATCGTCCACCCAGAGTCTGTGACCAACAGCTGGATGAAATATTGTGACCTTGCCCATTGCAAAATGCGTTCAAGTTTTGGCAAATCTGGTGTCTCCTCTGAGGTCTTGAACCACAGATCTCGTGGATTCGAAAATATTCGTGACCGCTCCCATTTGTTCCAAAGCCCTGGGCGAGATGCACTGCGCCAGCTCGAGGTAAAGCACGACAGCGGGGTACCCGAGCTTGAGTGCTGCTTCTACCAGCGGCCCCCAAGGGATAGTATCAAAACAACGACTCAATGTCTAGCACAGCGTGCGCATGGGACATCTTCAATGTGTGAGCAAGTTCTTCATCGATGGCCCGCAGGAACGCTTCCTGCAGGCAGGAATTCCCGCGCACGGCAGCATCCCAGCTTGTGGTATTGAGCTTTGCCCACTCTCGGACCTCGCCTTCTCTGATCATTGACCATACCCTGCCCAACAGTGAGGCCGTGCCAATTGCCCTGTCGCCCGTCGTATTTTTGGGCAGGAGCTTACCCATTATGATTTGGGTCTGAATCGGCCAGGTCATCGTCTCCTCGATAACAGTGAGCAGCAATGCCATCTCTTGGAGGGCGGCCGGAGGTAAGCGCTGAACATCCGTCGGTGTGAATCCGTCCACTCCCAACCCTGGCGACGCCTTCGTCGATGCGCATGCCTCGAGGGTACTGGCAGGAGTGATGGGGGGAGGACTGTCGCGAGCAACCTCCCTGATGCGATTGAACAAGTCTCTCGTGGCACTGAGGTCGGTCTGACCTGGGGCCCACAGCTTTCGGAAGTGCTTGAGCTTCTCATTTATGATATCCTTGGAATGATAGGCCGCTCCCTGGGCTGCGATGACCTCCAAGCCTGGCTCCAACTTGGGCTTGAGGGCCTTGTGAAGGATACCATTGGCAGTTGGCTCCATCACCCCAGCTTGGAAGTCCCTCAGCGATGGGCGTACCGCCGCGCGTTGGGAACGATCAGCAGCACGCTGCGCACATCTTTCCCGCGCTTCTAATGCCCTGAGATCAACATCCCCAACAGAACGCAGAGAAGCTAGCCAAGTGCTCCAGTCGGGGTCCTTCTGGGGCCTCAAGATGTTCTGGATGCATTCGGGGATGTCAGAGACGAGCTTGGCGCAAGCAGGACGATAGCTGCCCATCTGCACCTTGCCGTTGTCACGAGAGGCATGCCTGACCAGGCCTGCCACGACTGTAGCAACTCGCATCCACCACTGCGCGCGAAGGTGGAGTTGGCGCCTGTGGGGCGCCTCGTGTACTCTGCATTCTCTGAACTGCGGGCCGTGTGTCCTAGGGTAGCCTGTCATTTGCTGCCCATGATGCTTATGCACCACGCGTTCGACTGTGGTGGTGAACGCGGCATACACACCTGATATTGTAGCGGATACATCGGGATTGACCCGAAATTCCATGGAAGACAGCAGAGGCGGGTGGACATATTCTAGACAAACCGTTCTGCCAAGGGACCCCGTTGGACACCAGTGAACCACAAAGCCTTGCTTGTTTGTATTTACAGTGCGGTCACACAGCGAGGTCAGCTCAGGCACTGGCATCTCACATTGGCAGGGAGCACAAGTCCATTAACTCTCTTCCCCTCGTTACTTACGAGCGGTTGCTGCCAGATTTGCCTTCGAGATTTTGGCCAAGTGGGAAGGCTCGTTCAGCACCTAGCCAACGCCCCAACAAGCTGTTGGGCCTCTTGGACTGCCACGGCATTTCGGCCCACCCAGGAAACGCTGGATGTAGCGAAGAAAGAAGCCGGGGAGGAGGTCGCCCGCAACAGAGCCCAGGGGCGTGGACACATCTTTGCTTGCCAGCCTTGGGTTCAGTGCCATGGTCCCCCTATTGGCCCCAAGGTCCGACTCACCAGAAAGGAAGCCAAGGCCCAACGCACCGTCCCGCTGCAGCCCCCCCCCCTGAGCCCTCTGAGATCTCATGGCTCCCCCCCAGGCTACCCACGCGGGGTCTCATGTACGTGCTTCACTTTTTCTCAGGGCATCGTCGTGAGGGCGATGTGCAGGATTGCATGGGACATCTCATTCGGGAACACCCCACTAACCACTAACCTGCTTGTTCTCAGCGTTGGCATTGTTAATGACCCCAACCTGGGAGATCTGTGGCTAAACATGTTGCGTTCAGGTAGAATCGCTGGACTAATCCTGCGACCCCAAGCGAGAGTTGGTCGGCAACAATATTCAGACCAACGCCGAGTGCACGGCGCCCGCCACGACCGCGAGGAGGAGGAGGAAGAGGAGGCGGAGGAGGAGGCGGGGGAGGAGGAGGACAAGGAGGAGGAGGAGGAGCAGGAGCAGAAGGAGGAGGCGGAGCAGACGGAGGGTGATGATGATGATGATGATGATGATGATGATGATGATGATGATGATGATGATGATGATGATGATGATGATGCTGCTGCTGCTGCTGCTGCTGCTGCTGCTGCTGATGATGATGATGATGATGATGATGATGATGATGATGATGATGATGATGATGATGATGATGATGATGATGCTGATGATGATGATGAGGAGGAGGAGGAGGAGGAGGAGGATGACGAGGATGGGGAGGATGAGACGGAGGAGGAGACGGAGGAGGAAGAGGGGGAGGATGAGGGGGAATAGGATGAGGAGGAGGAGGAGGGGGATGATGATGAGATGATGATGATGATGATGATGATGATGATGATGATGATGATGATGATGATGATGATGATGATGATGATGATGTTTCTGCTGATGATGATGCTTGTGCTGATGATGATGATGATGATGATGATGATGATGATGATGATGATGATGATGATGATGATGATGATGATGAGATGATGATGA
>CAUYUJ010016192.1:172103-193185 GCA_963575745.1 Prorocentrum cordatum | reverse complement strand
GAGGAGGAGAGAGGAGGAGAGAGGAGGAGGAGGAGGAGGAGGAGGAGGAGGAGGAGGAGGAGGAAGAGGAGGAGGAGGAGGGGGAGGGGGAGGAGGAGGAAGAGGAGGAGGAGGAGGAGGAGGAGGAGGAGGAGGAGGAGGAAGAGCATGAGGAGGGGGAGGAAGAGGAGGAGGACTAGGAGGAGGAACACGCGGTGGATGGGGAGGAGGAGGAGGAGGAGGAGGAGGAAGAGGATGCTGATGATGGTGCTGATGCGGATGCTGATGCTGGTGCTGCTGATGCTTAGTTGCGGGTGATGGGGATGCGGTTGATGATGGTGTTGATGACGATGATATGGATGATGAGGATGAGACTGATGATAATGCTGCTGATAAGGATGATGATGCTGGCGATGTTGATGTTCCTGTTTAGGATGAGTATGGTTGTGGTGATGATGCTGCAGATGTTGTTGATGGTGATGATGATACGACTGCTGCTGACGATGATGACGATGATGCTGACGATCATGATACTGCTGCTGATGCTGATGCCGCGACTGATGAGGCGGATGATGATGATGATGATGAGGAGGCGTCTGATGCTGCTGCTGCTGCTGATGATGATGATGATGTTGTTGATGATGATGATGCTGATGAGGAGGATGCTGCTGATGATGATGATGGTGATGGTGCTGCTGATTATGTTGATTATGGTGATGATGCCGCTGATAATGTTGATACTGCCGATGATGATGGTGCTGCTGCTGGTGATGCTGCTGCTGATGGTGACGATGCTGATGATGATGTTGATGAAGATGCTGCTACTGATGATGATGCGGATGATGGTGCCGCGGTTGTTGATGATGATGATGCTTATGACGATGGTGTTGCTGCCGATGCTGATGTTGCTGTTGTTGTTCCTGCTGCTGCTGCTGCTGATGATGATGATGATGATGATGCTGATGCTGATGCTGATGTTGGTGATGATGTTGATGAGGATGACGCGGACGAGGGGGGAGGAGGAGGATGAGGAGGAGGAGGAGCAGCATGAGCATGAGCATGAACGCTCGATGAACTATAAAGCTTGCCACGACTTATACAAACAGTGCACCGCACTACTCTGACACACATACATTGCAATACGTAGCTCCAGCGTGGCATTCTTGAACGCCCGTATTCGTGAATGGCCAGGGGCCTTGACGGCACATTGTCCGTTCGGGGCCTGAGGAGCAAGCCACGACGGCACGCGGCCCAGCGCCGCTCCCCTTGGCACCACCAAACGTTAAAGTTGGCGTCCCTTCCTTCCGCGACCTCTACCCTTCGCTCGAGGCTCGCGGGGGATCACGATCAGAGGCCCTCCCCACCTATCTACAGCATCGATGGGGCACCCGAATTTGTTCCGATCGCCAGAGGGGGATTCGAGGAGGAGGAAGGAGGATCAAGAGGAGGACCGAACAGCCTGGAGGCGATCTCGAGAGCAAGACCTGAAAGCCGTCCTGCTAAAAAAAGTTCTCTAAACCTGCTGCTACCTCTCATCACTTCTTCTTCTTCAGCCGATCGAGCAACGCCTGCCCCTCTCGCTCGAGCGCCCCCCTCGGAGCGCTGCCCAACGTGGGCTTCCCCCTGTCCTTCGCGAGCTCGGACTCGAACAGGCGTTGGACGGTGACTCCGATCTCCGTCGGCTGGAACAGGTACGTGATTTTCGCGACTTCGGGCTTCCCCTCGATCTTCTTCGCGCGCTTGCACAGCAGGTAGCGGACGTCGAGGGACGCCTTCAGCACGCCGTCCTCCTGGCACAGCACCTCGTCGTAGTACTTCTTCAGCTTCGCGTGCGCCTCGCCTAGCTGGGTCTGCGTAGCCGCGAGGCGGCTCTCATCGACCTTGACCAGCTGCTCCACCAAGGACGCATACAGCACCAGGTAGGGCGGACCCTGCGTGTTCTCGGGCGGATCTTCTCCTTCGGAGAGTGCCTCCGTCTTCGCCTTGGCCCAGTCCTGCGCCTGCTGGTTGTACCCGACGCCAGACTTCCTAGTATGCTCGCCACGACCGCGGCTTCCACGGGCGTCAGCACGGTGGTGAAGATGGCGCTTGCCAAGACCATCGTCTCTGCCGCGTTGGACAGTGTAAGCTTGGCTGTGACCTCCGTCAGCGTGTCGAGTGTAGCTCGCTTCGGCGCTCCTCCACCACCGCCGCCTCCGCGGCTGCTGCCAGCATGACGCTTCTGGTCGCTCGTCTCGGCCGAGATCGCCGTGCGCTTGCCCATCCAAGCTGAACGATGGTCCATCTACAACCTTCTGAGAGACGAACTTACCCAGGGCCGAGCTCCAGGTACCCAATCGCTGAGGAAACTGAGCACGGACATCGACCTGGAGCCCTCGAAGAGACCCGCCTTCGAAATCGCATACAAGGCATTTGTAATGTTTAGGTTCACGTGCATGTGGTAGAGCGGTGGCACTCTCGTTCCAGCAGTATCCTCTCTTGAAACTATTAGCTAGATGTCTGTGTGCCAGGGTCTTGGACATGCATATTTCCAGGCAGCCAGTACATTGATTTGTACTTGTTGAACCACTGATAAGAATACGAACACCGTGACCAGCCCGAAAATGTGCGTAGAGCTTCTTCTTAGTAGTAAAGGCCTCCCCACAGCATACCCCGTCCGTGTGAAACATGCATTCAAACAACGGTTCATCACGCACCCCTTCAGGAAGTCCCAAATCAATAAGTTGGCCATGAGAACCTCGGAGACCCACGGCTTCGGTCCCAAAAGAGACCAGGAGGAGGAACCATCTTTTCAAGAACCTGCTTTCGAAGACTGCCTGGGTCTAGCTTGCAGAACTCCTCGCTGACCTCTGAGTCCGAGAAGAATGCCGAGATCTTTCCTCCTGCGAGATCCAGAAGGTCTTCACGCTCCGAGGCCTTGCACAGCTTCACGGCATCGACCCAAGCACGTTTGGCCCAGGGATTCGCATCCGCAGCAACTGCCCCGTCGACCAACGTCGGCGCCTTATCAATAGGCAGCATGTCAAAAACACATGCAACTTCCTGAAGGTAATTGTGGGGGCGCTTCATCCACTGCTGCAACCATTTCGTACGGGTAACCTGAACCTCGATCTTCATCGGGGCAATGCCCCAGTGCCGTAACACTTCAATGTTGGACACAGTTTTTACACGAGCGCCCCCCCCAATCTGCAGCTCGGCCACGCATGGCCATACGACCGTAGTGTGCAAGCGTACTGTCTAGCCCCTGATACTCGCTGTTTGATACCAAGAAAGCTTCCAACTTAGTTCGGGCAGAGTTTACCACCCTGCACAAACATAGGCATCTCCTCCGCCTCCACGGGATTCCAGGAAGATCCCAGATGGCCCCCGCACGATGAACTGACGCAGTAATGGCCTCCTCCCTCTTAGCAATCTCCGCCCCCGCACTGCCTCGAAAATGAAGCTGACCCCCGAGACTGCGTTTCACATCATGGATGCTGCCCAAGATAGGAGGCTGCTTGAAACCGCGGCGCTCAATACGTCTCAAAGCTCGCCTGCCTAGGCCAACACCTGGACCGACTAAAGAACATTTAGTTGATTGTTTGGTGGTATTATGCTGGTAGCCTCTCTGCGCTAAGAAAGTGTCGAGGGAAGTGCTGGATGTCTGCGCCTTCTTACAACGTTGCCAAACTCCCGCCCCCCACTCTCGAACATCTCCTTCATCTTCAATGACAAGCTTTTCCGTGTCATCAGCGTATTTTGTGAGCGAGATATCCACCACTGCATCTACAAAAGGATGAGGAACCATGAGTGCATTTGCCTGCTCGTCATACTCTCTCTGAGTCTCCTGCCACCTTTCGATAGACGGCTAGAATGCGCGGCAGAAGCTATGAACGGCAAATGGATGCTGCACTGCTGAACTAGCATCGCTCCTTCCTTTCGGCGACCACGAGCAAACCCATGTTGTGGTAAACGCGGGGCTCCGCCCCGACGAATAGTTGCTGCAAAGAATCCCTTCCCCAATACGTCTAGCAGGTGAACCACCCTCTTCCCCGTCGCCCCATCCACTGCCTTTTTGTGTAGAGCTACACCTTGACTGCGGTTCTAGGCAACTGGCGTTCGCATCGAGGCTCGAATCTTGGCAAATCCGCGTAACATAGCTTGCCGAAAAACACGTGCATCACGACCAGGAGTCTGGGAAACCCAACCGGCCCCTGCAAGTTGAAAAGCCAGTCGGTCTCTTGGTCGGAGCAGCATCAGCCAAATCTCCAGCGGCACGGAATCAATTGGACATGTTCTCCGTTTTGGGGCCCGTTTCAAATATTCAATGATACCTTTGAGCTCCTCCTCCGCCTCCTCCAGATACTCAGTCCATCTACCTAGCCAGGGAAAAGCATTCTGAAGCTTCGCGTGCGGTAGTCTTGAAGCTCAATTTTTCTGGATAACATGCCTCCCTCACCCCCAGGAGGTTTCCAAACATCAATCCACTCCTCCTCAGTAAGTGCAGAGCCTTGCACATGCGAATAGTTCCGTTTCTTAATGCCCCAAGAAGAGCCAGAAGCCAATCTAGAATATTGGTGTGCTTCCGCAAAGCGGCGATCTCGCCATGCATCGTGCAATAGCTCTAAATACATGCGCTGCTTGTCCGCCCATTGTGACCTTCGCTCCTTGTGTGCTGCTGCCGTGGCCTTCTTTGGCTGCTGAAGTACATCCTCCTCCTCATCCTCGGTGGTGAACGACAGCTTGCGGCGAAGCTCTCGTCTGCGACGGAGAAGATCCTCACGTCTCTGACGACGATCAGCCAGCGAACTAGAATCAGATTGCTCTGCGCGAAAAACCTCGAGGCCGCGTCGATTCAATATCTCATTCACTACCTCAAAGAAGCTGTCGGGAGTAGGCTGAGCCAATAGATTCACGAGCTCACACTCTCGTTCAGCGAATTCGCCTTCAACTGCTGCAATTAGCTCTTGACGGCGAGTCCCTCGCGTAAGAGCTGCCATGAGAGAAGAAAGATCCCATCTACACCTACCAACTTTCCTTCCCCCAGGCAAGAAATATATCTTCCATGCTGCATGTATGGGTACATGATCTCGTGGACTGCGCGTACATATCTGCTGCACTTCTCGGCCAAGCTTGCGGAGCACACCAGCCTTGTGCAAGTGGTCCACAAAGGCACGAGGAACGAACATCATATCAAGACTCTTCTGCTCACCCTGAGGCCCGTTCCAAGTAGGGGTAAAGGGGTGCCCTCCGTCAACGAAAACAAAGTCAAACTCCTCTAGGACCTTCCGAAGCACTTTCCCAGAACCGAACTGGTAGAGTTCCCTCGAAGCGACCGGTTCTCGAAGTACACTAGTTCCAGAAAAACCATTGCAGCCCGCCTCATCCTCGATCCCCATCCCACCATTCAAATCCACCGCTAAGATCGGCGTGGTCCTACCACGTGCTCTCCTCAGCGTGTCGCTGATCCACTTTGCAAGTCGATCCACCGTCTTGAAGTAGTTCGGCCTGGCGGCCAGCGTTCTCGGCTTCGGAGGGAAAGATGCGGCAATGGGTAGGATATCGAGACCACTGAGCTTGAGGCGAAGTCCCAGACCCCGACCGAGCAAAGACCGAGGAGGCAGAAGCGGATGGCCGACGATGTTGGTTTCTTTCAGCGTAGGTCCCAGGAGGATCGAACACCCAGCAGCCTTGTTTGTAACAGTCCTGGGAGCCAACCCGCCTGGATAAGAATAGATTTTCCAATTCTCTTCCTCGTCACCTGGCCGTCCGCTGGAGCCCTCAGCTGCGTACCTATGAGCATCGACACGTCGAAGCCCCTGAAATTGAACTCTAGCTACTCGATGCGGTCGGCCCGATTCGCGCTCAGGGGGTTGAAGGCCGAGACCCGCAGCCATCTCGATCTGGTGGCGGCCCCCGACATCTCCCCTCACTTCGGGATAACATAGTAAAACATTTGCATGTGTGACGACCGGACACCACCGAGCGATCGACGAAAGCTTGTGCCGACATGTCGCTGGAGGCGGAGGAGGAGGAGGAGCAGGAGGAGGGGGAGGAGGAGGAGGAGGAGGAGGGGGATGATGATGTTGATAATGATAATAATAATAATAATAATAATAATAATAATAATAATGATGATGATGATGATGATGATGATGATGATGATGATGATGATGATGATGATGAGGATGAGGAGGAGGAGGAGGAGGGGGAGGATGAGGAGGGATGATGATGATGCTGATGTTGATGCTGATGATGACGATGATGATGATGATGATGCTGATGATGATGATGGTGGTGGTGGTGATGATGATGATGCTGGTGGTGGTGATGATGATGATGCTGATGCTGCTGGTGATGATGATACTGGTGATGATGATGTTGTTGTAGATGACGATGAGGATGCTGATGATGATGATGGTGATGATGATGATGGTGCTGACGATTATGATGCTGATAATGCTGATGATGGTGATGCTGATGATGTTGTTGTTGTTGATGCTGCTGAGGATGCTGATGATGATGATGATGATGATGATGATGGTGCAGACGATGATGATGATGATGATGATGATGATGATGATGATGATGATGATGATGATGATGATGATGATGATGATGATGAAACTGATGATGATGATGATGATGATGATGATGATGATGATGATGATGATGATGATGATGATGATGATGATGATGATGATGCTGATGATGATGATGATGATGGATGATGCTGCTGCTGCTGCTGCTGATGATGATGATGATGATGATGATGATGATGATGATGATGCTCAGGAGGAAGAGGAGGAGGAGGAGGAGGAGGAGGAGGAGGAGGAGGAGGAGGAGCGAGACGGAGGAGGGAGGGAGGAGGAGGAGGAGGAGGAGGAGGAGGAGGAGGGCGCGGACGAGGAGGAGGAGGAGGAGGAGGAGCAGGAGGAGGAGGAGGAGGAGGAAACAACGACCGAGGATGAGGGTGAGGACGAGAGGGGAGGGAGGAGGATCAGGAGGAGGAGGAGGATGCCGATGACGCGGAGGAGGAGGAGGAAAAGGAGGAGGAAGAGGAGGAGGGAGGAGGAGGAGGAGGAGGAGCAGGAGGAGGAGGAGGAGGAGAGGGAGGAGGATGAGAAAGAGGTGAAGGAGGAGGAGGATGAGGTGGAGGAGTAGGATGATGAACAGGAAGATGCGGCGGAGGATGAGGATGAGGATGAGGAAGAGGATCCCTGGTACGTTGCTTCTGAGAATCCGTGAAACCCCTGCATTGTTTTTAAAACGAAGGTGTGCGGCCCTCCGGCTATAACACCGCGTTTTGAAGACGGAGACGCCCTGAACCCGTGAAACCCTGGCAAATGTTTAAGACGAATGTGCGCGGCGCTAGTGCGAGAACCACATTTTGAAAACGGAGACGCCCTGAACCCGTGAAACTCTTGCACCTGTTTAAAACGAATGTGCGCGGCGCTAAGGCGAGAGCCACATTCTGAAAACGACCCGCGCTCAATCCGTGAAACTCGTGCAACCTGTTAAAACCGAATGTGCGCGGTGCTAAAGCGACAGCCACAGTTTTAAAACGACCCGCCCTGACTCCGTGAAACTGCTGCAAATGTTTAAACCGAATGTGCGCGGCGCCTAGGCGAGAGCCACATTTTCAAAATGACCTGAATCCGTGAAACTCTTGCATTTAGACAAAAAGGATGTGCGCGCGGTGCTAAGGCGAGAGCCACATTTTGAAAGCGGCCCGCCTTCAATGTGTGAAATTCTTGCAACTTTTGAAAACGAATGTGCGCGGCGCTAGGGCGAGAACCACATTTTGAAAACGGCCCGCCCTCCATCTGAAACGCCATTTTTCAGAACAAGTCAGAGTCTTAAATGGTGAGGGAATGTCCGGCGACCCGCCTGGCCCGCCCTAAAAACTGACCTCGGGGTGCGACGGGGATAAGATATCCTAAAAGGAGAAGGCAAGGAGGAGGAGGAGGAGAAGGAGGAGAAGGACGAGAAGGAGGAGGAGAAGAGCAGGATGAGGAGGAAGAAGAGGAGGCGGAGGGGGAGGAAAAGGAGGAGGATGATAAGGAAGGACGAGGAGGATGAGGAGGAGGTGGAGGAGGAGGTGGAGAAGAGAAGAGAAGAGAATGAGGAGGAGGATGAGGAAGAGGAGGAGGAGGAGGAAGAGGAGGAGGAGGAAGAGGAGGAGGAGGTGGAGGGGGAGGAGGAGGAGAAGAGAAGAGAAGGAGGAGGGAGAAGAGGAGGAGGAAGAGGACGAGGAGGAGGAGGTTGAGGAGGAGGAGGAGGAGGAGGAGGGAGGAGGAGGAGGGGGGGAGGAGGAGGAGGAGGAGGAGGAGGAGGAGGAGGAGGAGGAGGAGGAGGAGGAGGGGGAGGAGGAAGAAGAGGATCATGAGGAGGAGGAGGAGCAGGAGGATGAGGAGGAGGCGGAGAGGGATGAGGAGGAGGAGTTGGAGGAGGAGAGTAGTAGGAAGAGGAGGAGGAGGAGTGGGAGTACGAGGCAGAGGAGGAGGAGGAGGAGGTGGAGGAGGTGGAGGAGGAGGAGGAGGAGAAGACGAAGAGAAGGAGGAGGAGGATGAGGAGGAGAAGAGGAGGGGGAGGAGGAGGAGGAGGAGGAGGAGGAGGAGGAGAAGGAGGAGGCGGATGATGATGCTGATGCTGATGCTGATGCTGATGATGATGATGCTGATGCTGATGATGCTGATGCTGATGATGATGATGATGATGATGATGATGAGATGATGATGATGATGATGATGATGATGATGTTGATGTTGATGATGATGATGATGATGATGATGCTGATGATGATGTTGATGATGATGATGATGATGATGCTGATGATGATGATGTGATGATGATGATGTTGCTGCTGATGATGATGATGATGACGATGCTGGTGATGATGACGATGCTGGTGATGATGATGATGCTGATGATGCTGATGATGATGATGGTGGTGGTGATGATGATGATGAGGAGGAGGAGGAGAAGGAGGAGGAGGAGGAGTAAGGAGGGGGGGGGGTGGGCACGGGCGGCGGCGCCCGAGGTCGGCAGCACGATCGAGGGCCAGGTGAGCACGGTCAGCGCCCCGTTGAAGGTCAGGGGAGGCAAATGTCAACTCTAAAGGTCTTTAGTTTCGGTTCCCCCCCCTTTCCTCTCAGCAGTGCCTCCTCCTCCTCCTCCTCCTCCTCCTCCTCCTCCTCCTAGTCGCAATCGTAGTCGCAGCTGTCGTCGTCGTTGCTGGGCGGCGGGTGCCGGGGAACAAATTCAGTAGTTAAACCCCTACTGGTGGGGTCTCAGTCTTTCAGTATAGCCGCCGATCGAACCAATAGTAAGTTACCCCCTTCTGATTGGGGGGGGTATTAGCGACCTTTAGAGGTTTCCCCAATATGGAATTTAAAGAGGGGGTCACAGCCCTCCCAAACGAGCAGTTTTAGATTCCCCCCCGACCAGCCATGAAAGGGCGGCCTCTTGCCCAGACCCCCTCTGGAACCCTCCAGCGCAGCTCCAATCAGACCCCCCTCCCAAATCAGATCCCCCCTTTCACATGGTGCAATGCGGACTGCCCATGCCCGTCTGTCGTTGGAAGCAGGTGTGCTAGCATCTCTGGATCCCAATCTGCTTTGGCCGCCTTCCTACCTCGAGAGTCGAGGGTGCTCCTCCCTCTTCCCTCCTCGTCAGTGGGCGGGCGGAGATCCGATCTACTTCCAGCGCCTTCCTGCTACCTTCGTGTTCCTGCCCGCTTCGTCCGACCCACGGGGCCAGGCCCTCGCGCATAAGTGACCTCTCGCTGGAGTGACCCTCCGGTGCGGGGGCACGAGGCCCCCACATGACTGCATGCGATGCAGCGGCTTACGCGCTCGGGTTTGGCCTCCCCGCGCCCCCCGATAGCTGCGCACTCGGGGTCGCTCCTCTGACCTGGGGTCACTCCTTGCGTGCAGCCGACCCAGCCGCTGCCTTCCGCCACTTTTGGGCCTCCTGGGAGGCCCTTGTCGCCACCGCTGGATTCGCCTCGAAATGCTGGTCAGAACGCGCCCCGGGAGAGCTCCATCCAGGGCGTACAGTCGAGGTCGATTAGTAGGTGGACCCTGCCAGGGTACCCTTGTGTCAAGGATACCCTTGTGTCCTGTGGCTCACTATGGCAACGTGGCCCTCGAAAGGGTCTTGTGCTCTCTCGCGTGCCCTCTCCAATCAACCCCGACTGTCGCGGTATCGGTACCTTGTGGTTTCCCGCTGAAGGCGTCCGTGGACGAGAAGGCACGCCCTGGCGGCGGGGCGCGAGCGACGCGGGGCTGGCAGGCAGTTGTCGGAGGGATGCCGGTTGAGGCCATGGATTGGCCTTCGGGGGGGCCCCTCATCGCCACGGCTGGGCGCAGCTCGGGGGGCTGCGTCGGACCCAGGCAGGGGTCCGGAGACAGCTTGGGAGCTGCCGCTGTCTCGGCTGGCCCGGCTCCGAGGGAGGGCCCCGCCTTCGGGGTCTCGGGAGCGGAAAAGAGGGGGGTGATGACTAGGGGGGGGTGGATTTCATGGCGCGGGCCATGATTTTTCCCCAGATTTCATGGCGCCTCTTCTTATTTCATTACGTCCCTGCCCCCCCCGCTGGGCCGCGCACATGCCGCCGGTCATGATTTGCACCCCCCCCTCTTGGACACCCCCCTCTTTGCCGCTCCCGAGGGTCGGTGGTGCCTGTTCACGGCAAGAACCCCTCATCAGTTCTTACCCGCACGCACGCTTTTTGGCGTCGCGGCCCCGCGCGCGGCGACGGGGTGTAGAAAGTCGGGTGCAGGCAGTGAAGCGCGCGCGTCTACGCCTGGCCGAGCACTCAGAGACCGCTCAGGGTCTCGCAGCCGGTGGCAGCCAGAACCATCCGGGCATGGACGGCGGGGAGAGGCGGTGTGTAGACGAAATTACGGTGAGAGTGGAAGGTGACATAGCCAACCGGGACTGGAAGGCGGGGAGGGCGAGTAAGCAAGCATGGATTGCCGCACGCACGCGCACGCACACGCACGCGCGCACACGCACGCGCGCACAAACACGCGCAAGAGCACAGCACGCCAAACACACGGCAACACTACACAGCACAGCACAATTCACACAACACACACACACACACACACACGCACACGCACACACACACAACACACACAACACACGCACACACAACACTCATGACATGGACGACTCACAACACATAAACACACCAAACTGAGTCACGTACACAACACACCGCACAAGACACAGTAGCACACCTACACATATCCCTGTTCCTCCTTCGGCATATTTCCTCCCACTCTGCCACCTAGCCATCCGAGAGCCCCCGCGTCTGGGACGTTCCATCCTACAGCAAAAGAAAAACACGCAAAGTCGTCACTTTCGTTTTCAGCATGGACGCTGTGTCGTCGACGTTGCAACATGCATGGCGGGAGTGGGATGCAGCGCCCATCGCGCGCGAAAAGGGCGAATCGTCGCTTTCGCATCGGTGCCGTTCTTATTTATCCTAACAGTTGAGCTCCCGCTTGGGCGCGGCGCACATTCTTCTCGCCAATCTGTCGACATCGGGATCGCGCGCGAGCGGGCGAAACCTCGCTCTCGCCTTGGGGCCGCGCAGATTTCGCCTGACACCGTTCGCCAGGCGTGAACGCACGCCGGCCCCAATATCAAGTTTGTCCACCATTGCCTCTTCTGTTATGGAAACGAGGGTGGGAGTTGGCAAGTTCCGCTGATTCGCCCGACCTGGGTAATTTGTGACATACTTACAAACGCTCGTACATACCGAATGCGCATGCACATGCACACTTGTACCTGTATGTCTGTCTGTCTGTCTGTCTGTCTGCCTGCCTGCCTGCCTGCCTGCCTGCCTGCCTGCCTGCCTGCCTGTATGTATGTATGTATGTATGTATGTATGTATGTATGTATGTATGTGTATTTATAGACACACATATATACATATATATATATATATATATGTATGTATGTATGTATGTATGTATGTATGTATGTATGTATGTATGTATGTATGTATGTATGTATGTATGTATGTATGTATGTATGTATGTATGTATGTATGTATATATGTATGTATATATATATATATTGGTACATGGCTGGGGGCCTTCTCCCAGCTGCCCCGACTCGCCATGGGGGCTCCGGGCTCCCCGGGTACCCTCTCCAGCGGCCCGAGAGCCGCCTAGGCGGCCTTAAGTGAGTGGCGTCACAGTGACACCAGAAGGCTGCGAGATGTCCCGTGGGGCTTCCGGGCAGCCCCAGATAGCTTCAAGACGGCCCAAGAGGAGTCGACTTTCGCTTCCCAGAGGGCCCCAAGAGGCAAACAACCATTGATTTACCATGTTTTTTTTGTTTTTTTTTTTTTTGTTTTTGGGATTCTCGACTTTCGAGCTTCCGACACTCCACGACGTTCTCAGAGGCCTCCAAGACCGCCCCAAGACGGCTCTAGAGACCCCCAAGACCCAAGACCGCCCCAAGACGGGCCAAGAGAGTCCCAAGACGGCCCCAAGAGGGGCCCACGACGGCCCAAGAAGAGCCGCCCAGACGGCCGTAAGTGGCGTCATTGTGACACCAGAAGGCTGCGATATGTGCCGCGAGTCTTGCGGGCAGCCCCAGATAGCTTCAAGACGGCCCAAGAGGATTCGACTTTCGCACCCCGGAAGGCAAGAGGCAAAAACCATTGATTTACTATGGTTGTTCATTGTTTTTGATATTCTCAACTTTCGAGCTTCCGACGCTCCACGACGTCCCAAGAGGTCTCCAAGATCGCCCCAAGACGGCTCCAGAGACCCCCAAGATCGGCCCAAGACGGGCCAAGAGGGTCCTAAGACGGCCCCCAGAGGGGCCGAAGATGGCCCAAGAAGAGCCGCCCAGACGGCCTTAAGTGGCGTCACTGTGACACCAGAAGGCTGCGAGATGTCCCGTGGGGCTTCCGGGCAGCCCCAGATAGCTTCAAGACGGCCCAAGAGGATTCGACTTTCGCTCCCCAGTGGGTCCCAAGAGGCAAAAACCATTGACTTGCAATTTTTTGTCAAACGTGTTTTTGGGATTCTCGACTTTCGAGCTTCCGACGCTCCACGACGTCCCAGAAGTCCTCCAAGACCGCCCCAAGACGGCCCCAAGTCGGGCCAAGAGGGTTCCAAGACGGGCCAAGAGGGTTCCAAGACGGCCCAAGAGGGCGCCCCAAGAGGGGCGCGTCCTGAGCCGCTTTGAAGCCCTCCTGGGATTTTCTTGCAGGCCCAGGACATCGGTGCCAGGGATGGCCCGGGATGGCCCAGATCCGCGGGGGACGGAGAAGGGGAGACGAAACCAATGGACCACGAAAAGCCGAAGGCAGGAGTCAGGGAATGACGATAGCGGATAGTCAGGAGGAACAGAAAGGGTGAACGAAGGAAAGACGGGAGGGAGGAGCAGCAGCTGAGTAGGGCTACGTTATCATTTCTCGTCCCCCGCCTCCTCCTTCCCCCCATGACCCCCTCGATGTCGTTATTCTCTGTCCTGCCTCAGCCCGCCTCCCCTCTTCCTGCGCGTCCTACTCCTTCTCTTGTCGATGGAGGCGGCGCTCATGTTCCCGGGCCCCCTGCGAGGCCACAGAGTGACCTTGCTGAGGGCAGCGCCTCGGTCCGAACTCGCAATTTCCGAGCCTCCCAAGTAGGGCGCAAAGGCGAGGCAAGACACACGGAAGCCATGGCTAAGATGTCGCGGTATTTGTCGATGCCGACCTTGGTCATAGTCCATGGCCGCCGCCGCAAGGGTTTAGGTTTTGTGTGGGGGCCCCGCCACTAAGGGGAGGTGGCCTCGAACTCACCCCCCACATGCTGGGGGTGCACAGGCGATTGATGCGCCAGTGGCCCGGACGCACCCTGACGGGTGTAAGCCGCGGCCGCCGTTACTTTTCCCCTCCCGCCCGACGCCCCCCCGCCAGGTAACGACCGTTACCCAGGAAAGAAACAACGGGCAAACAAGAACCCTGAGATCCGACGCTGCATCGAAACTGCAACTTCACAAAAGAAAAAACACGACTGGAGCCTCAGACCCAATCTTTCTGCAT
The DNA here is from genome assembly GCA_963575745.1 of Prorocentrum cordatum. Lineage (NCBI taxonomy): Eukaryota > Dinophyceae > Prorocentrales > Prorocentraceae > Prorocentrum > Prorocentrum cordatum. Next base: position 179,174 of record CAUYUJ010016192.1, on the reverse strand, counting down.
CATCTCTTGAGCCGGATCGATCCGTGATGATCCCGAGCCCCAAGGCTGGGCGATAACGCGCAGAGTGAAAAACATGCGACGCCCAGATCGCAGGGTCGTCCGAGATATGGGTCCTGTGCCGAATAAGGCCGAATAAGAATAGATAGGATCGAAGGATCGCGCTGCCGAAATATCGCCGATGCGGTTCGACGCGGATCCCGATGTTCTCCACGCCGACGGCGCCGATGCATCGCCGATGCATCTGAGATGCAGTGGCGATGCGGCGCCATCCTCCGACCCCATCAACACACTGCGAAAAATTGCAACCGAAACCCCTGACCCCGTCTTTCTGCGCCGTGCTCGAGCCGGATCGATCTGCCAGGGTCCCGACCCCCGAAACTGGGCGACAACGCCCAGACATGCTACGTCCTGATTTTTCAATACGGGTTCCCTGGATTTCCCGGCCCTTTCCCCAGGGTCAGCGTTTCATCCTGGGCCGCTCTTCGACGATCCAGGGGACACGGCGAGGGCCCCCAGGGGCCGAAAACGGCCACACATCTCCCGCCCTGATTTTGCCACGGCGCGAGCATGTCTGGGTCGGGGATGGCTCAAGAGGCCTCAGGCCCAAGGTGCCCCCATCTTTTCGCTCAATTTTGGAGGCAAAACCAATTATATTCCAGAGGTTTCTCTGTGTTTTCGAAGGTCTCGACTTTTCGAGCTCACGGCGCTCAACAGGCCTCCAAGACCGCCCCGAAACGGCCCAAGAGGACCCAGGGCCCCAAGAGAGACGGCCCTAGAGGCGCCCAAAACGCCCCAAGAGAGCTCCGCGACGACCCCAAGAGGGCCCTAAATTTAATACGAATTTAACACAAACCGCTTCCTCGTCAAGGACGGCGGCGTGTCAAATGTGTGTTAAATTGTTTGTTGGGGTTATGGGGCCTCCCTGGGAGCTCCCTTGGCGCCCCTTTGAGCCCCCCCAGGCTATCCTCAAAAGCTCCTCGTGGGGGCCTGTGGGAGTTTCAGGAGAGCCCCAGGAGGTTTCTGGAGGCCCTGGAGGCTCCAAAAATCTCCAGAGTCCAGAGGCCCCAGAAAAAGCAAAACACGCCCCAGAACGTGCAATCGTCCGTTCACGTCCACAGACGACGACCACCACCATCACCACCACCACCACCACCACCACCACCACCACCACCGCCAGACCACTACGACGACCATCACGACGATCATCGCGACGGCGGCGGCGGCGGCGGCTGCGGCGGCGGCGCCCGCGGGGGCGGCGGCGGCGGCGACGGCCTGGCGGCCCATAGCTTATGGGACCCTCTTCGGCCACCGCGGCGGTCACGGGACTCGCGCAGTCTGGGAAACAGCCGGAATCTTACGACGCGTCGCACTTCGATCATCGCACGGCTCAGCGACCGCCCACCGAACCCTAAGCCCCCCCAGAAGGCCCAGCACTTTCACGCAAGGGTGGCGCGCAAGGGCGGCCCTTGCCTGGGAACCTCTACCTGGGTATTTGTGGGTTTCGTGGATCAGCGCAACGTCTATTGACAACGACTGCTCAGCCGGCTAGAACCTAAACGTGCGCGTAGCGCGCGTGGTTCGAGTGTGTTTACATACACGTATTATTGTGTGTATATATACACATATATACACATGCATGCATGCATGCATATCCACATGCAGACATACACATACACACATACACACATACACACATACACACATACAAACATACATACATACATACATACATACATGCATCCATCCATACATACATACATACATACATACACACATACATACAAACATACATACACACATGCATGCATACACACATACATGCATACATACATACACACACATACATGCACACACATACATACATACATACATACATACATACATACATACTTACATACATACATACATACATACAAACACACATACATGCATATACATATATACATACATACTTACATACATACATACGTACGCACATACATACATACATATATGCATGCATGCATGCGTGCATGTATACATACATACATACATACATACATACATACATACATACATACATACATACATACATACACACAAACGTATATACATATTTGCACATACTTGCGTACTTACATAGACATCTATTACATTCACACATACATGCATTTATGCATACACACGTACATGCGCACACACATCCATACACATGCATCCATCCATCCATCCATCCATCCATCCATCCATACATGCATGCATGCATGCACACATACCTTCATACGTGCTCACATATATATATATGTATGTATATATATAAACAAATAAATCTATACACAGATGTATATACCCATTCCGTTTATATATTGTATTACCCAGCCCCCCCTCGAAGCCAGACCCACCCAATCCCGGGCCCCCGGGACCCTGTGGACCCCCCCAGATCCGCGGCCCCATGGGCCCCTTGGACGCCCTTGCAGGACCCCCCCAGGCGTTTCAGAGCTCCTGGAAGCCCTTGCTGGGCCTAGACAACGGGCCCAAGTCGGTCAGACGCCCCCCGAGGGCCTCAAGAGGTCCCAGACACCCACCAGACGCCCGACGACGACCCCAAAAAGACCCCCAAAGGGCTTCCCAAACATAGAAAAACGTTGTTTGTTTCCCAGGTTTTTGTATGATTTTGGGAAGGCCCTGTTCGTCGGTCTTCTGTGCGCCCGAGACCGCCCGGGAGGCTCGAACATCGACCCAACACCATCCGAAAGGGCTTCCAGGCAATCCAAGTGAGCCCCAAGACGGCACAACAGGGTTCCAAGATGGCTTGAGAGAGCCTCCGCAGCCATCCTGGCTCAGGCCAGTTTGGCCCAAGCCATCTGCCCCAAGGAACGCCCCACTCGTGTCGAGCGGCCGTTCAGCCCGAGCAGATGTCCACGAGCCTCCAGGCGCGCCCGTGGCGGGTGAGGAGCACCTTCGTCGCGGTCGACAGCAGTGACCCCGACGCCAGCCCGGAGCGCGCGCGCGCGGCCAGGTTGCGCGCAGCTGCCGGCCCAGGAGGGCCGTGAGCGGCAGCCAGGCGGAGTCCGCGGGCGGGGCGCCGCCTCTGCGCGGCGCCGCGCGCGGCCACGCTCTATCGTTGCCCCTGGCGCTGCCAGGGCTGCTGCCGTGGGCGCGGCCACGCCTTCGTGAAGGGCGGCCTCTGCGGCGAGGCCGACGGGCCGCCGCGGGAGTCGCGGACGATCGGGGGCCAGCTGGGCCTGCTGCAGGGGGAGCGGAACCATCAGTGCGTGTTCGTCGCCCGGCGGCTGAGCACCCTGGGCTTCGAGGCGGACGGGCTGTTGGCGTCGCACTTCTCGGCGTTCGGGCAGGTCCAGAGGGTGATGATCACCGTCTCGCGCGTGAGGATGTCCCGCGGCGAGGCTACGCGGGTGCGTCCAGGGAGCATCGGATTCGTTGTGATGGTGGATGCCAGCGTCGTTGCGCGCATCTTGGAGGCGGGAAGTGAGCACGTGGTGGCTGGGAAGCGCATCGTCGTGGAGCCTTTCCACCCCGACCTGCTACGCAGCAGCGCGGCAGGTGGTTAGTGCGGCGCTCCAGCCCGATGTGCCACATGGCACACTTGCCACATCCCTGGGACTGGCGGCCTCTGCCAGGGCTCCGCATTTGGGCGAGCGGCTTGAAGCCGCTTGTCCGCTCGGTCGGGCGAGTGTGACGTTTTTTAAGAGACTGTTGCCAGAATGAGGCCGTCCACGCCCATGTGCTCATGTTCGTGATGCTCTGGCCTGTGGCCTGTGGTGCTTTCTAGCAGTAGACCAATGTAGCACGTTAATATTGTAAAATGGCTTCAGTTTCACCCAGTCCACCTACATGTCCAAAGAGGGTTCCCTCAGAAAGCCCAGGAGGCTCCAGGGGGGCCCAATGAAATCCAGGTGCGCACTGTCACCCAACTTTGTAACGTTTCATCTCGAGCCTCGGCTTGTCAAACCTCTTGATCTGTTTTACTGTCCTGGCCGCCATGATTTTTTAAGCATCGTGGGCACATGATGGGGCGGATCATTACTACACTGGATCTCCTCACTTTTACCACTCCGGGTTCACATGAATTTGGCGCTGGCAGGGATGGTGGGCCGTTTGGAATACGAATCTAGAAGTTCGGTGTTGAGTTTGGCGCTGAGTTTCGCCAGCGATTTGCATTTTTTTGTAGTGGAGGATAGATCGAACGTACAGCATTTGATCCTGCTTTGTCGCGACTTGTATTATCGCATGGGTGCATGATTGAGGCAACCTCGTGGTCATCTCGTCTGGAGCAAAGCCTGAGCTGTAGTTGGGCCAAGCCCCAAACAAATTGCCCAAGAGAGCCCCATGACGGCCCAAGATGGCCCCAAGACACCCTCCGAAGCATTCCAAATCGTGACCCGGTCGTTCAGGGAGACCGCGGTTGGAGGCAGGGTGGCCCTAGGAGCCTCCCAGAGGCCCCAAAAGACGCCCAGGAGGCCTCCAGAAGGCCGCAAGAAAGCCTGAACAACTTCCGTGAGGCCCTTAGAGGCACTTCACGGAGGAGCCTCCGCAAAAATAGCTGAGGAGGATGGGATGGGGAAGAATTTGCAGGGTAGGTCGAGAATGAGGAAAAATAATCATGGAGGAAGGAAAACGGATAACATTATTAGAATGGCGATGCTGGAAAAGGCAGCAAGGAATTATCGCAAGAGTGTCTGTTTGACCTTCTTGCCAGTCCGCCTGCATACCAAACTTCATGGACCAAGGTGCATGGCGCGAAGCGCCAATGCAGTCTTGTGTATATATGTTTTATATGTACATACAGACGCACACATTTATACAATATATATATATATATATATGTGTATATATATGTATTCACACATCTTTATGCGCATATGTATATATATATATATATATGCACACATACGTATACACAGACATACACACCTATATCTATATAGATATGCATATATATATGTATATATATATATCCACATCTGCATGTATGTATATGTACTGGGGGACGTGGCCGGGGGGTCCCGCCCAGGGACCTCGGCACGGCATGGGGGGCCCGGGGCCTTACTTTCCCAGTTTTTTACCTAACAGCAAAGACCGATAGGTTTCTAGTAGGGTCAAGAGAGAGCATCATGACGCCCCAGGGGGGTCTGGCCGCGATCCGGGGGAGGGTGCCGTTTTTTTTTTGTTTGCCAACAATTACGCACTTCGTGGTCTTCGAGGTCCCAGAATTCCATTCCCGGGCCACATTCTGAATGCCCGGAGCCAACTGTAGGCCACTTCGTGGTCTTCGAGTTCCCAGAACTCCATTCCCGGGCCACATTTTGATTGCCCGGAGCCAGCTGTAGGCCACTTCGTGCTCTTCGAGTTCCCAGAACTCCATTCCCGGGCCACATTTTGAATGCCCGGAGCCAACTGTAGGCCACTTCGTGGTCTTCGAGTTCCCAGAACTCCATTCCTGGGCATGATTTTGAATGCCCGGAGCCAACTGTAGGCCACTTCGTGTTCTTCGAGTTCCCAGAACTCCATTCCCGGGCCACATTTTGAATGCTGAGGCAGGCTGATGCTGAGGCTGAGGCAGGCTGAGGCTGAGGCAGGCTGAGGCTGAGGCCGAGACGGCAGACTGATGCTGAGGCAGGCTGAGGCTGAGGGCTGAGGCTGATGCTGAGGCTGAGGCTGAGGCTGAGGCTGATGCTGCTGGCTGAGGCAGGCTGAGGCTGAGGCCGAGGCTGAAGGCAGACTGAGGCTGAGGCTGAAGCAGGCTGAGGCTGAGGCAGGCTGAGGCTGAGGCTGAGGCAGGCTGAGGCTGAGCTGAGGCTGAGGCTGAGGCTGATGAGCTGAGGCAGGCTGAGGCTGAGGCTGAGGCTGATGCAGAGGCTGAAGGCAGACTGAGGCTGAGGCTGAGGCAGGCTGAGGCTGAGGCTGAGGCAGGCTGAGGCTGAGGCTGAGGCAGGCTGATGCTGAGGCTCAGGCTGAGCTGAGGCTGAGGCTGAGACAGGCTGAGGCTGAGGCAGGCTGAGGCTGAGGCCGATGCTGCAGGCAGACTGAGGCTGAGGCTGAAGCAGGCTGAGGCTGAGGCTGAGGCAGGCTGAGGCTGAGGCTGAGGCAGGCAGGCTGATGCTGAGGCAGGCTGAGGCTGAGGCTGAGGCTGATGCAGGCTGAGGCTGAGGCAGGCTGAGGCTGAGGCCGAGGCCGACGGCAGACTGAGGCTGAGGCTGAAGCAGGCTGAGGCTGAGGCTGAGGCAGGCTGAGGCTGAGGCTGAAGCTGAGGCTGAGGCTGAGGCTGAGGCTGAGGCTGAGGCTGAGCTGAGGCAGGCTGAGGCTGAGGCTGAGGCTGATGCAGGCTGAGGCTGAGGCAGGCTGAGTCTGAGGCCGAGGCTGAAGGCTCAGCAGACTGAAGGCAGACTGAGGCTGAGGCTGAAGCAGGCTGAGGCTGAGGCAGGCAGGCTGAGGCTGAGGCAGGCTGAGGCTGAGGCTGAGGCAGGCTGAGGCTGAGGCTGTGACTGCGACTGCCGTTGCCGCTGCGACTGTCATCGCGAATGCGACTACGACTGCGAGAACAGCAGAATTCTTCAACAGGATTCTCATCTGAATCTCAAGGGGAATGCTTCCAGATATGCTCCTACACATCGCTGTTAGGTTGCTTTGCCGGGATGATTGGAGGGTTTCGGCCCCCTGGAGCCACCAGAGCCCTGGGGGACGTGTGCAGGGGGGGTCCCGCCCAAGGACCTCGGCGGGGCATTTTTTTATAGGGTTTTACTTTCTCAGTGTTTTTACAGGGTTTCGGCCACTCTGGGCTGCCAGGGCCCCCGGGGGGCGTGGCCGGGAGGGGGCCCGCCCAGAGACTCCGGCAGGGCCCGGGGGGCCGGGGGCCTTACTACCCAACAGCGAAGACTCATAGGTTTTAGTAGGGTCAAGAGGGCGCGATCCGGGGGAGGATGCCGGGGGAATTCGTTTTGAGCAGACAGTATCGCACTTCGTGGTCTTCGAGTTCCCAGAACTCCATTCCTGGGCATGACTTTAAATGGCCGGAGCCAACTGTAGGCCACTTCGTGTTCTTCGTGTTCCCAGAAATCCATTCCCGGGCAC
>CAUYUJ010016192.1:125579-172003 GCA_963575745.1 Prorocentrum cordatum | reverse complement strand
GGGTGGCTTATGCTGCCTTGTGCTGCCTTTCGGGTGGCCGGCGGGACGGGCCGAAGCCCCAGGGAGAACCAACATCGAAAGGATCTAGCACGCCGGGCACCCCTGTGGCAAGCCAACAGGGGGCGGCGGATCGAAGACGCCTACGGCGAATCACCGCCGCCCCCTGTCTTTTTGGAAGTGCCTTTGTGGCCGACAGCTGGGCCAGAGCTTGGCCAAGCTATCGGGCCAGTTGTTCCCCGAGTCGGTGTTGGAAGACTTCGGGGAACGCGTGGGGGATCAAGAAGAGGAGGGGGACGATGAGGAATTATCCCGGCAAAGCAACCTAACAGCGATGTGTATAAGCATATCTGGAAGCATTCCCTTAAGATTCAGGTGAGAATCCAGTTGTAGAATTCTGCTGTTCTCGCAGTCGCAGTCGCATTCGCAATGACAGTCGCAGTGGCAACGGCCTTAGGATCCAATGGGATCCTAAGGATTCCTAGGGATTCCTAAGGCATCCTTAGGCATCCTTAGGAATCCATAGGAATCCGTAGGAAACCTGAGGAATCCTTAGGAATCCTGATTCCTAGAGATTCCTAGGGATTCCCAAGGATTCCTGGGGAACCCTAAGGATTCCGAAGGATTCGCCTGCCTCGGCCTCAGCCTCAGCCTGCCTCAGCCTCAGCCTGCCTCAGCCTCAGCCTCAGCCTGTCTCAGCCTCAGCCTGCCTCAGCATCAGCCTCAGCCTCAGCCTCAGCCTGCCTCGGCTTGCCTCGGCCATCAGCCTCAGCTGACCTCAGCCTCATCCTCAGCCTGCCTCAGCTCATCCTCATCTGCCTCAGCATGAGCCTGGGGGTGGTGCCACCCAGCCTCGCCTCAGCCTGCTCGCCGACAGCTTGCCCTCAGACACAGCCTCAGCCTCAGCCTCCTCAGCAGGCCTCAGCTGCAGCCTGCCTCAGCTTCAGCCGTAGCGTCAGCCCCTCAGCCTGTTCGGCTTGCCTCAGCCTCAGCCTCAGCCTGCCTCGGCCTCATCCTCAGCCTCAGCCTGCCTCCGCCTCAGCGTCAGCCTCTCAGCCTCAGCCTGCATCAGCCTCAGCCTCAGCCTCAGCCTGCCTCAGCCTCAGCCTCAGCCTCAGCCTCAGCCTGCATCAGCCTCAGCCTCAGCCTGCCTCAGCCGCAGCTTGCCTCAGCCACTGCCTCAGCCACTGCCTCAGCTTCAGCCTCGGCCTCGGCATGCCTCGGCTTGCCTCAGCCTCAGCCTCAGCCTGCCTCGGCCTCAGCCTCAGCCTCAGCCTGCCTCAGCCTCAGCGTCAGCCTCTCAGCCTCAGCCTGCCTCTCAGCCTCAGCCTCAGCCTCAGCCTGCCTCAGCCTCAGTCTCAGCCTGCCTCAGCCTCAGCCTGCCTCAGCCTCCTGAGCCTGCCTCGGCCTCAGCCTCAGCCTGTCTCAGCCTGCCTCAGCCTCAGCCTCAGCCTGTCTCAGCCTCAGCCTGCCTCAGCATCAGCCTCAGCCTCAGCCTCAGACTGCCTCGGCTTGTCTCGGCCTCAGCCTCAGCCTCAGCCTGCCTCAGCCTCAGCCTCAGCCTGCCTCAGCCTCAGCGTCAGCCTGCCTCAGCCTCAGCCTGCATCAGCCTCAGCCTCAGCCTGCCTCAGCCGCAGCTTCCTCAGCCTCAGCCACTGCCTCAGCCTCAACCTCAGCCTGCCTCAGCTTCAGCCTCAGCCTCAGCCTGCCTCGGCTTGCCTCAGCCTCAGCCTCAGCCTGCCTCGGCCTCAGCCTCAGCCTCAGCCTGCCTCAGCCTCAGCCTCAGCCTGCCTCAGCCTCAGCCTCTCAGCCTCAGCCTGCATCAGCCTCAGCCTCAGCCTCAGCTTGTCTCAGCCTCAGTCTCAGCCTGCCTCAGCCTCAGCCTGCCTCAGCCTCCTGAGCCTGCCTCAGCCTCAGCCTCAGCCTGCCTCAGCTTCAGCCTGCCTCAGCCTCAGCCTCAGCCTCAGCTTGTCTCAGCCTCAGCCTGCCTCAGCATCAGCCTCAGCCTCAGCCTCGGCTTGCCTCGGCCTCAGCCTCAGCCTGCCTCTCAGCCTCAGCCTCAGCCTCAGCCTGCCTCTCAGCCTCAGCCTCAGCCTCAGCCTCAGCCTCAGCCTGCCTCGGCCTCAGCCACAGCCTCAGCCTCAGCCTCAGCCTCAGCCTGCCTGAGCTTCAGCCTCAGCCTCAGCCTGCCTCGGTTTGCCTCAGCCTCAGCCTCAGCCTGCCTCGGCCTCAGCCTCAGCCTCAGCCTCAGCCTGCCTGAGCCTCAGCGTCAGCCTCTCAGCCTCAGCCTGCATCAGCCTCAGCCTCAGCCTCAGCCTGCCTCAGCCTCAGTCTCAGCCTGCCTCAGCCTCAACCTGCCTCAGCCTCAACTTCAGCCGACCTCGGCCTCAGCCTGCGTCAGCCTCAGCCTCAGCCTGCCTCAGCCTCAGCCAGCCTCAGCCTCAGCCTCAGCCTGCCTCGGCGGGCCTCAGCCTCAGCCTCAGCCTGCCTCGGCCTCAGCCTCAGCCTCAGCCTGCCTCAGCCTCAGCATCAGCCTCAGCCTGCCTCAGCCTCAGCCTCAGCCTCAGCCTCAGTCTGCATCAGCCTCAGCCTCAGCCTGCCTCAGCCGCAGCTTGCCTCAGCCACTGCCTCAGCCACTGCCTCAGGACTTGTGTTCTTGGAACACGAAGATCACGAAGAGGCCCACAGATGGCTCCGGGCAATCAAAATGTGGTACAGGAATGGTGCTCTGGGAACACAAAGAACACGAAGTGGCCTACAGTTGGCTCCGGGCATTCAAAATGTGGCCTGGGAATGATGTTCTGGGAACACGAAGAACACGAAGTGGCCTACAGTTGGCTCCGGTCATTCAAAATGTGGCCTGAGAATTGTGTATTGGGAACACGAAGAACACGAAGTGGCCTACTGTTGGCTCCGGGCATTCAAAATGTGGCCTGGGAATTGTGCTCTGGGAGCACGAAGAACACGAAGTGGCTTACAGTTGGCTCCGGGCATTCAAAATGTGGCCTGAGAATTGTGTACTGGGAACACGAAGAACACGAAGTGGCTTACAGTTGGCTCCGGGCATTCAAAATGTGGCCTGGGAATGGTGTTCTGGGAATGGATTCCTAAGGATTCCTAAGAATTCCTATGCATTCCTAAGGATTCCTGCGTCTTAGGGCGTTCCTGGCTTGTCTGACGCTGTCGGAACCCGTCTTGGGGGCCTGTCTGGGTCGTCTTGGGGCCCTCTTGGGGCACATAAGGGGTTCTTAGAAGCCATCTTGGGCGTCTTGGAAGCCTCTTCGACCGTTTTGGTGCCGTCTTGGGGTCCTTTTGGGCCGTCATGGGGCCATCTTGGAGCCCTCGTGGGCGATCTTGGGAGCCTCTTGGGCCGTTTTGAGCCGTCGGAATGCCGAGAAGAAGCAAATTCCAAAATCCTTCCAAACCACAGGGAAAATCAGCGATTTGGGCATCTTCGGACCCACCTGGAGGACCTCTTGGAGGGCTCTTGGCCCGTCTTGGAGGCCTCTTGAGGGCCTCTTGCGCCATCTTGAGGCCATCTTAGGCCGTCTTCGGTGCGTCTTGGGCCATCTTCGAGGCATTTTCAGGCAATCTGAGCCGTCTTGGACGCCATCTTGGCCGTCTTGGAGGTCTCTTCGGGCCCTCTTGGGGCCGTCTTGGGAGCCTTATTGGCCCTCATGGGGCCAACAGGGGGCGGCGGATCGAAGACGCCTACGGCGAATCACCGCCGCCCCCTGCCTTTTTGGAAGCGCCTATGTGGCCGAACGTTGAGGCCAGACCTGCCAAGCTATCGGACCATGTGTTCCCCGAATCGGTTTGGAAAGCCTTCGGGGAACACGTGGGCATCTTGAAGGTCATCTTGGCCGTCTTGGAGGCCTCTGGGGCAAGCTTTGGGCGATCTTTGGGGCTTTTTGGGCCGTCTCGGGCCAGCTTCGAGCCAACTTCGGCCATCTTGGTGGGTTCCTGGCACGTCTGAAGCCGTCGGAAGCCGTTTGGGGGGCCTATATGGGCCGACTTGGGGCCCGCTTGGAATGCTCCAGGGCCGTCTTGGAGGCCATCTTGGGCGTCGTGGAGGCCATCTTGGGCGTGTTGGAGGCCTCTTGGGCCCTCTTGGGGCCCTCTAGGGGCCATCTTGGAGGCCACTTGGGCCATCATGGGGCTCTCTTGGGGGCCTCTTGGGCGATCTTGGGGCTTCTTGGGCCGTCTTGAGCCGTCGGAGAGCCGAAAAGGCGCAAATGCCAAAATCCTTCAAAAACCAATGGAAAATCAATGATTTGGGCCTCTTCGGACTCTCCTGGAGGACCTCTTGGAGGCCTCTTGGGCCGTCTGGGAGGCCTCTGGGGGGCCTCTGGGGCCGTCTTGGGCCGTCTTGGACTCTCTTGGGCCGTTTTGGAGGCCGTCTTGGACCATCTCGGGCGGACTTGGAGGCCATCTTGGGCCATCTTCGCGATTTTTTGAGGATGTCCCGAGCGAAACGGCCGTTTTTGGGCATTGACAGATGGATTTGGGGAAATTTGCGGGTGGCCGGCGGGACGGGCCGAAGCCCATTGGGGAGTTCTTTTAGAAAAAGAACCAAAACCAAAACCTGAATCATCCAGCACGCCGTGCACCCCTGCAAGCAGGGGGCGGCGGATATAGTGGTCTTCGGCCCATCCCACCACCGTGCCTGGGTTGTGGGACAGAATTCTCAGGGATGCTTCTTCGAGTCTCTTCGCGGCGCTCTCGGGGGCCCTTTTGGGAGCAGTCTTGGGGCCTCTTGGGGGGACCTCTTGGAAGCTTCTTGGGGCGTTTTGGGAGCCTCTTGGGGTCTCTCGGGGGCCTCTAGGGGGCCGGGGCCTCCGGGCCGAGGGTTCGACATACCCGTTCGGGTTCCCTGTCTGGGTCCCTTTTTGGGTCCGTCTTTGGGCCCTCTTGAGCCGTCCTGGGCGCCTGTTGGGCCGTGCTGGGGCCCTCTTGGGCCGTTTTGGGGCCCTCTTCGGGGTCTTTGGGGCTGTCTTGGGGCGATCTTGGGGGCCTCGTGGGCCGTCCTGGAGCGTCGGGAAACCGAAAAGGCGAGAAGGCCAGAAATCGTCAAAAACCAAGAATGATTTGTGCATCTTGGGGCCCCCTTGGGACGCCTCTTGGGGCACTCTTGGGAAGTCATCGGGGCCTCTTGGGGCCTGTTGAGGCAGGCCATCTTGGGCGTATTGGGGTACTCTTGGGCCTTCTCGGAGGTATCTTTTGGGCGCTTCTTGTTTGGCCGGCTGCAGCGCCAGAGGACGTCGACACGCCCGGTGAATCTCGGGGAGTCCCTGGAAATCCCTGGGAAATTTTTCGATATCCTGGGGGATCCCCGGAAATCCCCGGATGCCTTTTTGGAACCAGTGGCCCTGGCCCTTGAGATTTTTGGGCACCCTATAATTTTGAATTTCCCAGGGCTGCACGCACAGACACACACACACACACACATATATGTATATATAGATATATATAATTCACATGCACATTTTTTTATATACACATTCACATTTTGATATATGCATATATCTATTTGTGTATATATATATATAGGTATGTGTTTATATTTGCGCATCGCATAACACAACGTGCCTCTTTTTTCCCACGCGGGGCGTACGCTGAACGTCGTGATGACTGCACCACGCGTCCAACGACCACCCTCTGCCTTTCAACAAAATCTTCGAGACTAACGATGTGTTATGTGTGTGTGGGGGATCCACGAGGCATCTCATCGCCTACGTAAGAGGAGGCCACGTGGCTACGTGTCGTACCCTGCCGTACGCAGTTCCCCCCTGGCGCTGCCCACCTCCGCCCGAGGCCGCCGCATGCACCGAGCGGCTCGCTGCCCCCGCACTTCCCTCGACGAGCCAATCCGACCAAGCGGTCGGGCGGCGCGGCGGTCGGCGAAGCGGACTTCGACGACGACGACCTCTCCGCCCCCGCCCCCGCCCCCGCCGGCGGTGGTGGCGCTGGCTCGTCTGCACAGTCTCGGCTACCTGCAAGAGTGGCCCTCCGCCGGGGGCGCGCGGCGCCAAGCGCCAAGCGCGGGCACGCGGGCCGCTGCCGTCGCACCGCGCGCAGCGGCCGGCAGGCCGCGCACCAGAGGCCACGCTTGTTTTGCGCGCAGCCGCCAGCCCGGCGTGCGCGTGCTGGGCCGGACGCCGGTGGCGCGCCTGCCTCTTCGCTGGACGTCTGTCCCCGGCCTCGCGCCCCGGGCCCACCTGGTTCGGGGGCGCTTCGAAGGTCGGCCCGGCGCTGCGCGCTCTGGACACCTCCGTGGCTTGGCACTGGGGGGCGCTTGTCCACAACCAGTACACATCGCCAGGGGATGGATCTTCGGGTTCGGGGACCCCTGTAGGCTGTGCATATGGATCCATTGCCCCTCCCCATCCCAGCCTGGCAAGGTCTGGTTCCTTCCTCTTTTCCATCGATGAAGAAAAAACGCCATACACATAAACTGTTCTGGTGTTCCTCGCGGGCTTCTTGGACCTGCGCTGCCCCCCCCCCGTCCGCGGCGCCTCCAGCGGCGCCGCCCCTGGCGCGCTCCGGTCCAGCGCAGATCCAAGAAATCCGCGCGGAGCGCCAACAGTTAGTGTCCATGGCGATTTTTTGTTTCCGCCTTCTTCTTCTTCTTCTTCTTTCTCTTCTTCTACTCCTCGGCCTTCCCAGGCCTCTGGAGTACCTTTAAGTCGGGCCTGTCCCTCTACAGGAGGAACACTCAACAATGGTAAACAAATAGTCTGGGGACGATTTTTGGAGTACTTTTTGAACATTTGGGGGGCATGCTTGGAGGATCTTTTTGATTTTTCGCCCAACGTCCCCCGTGTAGGGGGGACAGGCCCGACCCAAGAGCACCTTGCCGGCGCGTCGTTCCCATGGGCTTCTGCCTCTCGGGGCCGTGCGCGGGCCCCGTTGGCGCCATCCCGCGTGGGCCTGGGGCGGGGGCCTGGCCCAAGGGAGAGGTGGTCGCGACCAGCCCGTGGCCCGCGGAGGGAACCCGTGACGTCGTTGGGTTCAAGCAGTGGCGAAGCGTCCTGGCTCGCCTATGGCCCTACCAAACACTGTTCTAAGAACCTCTTGTGGTTTCCACGAAATGTTCTTAGAACATTTCAGGTTGATCTTGCTTTGTTTTGGCACATCGGGTTTATGTTCTAGGAATTTTGTACTTGTTCTTAGAACGTTTTGGGGTTCTAATATTTTCGGCCTCCTGGGGGCCCTCACCGGCCCTCGGGACCATCAAAAAAGGGCTCGGGATGAAAAACCGGTGCAGGGGAATGGGCCCGGACCTCTGGGGGTCGCGTCATGAAAAAATCATGATGTCGGGGGTCTGGGTCTTGACGCCTTTCGCTGATTTCGGCGTGTCGGCCTCCCCCAGCCTGCGGCATGTTGCTGTCTCCGGCCTCCCCGTGCCTTCCCCAGAGCTGGCAGAGAGCAGCCCGATGTGAGCAGCTGCTCCGGCGGGTGCCCGCTTCCCTCCATGTGCATCTCTTCGAGTGTGCATTTCCCCCGAGGCACGCTTCCGAGGGTCCAGGACTCGTTTCTTCCAGGACATGTTTCCCTTCTTCCGCAGCCATTTCTGGCTCAAGCATTACTGTGGGTGTTTTTTTTGTTTGCTTTTTCCACGGTCTCTCGACTCTTGCTCCAGGCATGGCGTGCGGCACCTTTCATCCGCCCGCACGCGTTGCTGGAGGAGACGGTCAGCTGCCCCCAGTGCTCGAGACTCCGCGCGTGATGGCGGCCGACGCGGACGACGCACCGCCGCGGACGCACATCCTGTTCTCTAGGCCCATGCGCGACGAGGACCTCCTGCTCGCCACGCCCTTCGACGAGGACCTCCTGCTCGCCGAGCTTCCCGCGGCGGGCAGGGCGAGGCGGCCGCCCGCGGCCCTCCCGCGCACAACCCTGCGGCGCCCCGAGGGCCTGCCGGCCAGCGGGCTCCCGCCCGTGACGGCCGACGGCGCTTCAGCGACGCCGCGCTCCTGGGACGCCCCCCCCCCTTCGGCCGCCCCCGAGGCGCACGGGGCGCGGCGCGCCTGGGCCGCCGGGGCGCCGCGCACGGCGTCCGGCCCCGAGGGAGCCCACGGCGACGGCCCGCCCGCGCGGCCCGCCCCAGGGGGGCCGCCGTCGGCCGCGTCCCCGGCGCCCCGCTCCCCGAGGAGCGGCCCGGGCCGCTGAGGCGGGGCCTGCAGCGCCAGAGAGGCTCAGCGGCGCTCTCGCGCTCGCGAACTCTCGCGCTCGGCGGCGCCGGCGGCGCCAAGCTCGGGCGCGCGCGCGCGGGCGGGCCCTCGGCCCTCGTGCGCTCCGGAGCTCCGCTGCCCCGATGCGCCGGGGGGCCGTTGCAAGCACGTGCCGTGTTCAAAGCGTCCGTGGTTCAGAGGAGGAAGGGGCACCCATCCCGCTACCCTTCGCCCGTTTTCCCATTTGCCAGCCTCCTGGCAGGATCTCGTCGCCACCGTTGGATTCGCCTAGAAAGTCTGGTCAGAACATGGGAGAGGCCTGGGGAGTAGCGGTATCGGTACCTTTTGATTCCCCCAGTACGTGGTAGCACGTTGCGTGTTGGCTCATCGTGTTGGCCCACGCTCCGGCGAGCACAGCGCGCCAGACCTGTTTTTTTAGCTTGCGTGCGGACCCAGACCCCCGACGTCATGATTTTGTCATGACGCGACCCCCAGAGGTCCGGGCCCATTCCCCGGCACCAGTTTTTCATCCCGAGCCCTTTTTTGACGGTCCCGAGGGCCGGTGATGGCCCCCAGGGGCCGAAAATAGCGAAAAAGCTCCGTCGTGATTTTCTCTCGACGCGAGGAGGTCTGGGGAGCTCGCGCGTAGCGTGTCGGAGCAGCTGAGCTCTGGAGTGGTGCCCCTCTCGCTCTCCCCCTGGGCCCCGAGTGGCAGTCCACAGGGTCGCATCTCTCTCCTCCCGCCCCGAGGAGGAGGAGGAGGAGGAGGTGGAGGAGGAGGAGGAGGAGGAGGATGAGGAGAATGAGGAGGAGGAGGAGCAGGAGGAGGAGGAGGAGGAGGAGGAGGGAGGAGGATGAGGAGGAGGAGGAGGAGGAGGAGGTAGAGGATAGGAGAGGAGGAGGAGGAGGAGGAGGAGGAGGAGGAGGAGGAGGAGGAGGAGAGGAGGAGGAGGAGAGGGGAGGGGAGAGGAGGAGGCGGAGGAGGAGGGGAGGAGGAGGAGGAGGTAGGAGGAGGAGGAGGAGGAGGAGGAGGAGGAGGAGGAGGAGAGGAGGAGGCTCCTAGCCATTTTGGCTCAAGTCCGTAGCGGTTGTGCTCGAGGACATTGAGTTCTGGCGGGAGGGATCTTGCGGCCCTCGATTGCTTTCTCAGGCGTTCGCCCGCCTGTCATACTCTCCAACACGTTCAGTCTACGGGACCTTCCTTTTCCCTGTTACTTCCAGCGATGGTGCCAGTTCTTTTTTTCTCGTATGCGCCATGGGTGCGTTCAGAGGAGTGGACTGCCACAGATGGAGGTGCCAAGGGGAAGGGGAAGCAGAAGGGCAAAAGCAAAGGCATGGCATGCTCGTACTGTGGCTGCACGAAAAAAGCTCCTGGCGACTCATGGTGCTTTCATTGTCATGCTCCTCTTCCTCGCCTGTGTGCCGGTCATTTTCCCGCGGCTCAAGGAGCTTGGTCACGTCAATCGTTGCCTCCAGGCGCCTTCTGGCATCCATTGTCGCGCATGGGAGGCAAGGCCTGCGTCGCGGACGTCTTCTCCTCTGGCGCCAAAGGGTCCAAGGGCGCCAAGGGCAAGGGCTTCGGAGGTGCAGTTGCTGGCCCTGCCCTGGAGCGTCTCAGACGTATCCAGGGCATGCCCCGCCCATGCCCGTCGGTGCAGTGCCCAACCTGTCCAAGGACGAGGCCACAGAGCGCGCTAGATTGTGTGACAAGGCGGGTGACAAGGCTGGCGCTGCCCGCTACTCCGATATCGCCACGCACCTTGGGGCGGGTGAGGCGCGCGCCAAGATCACTCCTTCGGCTCACCAGACTGCACAACAACAGCATGGTCAGCTTCGCCGTCTGGAGAAGCAGCTGGAGACTGAGTTGGCAAGAGTGCTCCGTTTGCAGTCTGAGGCTCAAGAGCAAGCGGAGAAGGTCAAGCGAGTTAGAGCTTAACTCCAAGATGCTGATCGTATTTGCAAGGATGCGGTCCAGAAGTTGGTGGAGGACTCCTTGGTTGCGCCCAGCCTTGCGATGGCCAAGCGGAAGCTTGAGGATATACTGTCAGGATCTGTCGATATCGGCTCCATCATCAACTGCGACATTCAGGAGGACTTCGCCAAGGATGAGGACCTGGAGCTGTCGGAGTCGGACCGTGAGGAGATATAGAAGCGCACGGCGGTCCTTTTCCAAGGGCATCTCAGACATGGCGAAGCAGCTGTTTCAGCAGGCGGTCGACCAGGGCAAACCGCATTGCTGGCAAGAGGCGTAAACGAGATGAGGGAGTCGCTGAGGCTGGTGGAGGCGCTGGCGTTGGCGATGCTGCCGACTGGCCTGCGAGTGGTGCAGGGGCCGTAGGCGAAGCCGAGGCTCCCAGGCAGCAGGAGCCTGCCCTGCTGCCGAGGCGTCGGCTCCAGATGTTCGCGCACGTGCAGATGCTCTTCTTCACGCCTCTGAGTGTAGTGCCGCCCCCCCTCTGCTTGAGGGGGGGGGGGGGTCGTTTGCGTCGGCGCCATGACTCGTTCGGCCGTTCGTCCAGTGTCTGTTTTTTTTTCCCGCGTCCTAAGTGGGGTTCTGGTTTTCTCTGGACTCCCCGCGCAGTCCTCACCCACGCCCCCTCTCTTCCTCCGCATCACTCATTCCCGCTCACTCCTTCACTCATCATCAGCACCATCATCATCATCATCGTTATCTTCATCAACCACACACTCAGACGCTTTCATGATCACCATCATCGCCACGCTCACGCAATCAATCCCTATTCATAATCACCACTCATTGACTCATCAGCATCATCAATCACTCAGCACTTCGTCACCACTCACTCCCCATCTTGACGACGGAAAGTGTCTCACGCGGGAGCCTCGTCTGTGATTGAATATTGAGGAAGTCTCAGGCGGAAGCCCTCTCCCTATGGGCCCCGTAGATCATGTTGCTAACCCGTGCGGGTCATACAGAAATTGTAGCTGTCGTCACTTTGGACTTCCTCTGGCTCGAGTATAAAGGAAGTTTCAGGCGGGAGCGTCGTCTGTGAGTGAATCGCGAGACAGTCTCAGGCGGGAGCCCTTTCCCTATGGGGCCCGTGTATCGTGTTGCTAATCCGAACGGGTCATCGGAAACTTGTAAGTGTCGTCATTTCTGGGCTCCTCAGGCTTGCGTATGGAGGAAGTCGCAGGCGGGGGCCTCGTCTGCGAGTGAATTGCGGGGAAGTCCAGGCGGGCGTCCTTTCCTCATGGGGCCCGCACTTCATGTTTGTAATCCGGGCGGGTCATCGGAAACTTGTACCTGTCGTCACTTTTGGGCTCCTCTGGCATGAGTATGGGCGAACTCTCGCGCGCGAGCCTCGTCTGTGAGCGAATTGCGAGGAAATCTCAGGCGGGGGCCCCCATCCCTATGGGGCCCGCATTTCACGTTGGTAATCTCAGCGGGTCATCGGCAACTTGTAATTGTCTTCACTTTTGGGCTCTTCAGGCTTGAGTATGGAGGAAGTCTCAGGCGGGAGCCTCGTTTGTGAGTGAATGAATCCCGAGGAAGTCTCAGGCGGGAACCCTTTTCTTATGGAGCCCGCACTTCACGTTGGTAATCCGAGTAGATCATCGGAAACTTGTATATGTCGTCACTTTTGGGCTATTCTTGTTTGAGTATCGAGGAAGTCTCAGGCGGGAGCCTCGTCTGTGAGCGACTTGCGAGGAAGTCTCAGGCGGGGGCCTTTTTCTTATGGCGCCCGCGTATCATGTTGGTAATCCGAGCGGATCATGGGCAACCTGTAACTGTCGTCACTTTTGGGCTCCTCAGGTTTGAACTCGGAGGAAGTCTCAGGCGGGAACCTCGTCTTTGAGTGAATTCCGAGGAAGTCTCAGGCGGGACCTCTTCCCGATGGGGCCCGCATTTCACGTTGGTAACCCCAGCGGGTTATGGGCAACCTGTAATTGTCGTTATTTTTGGCGGTCTTCAGTTTTGCATTGGGAGGAACTGTCAAGCGCGAGCCTCGTCTGTGGGTGACTGGCGAGGAAGTCTCAGACGGGAGTTTCTCCCTATGGGTCCCGCGCATCATGTTCGAATCCGAGGCGGGTCATCGGCACCGTGTAACTATCGTCTCTTTTTGGGCTACTCTGGCTTGAATTCGGAGGAAGTCTGGGTCGGGAGCCTCGTCTGTGAGTGAATCGCGAGGAAGTCTCAGGCAGGACCCCCTCCCTATGGGACCCGCACTTCATGTTCGAATCCGAGGCGGGTCATCCGAGCGAGCTTTTTGGGCTCCTCAGCTCCTGCGGTTTGAATGCGGGAAAGTATTCGGCGGGGGCGTTGTCTGTGAGCGAACTGCGGGTAGCCTCGTCTGAGCTGGTCGTCCGCAAATTTCTGTTGTCATGGGCTTGCGTGCCCGAAAGGGTGATTGAGGAGCTGACGAAGACGACGACGACGACGACGACGACGACGACGACGACGACGACGACGACGACGACGACGACGACGAGGCAGCGGCCGGGCGCAGGGGTAGCCCCTTGTGTCCGGGAGCCGGCGAGTTTCACGCAGACGACGAGCGAGACTACGAGGAACGCGCGCCGGGCCAGCTCTTTCGCCCCCGCGACCTACCGCAGGGAATCTGGATGCAGGTCCACGGCTTCAAGGAGTCCCCGATTTACGAGGAGGTCGCCGAGGTGTTGTTGCAGAGCGCCAAGGGCGCTGACTACGACGGCGCGGCCGAGGCGCGGGCGAGGAGCTTGCTCATGTTCAGGCCCAGCGAGCAGGAGCTCACGTGGCAGAGCTCGGGGCCGCACGTTGTGCGCCGCTCGGGGTTCACCCTGACGCGCGCGTCCTACCTGACCTCCGCGCTGTCGCAGGGTCAGACGCTGCGCAAGGGCGTTGCCATCGACTGCGCCAGGGATGAGGACGCGGGTCGCACGGGCATGTCGGACGAGCAGTGGTGGCTGCACCTCTACGTCATGTTCTCCCGCGCCACGCGCATGCGGAACATGCTGATCCTGCGGCCGCCCGCGCGAGACTTCCTGGAGCGCGGGCCGCCGGCGCCCCTGCGGAAGGCGCTCGAGGAATTCGACAACTGCATCGCGGCGACAGTTGGGGGTGCCCCAGAGGGCGCGCGCGCGCACTCGGATACCTTCCTCGCAAAATAGATCGCCGGGATTTCGCGTCGGAACGTGCAGCCTTCAGCTGCGACAGTCCTCTGGAAAGTCTACAGGTGGTCGTCTGACACAGCGCGCCAGTCCTTTTTTTCGTCCTGGAGATAGGCATGCAGGCTTTCCTACTGCTCCTCACTCTTATCAACGCCCCGGGGGCAGAGTCTTGGCGCAGGACGAATATGCGCCCGACATGGCGCCCACTCCTGCCAACGGCGCGCCCGAAAACGGAGACCCGCCACGCATAACAGAGGGTCAGGAGGTCGTAGATCCAGGAGCGCCCGCCAGTTGCTACAGTTTTCGCGTCGTGGGTGTGAACGAAGGTGTGACTGACAGTGGCCCGGGGCGTTCGCGACTGGAGGGCTCGCCTGACTCCTGCATGTGCGCGCGGGCCGCAGACGGGCGCGTCTTCGCGATCGGCGCAAACGCTCCGGCCGACGCCTCCGAGGCCATCCCCGTGGCCGACGGCCGATGCGGAGCCCTCTACCTGGAGAGCTCGGGGCTGTCGTTGCACCTAATCGAGGGCGAGACCCAGCGACCCCCCGCTTCGACTCCGCCAGCCGCCGCCCCTGGCGCCTTCGAAGACCCCTCGCTGGGGAACAACGGACCAGCCCTGCAGAGGCAGGACATCGAGGCCATCCGCCAGCATGTCGAGAGAATTCCGTTCGCGCCCATTTGCCCTCCCTCCCCTGTCAGCGAATCCGCCCGAGCGGACAGCGAACCGCAGCCACTCTTTCTCGAGGCCCGGGCCTCGCCGGGGAAGGCGACTTACGTCCCGGCGAAAGACGCAGTGTCTGAGAACGCGCCTGCGCCCGGCACGACCCACAGCACTCCCACATCTTGCGATAGTCTCGCGGCGACTGATGGGGGCGCGCCCGCGAACGAGGGCGGGCGCAGGTCCGAAGGCGAACGCCAGCGAGAGGGGCTTGTCCCCGCATGCCACAGTGCAGCGTTCCTCTCTGCCCCAGCTGCCGAAGGCGACCCGGCCCCTGCCTGGCGGCCAACCGCGCGGCCCGCGCCGACCCGCATGGCCCCGCCAGGCGCCCCTGCCCCAGTTGCCGCCGTGCCGCGCGAAGCCATGGGCGTCTCTGGCGGCGGGCCCAGCCAGTCGGGGCCGTCGCAGAATAGCGAGCAGCATGCGGAGCAGGAGCCAGAAGAGCCCGATGAGCAGGAGTTGCCCGCCGTTCACGGGGAGGGCGCGGAAGTGGCGCCCGCGCAGGAATTGGAGCATGGGCATGAGCAGGAAGAGGCAACCACCCACCGCTACACTCCCCTGGCTGGCACCCCCCACCCTGGCCCCTCCCCCCCTGGCAATGGCGCAAGCTCGAGCGCCGAGGAACGACGGCAGCGCGGCCGAAACGTTCCTCCAGCGCGTCTGCCTGGCAGCGGGTGGACGCCCTAACTGGCCTCTGCGACTGACTGGCGACCCTCCAGTCCCCCCGCCGCCCCCGGGTCGAAACCTGGCCCCTGGCGACGCCGACCGCGCTGGCGGGTCTGGCGGACGGCAGACGACAGGCGACGGACGCAGCAGCAGCAGCCGCAGCAGAAGCAGAAGCAGCAGCAGCAGCCGCCGCGCCAAGGACCAGCCGCTGACCACCCCACCCTGGGAAGCGAGGCCCGCCGCGCGCCAGTGGCCGGCAGCAGCGCTCCCAGGAAGGGCAATGCGCAGTGGAAGGTCGTCAGCTCTAGCACTGCGGGCGCGCCCGCCCTTGTTTCACCCTAGTCGGCCGTTGGCTGCAGTTGTTTTCACCCTGGCCATTGCCCGGACCTGTCCACGTTACGGCCTGGCTCAGTTCCCCCGGCACTGGCCCCTCCGGGCCCCCGCTGGGGCGGGGGCGGCGTGCCTTCGCGGCCTCGGCCGTTGGCTGCGCTTGTTTCCACCCTGGCCATTGCCCGGACCTGGCCACGGCCTGGCTCGGTTATCTCCTGGCACTGGCCCGTCTGCGGGGCGTCTCCGGCTCGCGCCTTCCTCGGGCAGCCGGGCCCGCAGCGGTCCTGTTGGCCCTGGCTTCCTGCCCCCCCTGCTCCACACGCCCAACTTCCTCGTTGGCGCATGGGGCCCCCGAGTGCACGTGGTCCAGCCTGTGCTCTCTGACCGCCGGCCGACTGCGTTGACTGCGTCCACGGTTTCCAGGTGGCGTGTCCACGACACTTTCCGTGTTCACTCGGCCACGTGCTTGAGGCGTGCACTTGCCCAGTTTTTGGTCAGTTGTCCTAGTTCGGGAGTGCGCGTGGTTTCCTTTGATCCGTTGTCTCAGGTTCAGTTACGGTGTTGCTCACATCCATCGTTTCCCTGGCACTCCGCTTTGCCGTTCGTGTTCACTCTGTTCACGGTTCCACGACAAGCGTCTGGATTAGCACTCCCTTCAGGAGTCTCGTTGCGTGCGTTTTCGGTGGCGCCACTTCCATGCACTAGTTTCCTGGTCAGTGAGTTCTTCCTGGCCTAGCTGGTGTCAGCGCTCGTTCGTGATGGTGCTCCTGGCTTCATCCTGGTATCGCTCCCGCGCGATTTTGGCTGCGCTCCATGCTTGGTTCGCTAATTATGCATGCGCTCGCTCCTGGACCTGTTTCCTGGCAGCTGCAGCCCGCACCACCTCTCGCATCCGGTCCGCTTTGGTGCTGCTTTGGCCACCGGTTAGCCGGCGCGTTAGGCAATTAGGTTCGCGCGTAGCCCGCCCGACCCGACTCGCCGCTGGCGCTTTCGCCTGCGGCTGCGACAAAAAAGTCTCCCCACCAGCCCATCCAGAAACGACACCCAGGCGAGTAGAAGGCCGTCCTGAGGGGCTTTTCGGCGTCTTGGGTGCCTCGGGGGGGGCTGGCTCTTTGGGCCGCTTGGGATCCTCTTGGGGGCCTGGGAGCCTCCTGGGGGCCTCTTGGGGGCCTCTTGGGGCCATCTTGGGGCACTCTTGGGGCCTCCTGGGCGCTTCTTGGGGCCATCTTGGGGTTCCTCAAGTACGCCCCCCCCTCAGGAGGCCAAAATGGGGTCAAAACCTTTTGTAAAATCAATGATTTTGGTTTCCTCGCCCAGGCCGTTTTGGACGCTCTAACTACCCGCGGCCCCCCCCCGTCCAGGTCCACGGGGAGGGGATTGGGTGAAGTGTAAACCCCTCCCCGAAGGGGGAGAGGGAGGAGCGGAAGAGGAAACGCCCTAAACCACCGACGCCCGAAGGGCTGGTGGGATTACTCCGACAACGCGACAACACGACAACACGTCGCACAGCAACCAACAACTACACGCACACGGCAATACAACAACACGACAACACGAAACCGTCAACACATCCCAGGCCCATTACCAACCAACCGACCAGCCAACCAATCGAGTCCTCAAGCGACCACGCCCATCAAAGCATGACAAGCAAGGACTTCAGGGACAAACAGGGTCAAACAAGGACAACCGAGGGCTGTGAAGGACAAAGTGGAAAAACAGGGACATGATTTAGCATCCGTATCGGCCACATGGATAGTACGGACGGTGGAAGCCCAGGAAGGAGGAGGAGGAGGAGGAGGAGGAGGAGGAGGAGGAGGAGCAGGAGGAGGAGGAGGAGGAGTCCACAGGGTCGCATCTCACCTTCCGCCCCGCTCCGCGGCTCGGGCCATCTGCGCTCGGGCCTGCGCCGCATCGTACAGGGGCGCGCGGCGCGCGGGGCAGCGGCGCAGCTTGAGACCTGCTGCAGGGCACTTCGCGGGGCGACTCCGACGACGACCAGAAGACGAGTGCGAAACCCAGACTTCCTCGCGTCGTCACAGAAATCACGACGGAGGTTTTTCTCCTATTTCGGCCTCAGGGGGCCATCACGGGCCCTCGGGACCGTCAAAAAATGACTCGGGATGAATATCCGGTCCCGGGGAATGGGCCTGGACCTCGGGGGGTCGCGTCATGAAACAATCATGACGTCGGGGGTCTGGGAGCGGAGCAGTGGTGCAGTTTAAGACCCGCTGGGGGCACTTCGCAGGACGACTTCGATGACGACCAGAAGACGAGTGCGAAAGCCCCGCTGAGCCAGGGAGATGGCTGCGCTGGCTGCGCGGTGCTTGGGCACCATATGCAATCATCTGCGACCGGCGCACGGGCAGCAGTCGTCCTGCCTGACCGTCGGCTGCGCTAGCCAGGGAGAAGGGTCGACATCCCCCGCTGGCTGCACGGTGCATGGGCACCATATGCAATCATCTGCGGCCGGCGCACGGGCAGCAGTCGTCCTGCCTGGGCGGCCTGCAGCCCGTGCTGGCGCGTGCAGGCTCGGCCCCGTCAGGAGCCACGCCAGCGAATTCTCCAGCCCGGGAGGCATGGGCCAGTCGGTCTGTGTACTGTCGGCCATGATGGGCGCCTTTCATCCAATATATGATTTCTTTTTGTTTGACCATCGCGTGGACCCGCGGTTCTTTCACGGCAGCTGATTTTTTTGCGGTGGGGCAGGTTCATGCTTTGTGTTGTCTACCGCTTTGTATGACGCGCACTCGTCTCATTAGTCCCACCAGCCCTCTGGGCGTCGGTGGTTTAGGGCGTTTCCTCTTCTACCCCTCCCTCTCCCCCTTCGGGGAGGGGTTTACCCGTGCCCCTATCCCTTGCCCTGGACCTGGACGGGGGGGGGGCGCGGGTAGTTAGAGCGTCCAAGATGGCTCAAGATGGTTCCATGAGGGCCTCAGAGCAGCCCAAGATAGCGTCGAAGATGGCTCAAGATAGCGCGAGATGCCTCGATGTAGCTCCGAAGATGCTCCAAGACGCTCCAAGACCGCTCCAAGACGGGTCTAAGTGGCCAAAAGAGCTCCCCAATGACGCCCCGACCAGGCCAAAATGCTTCAAAACCATGGGAAAATCATTGTTTTTGGCGTTATCGCTTTTGCGCTTCCGATGCCCATCCGAGGCCTCAACATCGCTCCAAGATGGCCCAACAGGGGCCCAATAAGGGACCAAGAGAGCCCCAAGACGGCCCCAAGAGCGCCCAAGAGCGCTCCAAGAACGCTCCAAGATGGGTCTAGGAGGCGATTCTGGGTGCTCTTGAGGTGGGGGTAGGAAGGGACCCAGCACCTCGCGTCTCACCAAGCCCGCTATTCCACGGCGTGCTCCTCCGCGTCCCTCATCACGGCAGCTCGTATGGGCATCGTTTTTTCGGACGGGTTGGTGGGGTCACGCGAAGCGTCTAGAGTTCCTTCGATGCTCCCTTGGGCCTTCGGCTGCGCGTGTATCTGAGCCCTGAGTGGTATCTGAAGGTTGTGTCAAAGAGCTCGTGAGAACACGAGTGATCCTGCGCCTGTGTGCACTGGATTGGAGTTCCGAGGCGTTCAACTGGTTCGTGTTTGGCTTGGGCTTCGCGGTTACAGAAATGACGATGGCATCCACGGGATTATCCGACAGGTTCATGCCACAGACACTACGACTTCAACGAAACTACGTCACTTACATCGGTCTACAACAGAGGAGTGGGAACACTTGGAACATCAGCTCGTGAGGTACGTATTATCCTGAGCAAGCCTCCGACGCGCGCTGCCTCTCATGCGAGGCCATTGCCTCACCCACCTCGCCCGGAAGGGGCCCGGGCGCATGCCCGCACAGGCGATCCGATCTGATCCGATCGCTGCTCCAGCGCGGTGATCGTGCGTCATCTAGCTAATGGGCGCCGCGGTTGGTACAATGACGTGCCCGCAGCGTGCATAGTTTCAGGTGGTCTCTGGATGCCCAGAGGTTATCCAAGCCGCCCAAAACTTGCCCTTCGATCTTCGAAAAAACGCCATCATCATAAACTTTTGGCGCTCCGCGCGGATTTCTTGGATCCGCGCTGTGCCCCCCCGTTGCGGGGCCTCCAGCGCCGCCCCTGGCGCGCTCCGCGCGCCAGGGAGGGGGGCGCAGCGCGGATCCAAGACATCCGCGCGGAGCGCCAAAAGTTGATGTTTGTGGTGTTTTTCTTCTTCTATGGGAGGGTGGGATGGCGGGTGGGAGGGTGCGAGAGAGGGGTGAGGGCTCCTTCTTGTCTGCGACAGCTTCTCCAGGAGGGGAGGGCCCAGGGCCGGGCGCGCGCTCGCGCCAGAGCGTGCCGCGCAAAAGCCACCCGTGCTTCCTGCAGCGGGGACTTGTCAAGAGCAGCCAAAACAATAGTCGGGGGACGTTTTTTATTTTTTTGGAATCTTTTTCGACCACGTTGGACCAGTTTTCGGATATTTCATTTGTCGTCCAAAGTCCGCCTGCAGGGGGGGAGGAGGAGGAGGAGGAGGAGGAGGAGGAGGAGGAGGAGAAGGAGGAGGAGGAGGAGGAGGAGGAGGGGGAGGAGGGGGGGGAGGAGGAGGAGGAGGAGGAGGAGGAGGAGGAGGAGGAGGAGGAGGAGGAGGAGGGTCCGACCGGGCCCCAGCGAGCGCGGGGTACGTACTTGAAGTCTTCTCTCCAGTGCAGAGCGTCGCCGCTCGTCATGATATGTTTTCAACAGTTCTCTTTCCCGGCGCCATCTGGACCGGGCAATGCAAGCACTTAGTCCGTTCGTTGCCATTTTTAAAGAACGTAATTCATTAATTTTTCAATCTGTCCCTTGCTTCTGAAGGTGACGCCCGCAATATGCGATTGGTTCCAGCTTCTTCAGGGAAAGAAAAAAACACATTTCCTTCCTGGCAGTCCTCATGAACCATATGCCTCACCCCCCCGTGGGCCCTGGAAATCCAAAGACTTGTTCTTCCCCGATCAGTGCTTGCACTGAATGGGACCCAGCGGAGATTGCAAGATTCGGCGAAAATTCGGGGCCGATTTCAGTGGGCGGCCGTCCCGGGTTCCCGGGTTCTGGGTTCCGTGGTTCTTGGTTCTGGGTTCCGGGCCGATCTCGGTGGGCGGCGGGGTTCCCGGGTTTTTGGTTGATCTTTTTATCGATCGGTTTTACCACTGATTTCACTACCCACTTCTCTATCGATACCACTATCGATCTCACAATCGATCTCATTGTCGATTTCAGAGCGATTTCACGATCGATCTCACTGTCGCTCTCATTGAATCGACTTCACTATCGGTCTCACGGTCGACCTTACAATCATCCTCACTACCTATTCCACAATCGATTTCACAATCGGTCTCAATATTTACATCACTAATTGTCGAACCATCCACTGAAGGGGGTCTTTCTCTGGTGTTATTTAGATACGTGCCCCCCGGGCATCCCGACCCTTCCCCCTTGCTCCGCTCTTTTGCATCCCGAGCTGATTCTGCAGTCCCACGGCCTGGCGAGGGCCCACGGCGGCCCCAAGCGGCGAAAGGCTGCTGCGTATGTTTCCCGACCGTCCCGTGCCGTGGGGTCTTCGTTTTGGAGAGGCAGCGCCCCGCGACACCTCACCTCGCTCCCGCCCATCTCCCTCTTTGCTCCTCTCCTTGCGTAAGCCATCCACCGCATGCTTTCATCGTCACCATCATAACCATCTTCACCATCATCACCACCACAGACACCATCACCATCACCATCACCATCACCACCACAACCATCACCACCACCAACACCATCATCACCATCATTATCATCACCATCACCATCACTATGACCATTACCATCACCAGTGCCATCACCACCGGCGCAACCATCATCATCATGACCATCGTCATCATAATCTTTTTTTGCGATCACCATCATCATGACCCTCCTCACCCTCCTCCTCCTCCTCATCATCATCATCATCATCCTCATCCCCTTCCTCTTCCTGATCCTGCTCCTTCTCATCATCATCATCATCATCATCATCATCATCATCATCATCATCAGCATCATCATCATTACCACCACCAACATCATCACTGCCATCGTCACCCTCATCGTCATCGTCAACATCATCATCATCATCACCATCAGCATCAGCGTCATCATCATCATCAGCATCATCATCATCATTATCTCATCATCATATCATCATCATCACATTACCCTCAGCATCAGCACCATCATCATCACCATCACCATCACCATCACCATCATCATCATCAGCAGCATCACCATCGTCATCATCATCATCATCATCATCATCATCATCATCATCATCAGCATCAACATCATCATCATCATCATCATCATCATCATCATCATCATCATCAGCAGCAGCAGCAGCAGCATCATCATCATCATGATGTCGGCGCACCCCTCACACGTTTCGTGACCTCACGGGGAGCCCCCACCGAAGGTCTCTCTGGCAGCGCCCGCATTTCGTCACCCCGCCTGTTGCGGCACACCCCTCACGCGTTTCGTGGCACTTCTGGGAGCCACCACCGGAGGCCTTGGTGGCAGCGCCCGCATGGCGTCCGCATGGCGTCGCCCCGCACACTTCGACGCACTCCTGGCGTGTAGCACTCACTCATTCGCATGGTTTGGCGATTCGCCAGGGCAATTGCAGTCCGTTCAACCAAGCGCAGCCCACAGGCTCAGCAAGCGCCCCACCAAGCGAAGCCCGCAGGCGCCCTGGAGGCCCCGGGACGGTCCCGCTGCATTGCACGTCCCCATCGTGCAGTCCGCAGCCTGCCGAGCTCAGCCTGGCCGAGCGGAGGAGGAGGAGGAGGAGGAGGAGGAGGAGGAGGAGGAGGAGGAGGAGGAGGAGGAGGAGGAGGAGGAGAGGAGGAGGGAGGGGAGGCGAGGGAGGAGGAGGAAGAGGAGGAGGAGGAGGAGAAGGAAGAGCAGGAGGATGAGGAGGAGGAGGAAGAGGAGGAAGAGGAAGAGGAGGAGGATCGGAGGAGGAGCAGAAGAAGAAGAAGCCGAATAATAATACTACTACTAATAATCAGAGTAATAGAAAAGAAGACAATTAATAATAATAGGAAGAAGAGCACGAGGAGGAGGAAGAAGAGGAGGAGGAGGAGGAGGAGGGCGAGGCAGGAGGAGGACGAGGAGGGCACACTCCTGCCTTCTGATCTCCCACTTGCATCTGGTTCGGCTCCCTCGCCGGGACCATTTCAGTCCGCTGCATCTCTGGGGCTCGAAGAGCCAAGAGTTGCATAAGCATCAGCTTTTGGAGCTCCGGTCGGATTTCTTGGACCTGTCTGCACGCGCCGCCAGGGGGGGGCCCAGCGCCGATCCAAGAGATCCGCGAGTAGCTCCAAAAGTTTACACACTGTTCATTTGCAATTCTTCGTAAGTTGTTTGATTTTCTTTGGGGGGCCAACACCCTTTCATTTCTAGTTTTTCTATCCTGGGCCTCTTCCTGGCCACTAGGGGACCAGGAATAATTGGAAACGAGCACAGTTTGAAGTGAGCACAGTTTGAAATGAACGACGTGTGTGTTTGTGCAGCTGTCTGTTCATCTTAGGGGCGGTCCTCGCCCGACTGCCCTTGGGGCGGA
Organism: Prorocentrum cordatum; assembly: GCA_963575745.1. Taxonomy (NCBI): domain Eukaryota; class Dinophyceae; order Prorocentrales; family Prorocentraceae; genus Prorocentrum; species Prorocentrum cordatum. The sequence continues at coordinate 149,432 of CAUYUJ010016192.1, read as the reverse complement.
GAGGCCCTCCACCAAGACCTCCGACGGCGTGATGTTTCCATACCGTCGACCCCCAGAGGTCCAGACCCCAGACATGATCGCGTCGTGAAAAAATCAGGACGGGCGGTTTTTCACTATTTTCGGGCCCTATGGGGGCCCTCGCCGGGCCGCGGGAGCGTCAAAAAACGACTCGGGATGAAAAACCGGTCCTTGGGAAAGGGTCCAGACTTCCGGGGACGCCGTCCTGAACAAAGTCAGGAAGTCGCATGTCTGGGACCCCTTCCCCGGGACCAGTTTCTCATCCCGAGTCGTTTCTTGACGGCCCCGAGGGCTGGTGAGGGCCCCCAGAGGCTGAACACAACGAAGAGACTCCCGTCGTGATCTCTGCATGCCTCGAGGGGGTCTGGGCACCCCGCGCGGGCAAAGCCGAGGAACGGCCGACGGGTGTCTGTCGCGCGCGGGCGCGCAGGAAGCCGCGGGCACGGCCCCCGAGCCTGCTCGATTCTTCCTGCGCCGGTGCCCGGCACGGCGCTTCAGGGCCGCGTCTGCAGCTCTCTGCCCGGCCTTTTGCTGTTGCTGCTGTTGTTGATGTTGTTGATGTTGTTGTGGTTGTTGGTGATGTCGTCGTCGTCGTCGTCGTCGTCGTCGTCGTTGTTGTTGCTGCTGCTGCTGCTGCTGTTGTTGCTGCTGTTGTTGTTGTTGTTGTTGTTGTTGTTGTGGTGGTGGTGGTGGTGGTGGTTGTTGTTGTGGTTGTTGTTGTTGTTGTTGTTGTTGTTATTGTCGTTGTTGTTGCGCCCGTCGTTGCCCCATGCGCATGCCCTTCGTGGCCCCGTTGTCGCCCTTCGTGGCCCCCTTCCTGCCCTTCGTGGCCCCGCTGTCGCCCTTCTTGGCCCCCTCGCCGCCCTTCGTGTCCCCGTTGCTGCCCTCAGTGGCCCCGTCCTTGCCCTCCGCGGCCCAGTATACGTATGCCCTTCGTGGCCCCCGCTCGTCCGCGCTCTTCGTGGCCCCATGCGCATTCCCTTCGTGACCCCGCTGTCGCCCTTCGTGGCCTACTTCGTGTCCTTGTGGCCCTGCTGTCGTTCTCTCTCGCTTTCGCTCGTCGTCGTCGTCGCCGTCGTCGTCGTCGTCGCCGTCGTCGTCGACGTCTTCGTCGTCGTCGTCGTCGTCGTCGCCGTGGTCGGTCCCCTGTCCGTCCCTCTTTGGGTCGGGTCGACGGTCCGCGGCCGCCCCGCCGATCAGCGCTGCCGTTGGCCAGGTCGACGGTCCGCGGCCGCCCCGCCGCTTGCCGGGGCCCGGCCTGCAGGGAAGAAAGGTATGCCCCCGAAAAGGGGTTCGATCGAAGACGAAGAGGGCGGGTATCGAGGATTTGGGAGATTCGCGTTATTTGACACTCGAGCAGATAAAAGCGAACATTCTTAAAATGATTGTTGTTGTTGTTGTTGTTGTTGTTGTTGTTGTTGTTGTTGTTGTTGTTGTTGTTGTTGTTGTTCTTGTTGTTGTTCTTGTTGTTGAGTTCTCATGTCTGAAGAATAGTTATTGTTGATCCCCCCACCGGTGCATACTGCTTTTTCTCAATCAAAGTTTGCCCCATCGACGCTCGCACCCTGTTTTTTGACAGGGAAAGTCTTCCTGCTCAAACTGGGCCCCTGGCCCCGGGTTACAACAACAACGGCTCCCGCGTGAGACTTCCTTACAATTTAGCCAGGACTCCCGCTCCCGCCCGAGACTTCCTCGCATTTTATTCAAGAGTCGCGCTCTCGCTGGGGATTTCCTTTCAGTTTATGCAGGAATCGCTCTACCGGCGCTCTGGAGTCGCGCTGTCGCTGGAGATTTGCTTGCAACTTACTGAAGATAGCCTTGCGTTTGAGTTTCTTGTACTTTGCCCAAGCGCCGCGCTCCCGACACTCAGGCACCCAGGAATCGCGCCCGTTGTGGCCCCATGTGCATGCCCTTCGTGGCCCCGCTGTCCCCAGCTGTGTCCCCTTCACTGTCCTACGTGGCCCAGTTGCTACACTCAGTGGCCCCATAGTTGCCTTCTGTGGCCCCGCATTCTCTGCACTTCGTGCCCCCCGCTCGTTCGCGCTCTTCGTGGCCCCATACGCATTCCCTTCGTGTCCCCGCTGTCGCCCTTCGTGGCCTACTTCGTGCCCTTCGTGGCCCTGCTGTCGTTCTCTCTCGCTCTCGCTTTCGCTCGTCGTCGTCGTCGTCGCCGTCGTCTTCGACGTCGTCGTCGTCGTCGACGTCGTCGACGTCGTCGTCGTCGTGGTCGGTCCCCTGTCCGTCCCTCTTTGGGTCGGGTCGACGGTCCGCGGCCGCCCCGCCGATCAGCGCTGCCACTGGCCAGGTCGACGGTCCGCGGCTCTCCCGCCGCTTGCCGGGGCCCGGCCTGCAGGAAAGAAAGGTATGCCCCTCCAAAGGGGTTCGATCGAAGACGAAGAGGGCGGGTATCGAGGGTTTGGGAAATACGCGTTATTGGATACTCGAGCATATAAGGGCGAACGGTCTTAAAATTATTGTTGTTGTTGTTGTTGTTGTTGTTGTTGTTGTTGTTGTTGTTGTTGTTGTTGTTGTTGTTGTTGTTGAACCTTGATTACTAAACAATTATTATTGTTGGACCCCCTATATTCGCCCTGGCGCTCTCGCCGAGGCGCCGGCCGCATTTCCTCTGAAATTGAGGCTCACGCTCAGGCGTTTTGGGGTTCCGCCAAAACCGGCCCCCCAACAACAACAACGCTCCGGCTCGAGACTTCCTCCTTTTTTACTCGGGCTCGGTGCTCTTGCTCGCCGCCGAGAGCGGCTCCCGGGCCGGACGCCCGGGTCGGCGCCCGAGCCGGCGCCCGGGCGCCGGAAAATCGAGTTCCGAGGCGGCGCCGAAAAAAGGCCATTCCAATACACATTTTTCTTTCGAAAATGCTGAATTTCTGCTTCCGGCGCCCGGGAGGCCGTCCGGGCCGATTCCGGAGCTCGGGCCGGCACCCGGCCCGGCTCCCGGGCCGGACGCCCGGGTCGGCCGAGCCGGCCCGGGCGCCAGAAAATCGAGTTTCGAGGCGGCGCCGAAAAAAGGCCATTTCAATACACATTTTTTTTTTCTTTTTTTTCGAAAATGCTGAATTTCTGCTTCCGGCGCCCGGGAGGCCGTCCGGGCCGATTCCGGAGCCTGGGCCGGCACCCGGCCCGGCTCCCGGGCCGGACGCCCGGGTCGGCGCCCGAGCCAGCGCCCGGGCGCCGGAAAATCGAGTTCTGAGGCGGCGCCGAAAAAACACCATTCCAATACACATTTTTCTTTCGAAAATGCTGAATTTCTGCTTCCGGCGCCCGGGAGGCCGTCCGGGCCGATTCCGGAGGTCGGGCCGGCACCCGGCCCGGCTCCCGGGCCGGACGCCTGGGTCGGCGCCCGAGCCGGCGCCCGGGCGCCGGAAATCGAGTTCCGAGGCGGCGCCGAAAAAACGCCATTCCAATACACATTTTTCTTTCGAGAATGCTGAATTTCTGCTTCCGGCGCCCGAGAGGCCGTCCGTGCCGATTCTGGAGCTCGGGCCTGCGCCCGGCTCGGCTCCCGGGCCGGACGCCCGGGTCGGCGCCCGAGCCGGCGCCCGGGCGCCGGAAAATCGAGTTCCGAGGCGGCGCCGAAAAAAGGCCATTCCAATACACATTTTTCTTTCGAAAATGCTGAATTTCTGCTTCCGGCGCCCGGGAGGCCGTCCGGACCGATTCCGGAACTCGGGCCGGCACCCGGCCCGGCCGGCACCCGGCCCAGCTCCCGGGCCGGACGCCCGGGCAGTTCCGATCGCGCCGAAAAGAGGCCATTCCAATACACATTTTTCTTTCGAAAATGCTGAATTTCTGCTTGCGGCGCCCAGGAAGCCGTCCTGGGCCGATTCTGGAGCGGCTTTGGGCCGGACGCCCGAGCCGGCGCCCGTACGTGGTGCTTCTCTGCTTCTGGCGCCTGCGCAGGTTCCCGAGCCGCTTCTGGAACCATATTTGGGCCGGTCCAGCGATAGGTTTCCTGGATGTGCTGAACCATCCAACTTTTCGAGACTTCTGCGTCTCAGCGATAGGGAAAGAAGACATTAAAGGAGGATCAAAAAGCAACGTCGCTATGAACGCTTGGCTGCCACAGGCCAGTTCTACTTACTTGGACTACTACTACCGCTACCACTACTACTAGTGCTACAGCCGCAACAACAATATCATCAACTGCTGCTACTACAACTACTCATCCTTCCTCCCCCTCCTCCCCCTCCCTTCTCCTCCTCCCCCTCCCTATCTCTCTCATCTCCCCCTCCTCTTCCTCTTCCTCTCCCTCTGAGATGCGGGGCATGCGCAAGGCGATTGCGAAGGCGATGTGCCGTCCGAGCTATGGATGTTGAAGTTCCTCGGAAGAGGTGGTGGCCAAACCTTCTTGGGCGGGATATCTGGGTGAGGGAATATCGGATCCCGCATGCCAGAAAAATCCCCCATGATGGGGTGTGTTATCCAGATGGATGCATGTGTCATGTGGAAGCATGGCGCATGAGGGTAAAATGATTGTTGTTGTTGTTGTTGTCGCTGTTGTTGTTTACTAATTTCTAAAGTTTTTTGTTGCTGATCTCCGGCAGCGGTTCTGGGCGCTCTCGCCTCGACGCCAGCTACGTTTTCTCTGAAATCGAGGCTCCCGCTGGAGCGTTGGCTTGACTCGACCCTACAAGTGCGCCTTTGGAGCCCCAGCTACGACAACAACGGCTCCCACTCGATATTTCCTTACAATTTACTTCGAGGCACCTTGGCCAGAGAGGCCTCCGAACTCAGGAACGGCGCTCTCGCTCGAGACTTCCTCGCAATTCAATCAAGTTGGTGGGGGCCCAGCCACGACGTCAACGGCTCCTGCTCGATACTTCCTCACGATTTACTCCGAGAGCCCCTGGCCAGGAAGGCCCCCGAACTCAGGCACGGCGCTCTCGCTCGAGATTTCCTCATGATTCAGCCAAATCGGTGGAGGCACACATGCGACGACAACGGTTCCCGTTCGATATTTCCTCAAGATGTATTCGCAAAGGCCCTTGCCCACCAAGGTCCTGGCGCGCTGCCCACTGAGGAGAGTAAGCCCACAGGGACCGTAGCATGCTGCCCGCAGGCCCTCCGGCACAGCCCACATAGGCTCCAAGCGCGCCAACAGAGGCTCCCCCGCGCTGCCCACAGAGGCCCCAAGCGCTCCCACAGAAGGCCCAGCGCGCTGCCCACTGAGGCCCCCGACAACGCCCACAGAGGCTCCAGCCCACAGAGGCCCAAGGGCGCTCACAGAGGCCCCAGCGCGCTGTCCAATGAGGCCCTTCGGCACAGCCTACAAAGGCCCAGACCTCCGCCCCAAGCGTGCCCACATAGGCCCCAACGCGCTGCCCACGGAGGCCCCCCGTTCCACAAAGGCACCCGACACAGCCCACAGAGGCCCCAGCCCACAGAGGCTCTGAGCGCGCCCGCAGAGGCCCCCGCGCGCTGCCCACTCATGAGGCCCTGCGGCGCAGCCCACAGAGGCTCCAAGCGCGCCCACAGTCCGCAGAGGCCCCAAGCGCGCCCACGGAGGTCCCCGCGCGCTGCCCACTGAGGCCCCCGACGCAGCCCACAGAGGCCCCGAGCGTGCCCAAGGAGGCCCCAGCGGGCTGCCCACTGAGGCCCCGACTTCCTACAGAGGCCCAACACGCGCCCGCAGAGGCTCCTGCCTACAGAGGTGTCAAGCGCGCCGAGGCCCCCGCACGCTGCCCAATGAAGCCCTCCGGCACAGCCCACAGAGGTCCCAGCGCGCCCACAGAGGCCCCAGCCCACAGAGGCCCAAACGCGCCAACAGAGGCCCCAAGCGCGCCCACAGAGGCCCCAGCCCACAGGCCCTAAGAGCGCCCACAAAATTTCCAGCGCTCTGCCTACTGAGGCCCCCCGACAACGCCCATGCACAGAGGCCACGCGCGCGCCCACAGAAGCCCCAGCCCACAGAGGCCCCGAGCGTTCCCACAGAGGCCCCCGCGCGCTGCCCACCGAGGCCTCCGACACAGCCCACAGAGGCCCCGCGCGCGCCCACAGAGGCCCCACCCCGCAGAGGCCCCGATCGCGCCCACGGAGGCCCCCGCGCGCTGCCCACGGAGCCCCCCGACGCACCCCACTGAGGCCCCAAACGCACCCACAGAGGCCTTAGCCCGCAGAGGCCCCAAGCGCGCATCTTCCTCCGTCCCCTCCCCTTTGAACTTTGGATTCGCATGCTTACGCAACACTATGCAGCAACGCGCGTCAGTAACTCATCCAAGCGCGCGTGTAAACCCCTTCGGCCCCCCACTCGGACTTGTTCATGTTCACGATGCTGCAATGTAATCCCCCCGACTCAGTCGTTGTGAATGCGTTGTCTTGCCCACCTGCTCATGCTACACTGACTTGCGCACTAGTACCTGACCGCGCACGAAGCGCACGCGTGGTATTAGCGTATATTTCGACACAAGTGGCACGTGTGTGCCCAGGATCATGCAAACACATGCGCAGGATGTGTGTGTGTGTGTGTGTGTGCGTTTGTATGTGATGTGTGAAGTGTGTGGTATGTGTGATGTGTGTTGTGTGCGTGTGCTGGGTGTTGTGTGTGCTATGTGCGAAGTCTGCTTTCATCATGTGTAACCTGCATGTTATATGTGTTAGGTGTATTGGGTGTGTGCGTTGTGTGTGCCTGTGTGTTGTTTGTGATGTGTGTGATGCATATGTTGTGTGTGTGTGTGTGTGTGTGTGCGTTTTGTGTGTTGTAGTTGTTGTGTGTAGTGTGTGGGTGGTGTGTTTCGTGGTGTGTGTATGCGTATGATTTGTTTTGTGTTTGGTGTGTGTGGTTTGTACGTCGGGGCTTGATTTTGAGAGGGTAATTCAGGCGAAACGACCATTTGCTTAGAGACTCGTGTTGAACATGGGGCTGGATGTTTGGAGGATGTCTCAGGCGAAACTGCAACTTTCGCCGAGATGGGTCAAACTGATTGCGTTCTACTGTGGTGATGCAAATTTTGCGTTACCATGGTTGAGAAAAGCCATGTGTGTGGACCGTGACGGCGCCATCTGTGTGAGGGGTGCGTCCGATGTTCAGAGCGTCGAGGATGTCCTGAGCGAAATGGCGAACACACATCGCGGACAAGACCAACTAATCGCCGTTGAGCTCTATTCATTCGGAGAGGTGCGTATGATATTATATACATGTGTACATATATGCATGTACGCAATTATGTACGAGTATAAGAGTGTTCCCCGCTCTCTCGCTCTCTCGCTCTCTCCCCGCCTTTCCCTTGTCACTCCCTCCCTTCTTTCCGTCCTCCCCCCCTCCCTCCCTCTCTCTCTCTCTTTCTCTCTCTCCCTCTCTCTCTCTCTGACTCCGATTGTGGAGAGTATTTCAGCAGTGGTCCTGTCCGTCCAGACGACATCGACACTTCAGTCCTCTCTCTCTCCCTTTCTCTTTCTATTTTCCCATTCGTTCCCCTGCCCCCGCTCCCCCCCCCCTCTCTCTCTCTCTCTTTATCTCTCTCCTCCCTGTCTATATGTGATCCACTTGTTCAATCATACCTGCATGTCTTTCCTTATTTGTTAGTTCTTTTGTTTTCTCTCTTTATTCTCTCTGCCTCTTTTTTTGTTTTTTCTCTCTCTCTCTCTCTCCCCCTATACCTCTCAGTCGATTTGCCCCACGGAGGTGAAAGAGGTCACGAAGAGCCAGACAGACTTCCTCTCGCAGATGCAGGCCTTGCGCTCGGGGCCTCACGAAGAGTTTGCTCTCGCACGCATCTCTCGCACCGAACGCAGAAGCTCGTATTCATGTGAACGCTTTCGCTTGTTAAGGGTTATTTGGCCGCGCCCTGCAATCGATGCTACGGTCTGACCTGCGTGGTTTCTTGGCATCAGTTCCAAATCGCTGAAGGCTGAGCCGCTTACGGCCCGGTGTCGCAACATGAACCGTTATCGCTTTCTTTCTCCGCAGCTGTTTTTTATCCTCAGGCAGAACTGCTGGCCTCTTCCATATTACTCCCTGTGCCGAAACTCCCTTTGTGCACACACGCACACATACACGTACTCACACGCAGTCATTCACAGCTACACGCAGTCACACACTTGCAGACGATGGCCGCACTGCCTCCGATCCAGACGCCTCGGGAGGAGCTGGCGTATGCGCACCAGCGCGCACTAGGCGACAAACTGCGTGGCAATCGTTTTCTTCACCACGTCGGCGTCTCCTGGTACCAGGCTCAGCAGCAGCTGTGCGTTACAGCCTTGTGTCAGACTCTGCCTGACCACCTGCGCTCGTATGTCAGGATGGAAACAAGAACACATAGGCACACTTAATCGTCGATTCCCAGGAACATATGTGAAAATATGGGAAGTGGGGGGGAAGACGAAAACCCAGAAAATATGAGAAGATACCGGGAAATATTGGGAATCTGTGGATTTGTGTCTATTTATTTGTGTGTCCCTGGGCCCCTCCAGTATGGCGCCACCAGGCGGCGCCACAAGCGGACGAGGTCTTCGACCGGCGCGCCATCATCAGAACCCCAGGTGCCCAGCAGCAGTGGTTGCGGCTGAGTATGCCAGGCGGTGAGGAGCTGCCTCGCTTGGGGACGGCGAGCCCTTCGATCATTCTCCTGAAGTCGGGCGTGTCCCTCTACAGGAGGAATTTTCAAAAATAGTACCACAAAAAGTCTGGGGACGATTTGTCAACTATTCCCTACCTAGGCTCTGCCTAGAAGGGTTCTTACCGTGTTGGCTTAAAGGGCCGGGCAGTGTTCCACGCCCCGGGCGGTTCCCCCAGGATCCGCCCCGCGGTTCCCCCAGTGACGTTCCTTTAGCTTAGCATTGCTTATCTCATCTTAGCTTAGCTGATTCCGCACCTAGGCTCTGCCTAGAAGGGTTCTTACTTTGTTTGCTTAAAGGGGCCGGGCAGTGTAAAACGCCCCGGGCGGTTCCCCCAGTCCCCGCCCCGCGGTTCCCCCAGTTGCGCCCCCTGGGTTCACCCAGCTTAGCTAAGCTTAGCGTAGCTTAGCTTAGCTTAGCTTATCTCATCTTAGCTTAGCTTAACTTAGCTTAACTTTGCCTTGCCTAGCTTAACTTAGCTTATCTTAGCTTAGCTTAGCTTAGCTTAGCTTATATCATCTTAGCTTAGCTTCGCTTAGCTTCGCTTCGCTTAGCTTAGCTTAGCTTAGCTTGGCTTAGCTTAGCTTAGCTTAGCAGAGCCTAGCCTAGCTTAGCTTAGCTTAGCTTAGCATAGCTTAGCTTACCTTAGCTTAGCTTAGCGCAGCGCAGCATAGCGCAGCGCAGCATTTGCACGGCATTAGCACAGCATAGCATAGCATAGCATAGCATAGCTCAGCATAGCTCAGCATAGCATGGCATAGCATAGCATAGCATAACATAGCGCAGCATCGCATAGCATAGCATAGCATAGGATAGCGTCGCACAGCGCAGCATAGCATATCATACCATAGCACAGCATATCATAGCATAGCATAGCATAGTGCAGCATAGCATAGCATAGCATATCATTGCATAGCATAGCATAGTGCAGTATGTTATACCATAGCATAGCCTGGTATACCATAGCATAGCGCAGCATAGCATAGCACAGCACAGCATATCATAGCGCAGCATATCATATCATAACATAGCATAACAACGCATAGCATAGCATAGCATATCATATCATAGCACATCATGGTATGGCATAGCATAGCCTAGCATAACACAGCGCAGCCGAGCGTACCCTAGCATAACATAGCATAGCATAGCGCAGCATAGCGCAGCATAGCAACACATAACATAGCATATCATACCATAGCGCAATATAGCATAGCATAACATATCATAGCATAGTATAGCAGCACATCACATACAAACCAACAGCAGCAGCAGCAAAGCAACACACAAGCAACGCACAGCCGGACCTGCAGTGTTGAACTGCCTGCAGCTCTTGTAGATGTAGATGTAGATGCAGGTGTAGATGTAACTGTAGCTGTCGGTGTAGATGTAGATGTTGCTTTCCTAAATGCTCCAACTCCTAGGTAGGGTCGCACTGGGATAATTTTGGATATTGTTGGTTGGATATATGTATTTTTCGCCCAAAATCCGCCCGTGCGGGGACATGCCCGATCTAACATTATCTCCACGGGTTCAGACCGCACATCCCTGCCGCTGGACGTCTTCTTTGCTCAGCACGCTGGCTCGACAGCGGCCCTCAGCCTCCTCGAGCCGTGCTCGGTCACGTCGCGGTGGCCTCGCACCTCCGAAGCGCATGCCTCCGCGAGGCCCTCGTCCGCGGGCCCCGTGTTCGCCCCGTGGTGCTGACCTCTCGCGGGCCGCACGGCGGTTCTCGAGACAGCGGACAGCGCGACGTGGCCAAAGGTCCGCGGGACGTGGACAGAGGTCAGCGTGACGTGCCATGGGCTCCTGCAGCCTCTCTGGCGAACGGCCTGTGGCACGTCACGCGGGCCTCTGTCCACGCAGGCCTGTCGCTCGACGTGGCCACGGTGATGGCCTCCGGGCTCTCCCTCGGCCTGTGCAGGGCGCTTGCTGCTCTGTATCTTCCACCTCCTCCTCCTCCTCCTCCTCGTCCTCGTCCTAGTCTTCCTCCTCCTCCTCCTCCTCCTCCTCCTCCTCCTCATCATCATCCTCTCCGACGTCCTCCTCCTCCTCCTCCTCCTCCTCCTCCTCCTCCTCCTCTCCGACGTCCTCCTCCTCCTCCTCCTCGTCCTCCTCCTCTGCCACAGACCGGCGACCCACAGGCGGCCCGAGAAGCGTGGCGGTCGCGGGCCGACCTGGGCGGGCGCCTGGTCCTCCTCCTCCTCCTCCTCCTCACTCCTCCCTCCTCCCTCCCTCCTCCTCTCCTCCTCCTCCTACCTCACTCCCTCCCTCCCTCCCTCCCTCCCTCCCTCCCTCCTCCTCCTCCTCCTCCTCCTCCTCCTCCTCCTCCTCCTCCTCCTCCTCCTCCTCCTCCTCCTCCTCCTCCTCCTCGAGCAGGGGTGCGGCTGCAGGAGGGTTCACCTTCGCAGAGTCTAGCACCTCCTTGGCCGGTGGCAGGTAGGTTTCAATCGGGCCTGTCCCTCTGCAGGAGGAATATTCAAAAAGTATCCGAGCACAGTCCGGGGACGGTTTTTGCGTACTTATTATTTTTCGTCCAAAATGCGCCTCTATGGGGACACGCCCGACCTAAAGGCGGGTGCAGGAATCCAGCTCGCAGACGTCGGCACACGCCCTCGGCTTTTCTCCCGCGCCGTGGGAGGCCCTCCGTTGCGGGAGAACCTCGGGGCCCTCTGCCGTAGGAGCTTCGGGGCGTACCGGGTGCGTCGCCCCCCCCCCAGGGGCGACGCGCGCGCCGAGAAATTTTGTAGTATATGCGTCGTGGCGGGCGCTTTCTGGCCACACCGCTCGGGAAACGACATGCTACAAGATGGGTTTACTATATGTTCGGGTCGGACGCGCGCCTCCAAGGAGGACATGTAGTAGTATTAGTATGTTTCTGTGCGTCCCATACTTTCTCCGTGTCAAGCTTTCGACTCGCTTTTTCTGGCTCAGCTCAGGAGGGGGGCACGGTCAGGAACTTTGGCCCAGCTCAGAGGGGGAAAGGGCGCGGACAACGCTACGTTTCCCTCGTTGTCGTTCTCTTCTGCTCCCTGGGAGGCCTTCGCTGCCACGGCTAGATTCGCTTTGCAATCCCGGGCAGAACGCATCCCTGGAGTGGTCTGGGGAGTAGCGGTATCGGTACCTTTTGGTGTCTCCAGGTCCGGTCAGGAGCCTCGGCTTAGCGTGTCGCCTCGCCGGGTTCTTGCCCACCACGCTTCGGCGCGACTCGCCAATCACGTCCCAGTCCCCAGGCGTCAACGTCTTGAGCCGTTCCCAGCTGTCCGCCCTGCGGAGCGGAGTGTCGCTTGGGCCGCCGCCGCGACACCCTAAGAACGAGTTCTTGACCGTAATGCCTGGGCGACCAGCCTACAGTGCGACTCGGTGCATGTATCTGCGATGTAATAAGTATAGAGCAGAAAGAATCATGGATTTTCAAGCATTACTAGTTCCACCAGTGAAACGGTCACATGCTTCAACGTCTTCAACATTTCTCGGGTTGTACTGGCTGGTGCCGATGTATCACTTCGTTGCGCTTGAGTTCAAGGCAAGACGGCGCCCTCATCAATCGTCAACCTCAGCTTCAGATGCACCATCGCCCCCTTCCTCATCGTGCCTCCCTCGCCCTCCTCCTTGTGCTGTTCCCCGTCCGAGTCCTGCTGCCTGCGACTCTGGGTAGCATGGCGCGTTTCCGAGCCAACACTGGCGCCACCAGGAACGAACTGGAACGTGGAACCCCCCTCATGCTTCACCACCTCCTCCTCCTCCTCTTCCTCCTCCTCCTCCTCCCTCCTCCCTCCTCCTCCCTCCTCCTCCTCCTCCTCCTCTCTCTCCTCTCCCTTCTTCCTCCTCCCCTCCTCTTCTCCTCCTCCTCCTCCTCTCCACCTCCTCCTCCTCCTCCTCCTCCTCCTCCTATTTGGAATCCCTGCGCCCATCCTCTTTCCTCCTCCTCCCCTGTTTTCGTGCCTCCGCCCCTCTTGCTGCTACTCTCCTGGCCATCCTCCTGCTGCTGCTGCGGCGGCGATCCGGGGGGGGCACGTGAGAAGGATAAGGCCTTCTCAGAAGGAGGAGGAGGAGGAAGAAGAGGAGGAGGAAGAATGCAAGGGCAAGGGCAAGGGCAAGGGCAAGGAGGAGGAGGAGGAGGAGGAGGAGGGCTTTGAGAGAAGTTTCGAAGCCTTCCCCGAAAACACAGACAACTTCTCCAGAAGCGAGGGCTTCTGACAAGTCCCGCTGCCTTCTGAGACGGTCTTTTCCTTCACACGTCCCGCACCCTGGATCGCCGCCGACCTTCATTGCCCTTGCCGTCCGCCTCCTCCTCCTCCTTGCCCTTGTCGTCCTCTCTCCTCCCTCCCCCTCCTCCTCCTTCCTCCTCCTCCTTCCTCCTCCTCCCTCCTCCTCCTTTTCCTCCTCCCCCGCTCCCCGGCCCCCCCAGTCCAAGCTCGACGCGGCGGTGGGCAGCGCCACGAAGGCGGCCGGCGAGCAGCTCGAGACCGCGCAGAAAGTCACGCGGGGCGGCAAAGTCGGCGTCACCCCAGCAGGCTCAGACAGCCGGCCCGGATCACTAGGTCCACCCTGCCTGCTCAAGGGCACCCTCGTGTCCTGTGCCGTGCGACCCATGCCTCCCGCATTCCTGTGGCAACGTGGCCCCCGGAAGGGTCTCGTGTCCTCTCGCGTGTCCTCTCCAATCAAGTCCGACTGTACTCACACTGTGTGTGCGTCGCCCCCCTTGGGGGCGACGCGCGGGGCGACGCGCGCCCGGAGAAGTCTTGCAGTACGTGCGTCGTGGCGGGCTCCTTCTGGCCACGCCGCTCTGGAAACGCTCCACTACAAGACGGGTCTTCTATATGGTTCGGGTCGGGCGCGCGCCTCCAAGGGCGACATGTAGTATCAGTATGTCCCTGTGCGTCCCAGCAAAGAGGAGGTGATGACCAGGGGGGGTGGGTATCACGACGTGGGCCATGAGGTTTCCCAAGATGTTATGGCGCCTCTTCTTATTTCGTTGCGTTCAAGTCGGGCTTGTCGATCTTCAGGAGGAATGTTCAAAAATAGCCCAAAGTAGTCAGGGGACGATTTTTCTGCTATTTTTGAATGTTGTTGGAGTATGTTTTGGATATTGTCAATTCTTCGTCCAGAATCCGCCTGTAGGGGGGACACGCCCGACCTAAGGCTAGGGGGGGGATATATCATGGCGTGGGCCATGATGTATTCCCAGACGTTATGGCGCCTCTTCTTGTTTCATTACGTCCCCAGCCCCCCTCCCCCCTGGGCCGCGCACATGCCGCCGGCCACGATTTGCGCCCCCCCTCCTGGACCCCCCCCTCTTGGCCGCCCCCGAAATCACCGAGCGCGTTCCACGACTCGCCGAGTGCCCACTCGCACACGTCCGAAGAACACAGAGTCGCGTCGATGTGATGGCTCGTAAACCCCTCGCGGCGGATGCAGGCCGTCTGCGAGTAGCTGCCCTGTGGGTATAGTGGAACGCGCTTGTCCATCAGAAGGCGGCCAGCGATCAGCTGGAAACCGCGCAGAAAGCAGCCAGCCAGAAGCTCGAGAAGGTCGTGCCGGCGATAGCGACGGAGGCGAAGCTCGTCTTTCTTGTCCTTGTGCTCTCTTTCCGCGGGCGGGGGAGAAACAGGATGCACCAATCGCGGCACACCAATGTTCGGGTGTTGCTAGAAGTGCCCCTGGTCCAAGGTGCCCCCAGCTTTTCGCTCCCCGGGGTCCTCCGGGCCTCGTGAGGGGTGCCCTGGAGGCCGCCCGAGCCACCCCGAGAATCCTGTGGGCATCGTGTGCCAGGGGTACTTCTAGCAACACCCGAAATGTGGTGATGAAGCTTGGCGTTCGAAACCAACAGTGGAGCGAGTAATCAAGCTGGCCAGTTCTGATGCAGGTTGACTGGCAGACGCACGGAGGCTCTTGTCGAACGGGCTCATCACTGTGCCGTCGAGGCTGGCCAAGATCACAGGAGGGATGGCATGCTCGACGAATGGATGCAGCCCCATCTCGGGATGCCGCATGCAGGCACCATCGTTCCAAGTGTGCTGCGATGATCAAGTTCTGTCGGCCTCATTGTCGCCCGCATTCTTCCGCGACTACGGTCTACCAGCGACGCTGTTACCCACATGATCGCCAATCCAACGAGTCAGGGAACACGCCCATGCTCCGGTGCTGCGCAAGCCTGGCTTTCGGATTTCGGGCCTCGTGGTGTGGATGAGCATGTCCACTGCGGCACGCCAGACCTCTCCGCGCGTCGCGCTCGTATGCGGTGACAAACGCACGAGCCACTTCTCGGGCCCGATGCTGAGCTCTTCTGCTGCTGCTGTCCGGCTGCCAGCGGCCAGTCCCGCCACCGTGCCAGCCCAGCACTCTTCGCTCTGGGTGGCGAGCGGAGCGCGCAGGAAGCGGCAGCGTGCTGAGGTCCCGCCGAGGCCTGGGAAGGTCGTGAGATGTGGCACGCCCTCCCACGCCGTGTCGGGGTGCCTCTCCTCGTGCTCGTCGCTGCCTATCAGAGGAGGAAGAGGGACCGATAATGCCGCTCGTCCTGGAGAGCTCGTTCGCCCAAGATTCCCATCGAGATTCTGGTCAGAAGGCACCCCGGGGCGATGTCCAGGGAGTAACAGTATCGGTGATTTGTTGTTCCTTTCTTTTCTCTCGGGGCCCCTTTGGTGCCCCAAGAGAGGAGGATGGGAACCTTGGGGCCCCTTGGGGGGGGCCCTTGCTGTCCCCTCTCTTCCTCCCTTCCTGTTCGTCCCTCTTCCTCTCTTGGGGCCTTTTGGGAGCAGGGAGCGTCTTGGGGGCGTCTCGGGCTATCCTGCGTGCTTCCTGGGCCGTCCCAGGGCGCTCTTGAGCCCGTCTGGCGCATGCGGAGTCCGGCCTGGGTCCTCTCCTGGGCCGTAGTGGACCTTCTTTGGGCCCTGAATCGGCGGCGAACGAGGGGGGAACGCCTTCTCAGAAGGCGGCGGGACTTCTCAGAAGCCCTCGCGCCTTGTGAGAAGTTGTCTTTATCTTCGGGAAAGCTTGAGATAACTTCTCAGAAGGCCAAGGGACTTCCGAGCCTTCTGAGAAGGCCTTCTCCTTCTCATTTCCCCCCCTCGCTCGTCGCCAACTGAAGAGTTGTCATTGGGGTCTCTCGGGCCGTCTTGGGGCCGTCTTGGAGGCCTTCTGAGCCATCTTGAGAGTATTTTGGGCCCCGCTTATGCCGTCTTGGTGCAAGCTTCTCGGGCCGTCTTGTGCTAACGGAAGCCCGAAAACACGAGGAATCGAATCTGCCGAACACCCGAGGAGCATGATTTGAGCATCTTTAGCCCTTCTGGGGATCTCTTGGAGCCCTCTTGGCCCGTCTGCGGGGCCTCTTAATTGGGCAGTCTTGAGGCCATATTTGGCTGCCTCGGGGCGATCTCGGAGTGTCTGGAAGGCATATTCGGCCATCGTGGCGGGCATTGGTGGCCTGCCTTGGCCGTGGGGTATTTGTCTGACTGTTCTTAAGTTTTCGCCCAAAATCCCCCTGTAGGGGGACAGGCCCGACCTGAAGCTACTGGGAACCACAACAACCCCCGTGTGCGCGACGCTCGGGCGAGGTGCGCCACGCACCTCTGGGGCCCGCGCGTGCCAGGCACGCCTGGCGCCCTGGATGTGCCACGCGCTCCACGTGCACCACGCATGCCGCATGCCTCGGACGCGCCAGGTGCGCCACGTCCGGGCACGCGCAGCGCGTGCCAGGTGTGCATCCTTTGGGCAACGCCGGGACGCCCCTGGGGGGCGCCGCGGAGGCGTCGGGGGTCCCCCAGGAAACCTTGTAGCAGAGGGAGACGGCGTGGCACGCGCCCCCCGGGGCGTCCCACGATGGGGGGAGGTGCTTTCAGAAGACGATTGTCTGGGCCTCCTAGATTTCAGTCGGGCCTGTCCCTCTACAGGAGGAAGGTTTCAAAATAGTCGAACAAATAGGCAGGGGACTTTTTTTGGAGGGGACTATTTTTGAACATCTTGGGAGTTGTTTTGGGAGTATGTTTAATGTTTCGCCCAAAGTCTTCCTGTGGGGGGACAGGCCCGCCGAATCCTGGATTCGAAGAGAAAAAACACACACACACACATCAAACGTTCGGCGCTCCGCGCGGATTTCTCGTCTCTGCGCTGGGGTCCCTTGGCAGCGCCTCCAGACCCCCTCCCCGGCGCGCTCCGCGCGCCAGTGAGGGGGTCCCAGCGCAGATCCGAGAAATCCGCGCGGAGCGTCGACAGTTGAAGTTTGTTTTCTTTCTTTCTCTATAGATATGGTCCGAGTAGATGGGCTCGGAGGATCGCGCCGCATCGCCGATGCACCGTCGATGCAGCTCGATGTGGAGCCAGATTTGCTCCACACCGACGTCGCCGACGCGTCACCGATGTCGCCGATGCATCGCCGATGCATCGCCGATGCATGGCCGACGTATCGGCGATGCAGCGCGATCCTCCGACCCCATGTGCTCCGACCCCATCTAAAGACGATTGCAGAGTCCCTGACAGGCAGCACTTGGGATTCTACCGCGCATCAACGTGCCGAGGTGCACGGTGGCGGAGTGTCAAGCCAATTCAAATCGCATCGCTTGTTGGAGGCAGGACAGGTGTGTTGGCCTTTTCGGCACCCACAGGCGAACGCGGCGACGGCCTGAACATCTTCTGTTTAACGCCCAGTGGGTGTTCAACCCGAGCCCAGTGGGTGTTCAATTGGGTGTTCAACCCATTGGGTGACCCTTCCCCCGTGGCCTTAAGTCGGGCCTGTCCCTCTACAGGAGGAATGTTCAAAAATAGTAAAGAAAGGTCTGGGGACGATTTTTGAGTATGTTTTGTTTATGTTGGTGTATTTTTGACTATCCTTAATTTTTAGTCCAAGATCTCCCTGTAGGGGGACGGGCCCGACCTAAGGCCACTGGGGATGGGTCGAGGCGTCTGCAGGAGTCCACAGAGCCAGACCCCCTCGAGTCAGGGAACAATTACGACGGAAGGTTTTTCTAGAATTCGGCCTCTGGAGGCCCCTATTGGCCCTCGGGACCGTCAAAAACCACTACCATAGGTCGGAGAGGGAGGAGGAGGAGGAGGAGGAGGAGGAGGAGGAGGAGGAGAGGAGGAGGAGGAGGAGGAGGAGGAGGAGGAGGAGGGCGTAGGAGGAGGAGGAGGACGAGGAGGAGGAGGAGGGAGGAGGGGAGGAGGCGGAGGAGGAGGAGGAGGAGGAGGTGTAGGGAGGAGGCGGTGGGGAGTGAGGAGGAGGAGGAGGAGGAGGAGAGTGAGGAGGAAGGAGAGGCGGAGGGGAGGAGGAGGAAGGAGGAGGAGGAGTTGAGGAGGGAGGAGGAGGAAGGATGGAGGAGGAGGGGAGGAGGAGGAGGGAGGAGGTGGGGAGGAGGAGGAGGAGGAGAGGAGGAGGAGTAGGAGGAGGAGGGAGGTGGAGGAGGAGGAGGAGGAGGATGAGGAGGGGAGGAGCAGGAGGAGGAGGAGGAGGAGGAGGAGGAGGAGGGGGAGGAGGGGGAGGAGGAGGGAGAGGAGGAGGGGGAGAAGGAGGAGGAGGTAAATAGATAGAGCGGCCTTGTGGGGCGGAGCAGTGCATGAGCAGTATGGATAGGCCCCCGCCGTCGCCGCTCAGAGCGGCACCTTCATTGCGACCACGGCGCCACGCAGCGCCCGTCACTTGCCGAACGAGGCGTAGTCGACGGCCACTCCCGTCTTATTTCACATCCCAGCGGGCCACGCCGCCAGTTCATCTTCTCTGACTCCCGCCTGTGGCTTGCCCGTCTTCACTGTTGCTCCTGCCTGTAGCGCGGCATTGATGATTGCCTGCTGCAGCTGGAGCACGGACGGAACCTCCTCCGCTTCCGCCTTCTCGGTGTATATGGTGAGCCTGGCTTGGTTGCTGTCGATAACATTGCTGGTCTTCTGGTGCTTGAGGTTGTTGAGGACCGTCGCTGCGCCGGTGGTATCCGCGGACTTCCTTTGCACCGTCAGAATGTTCCTGGTCTTGCCCCCCCCTTCCACGGCGCAGAGGGTCGAGATATGTGTGAGGTACATGTGACCCTCGGGCGGCCCGAAAGTATGTCCCTTGCCCGCCTCCCTGCACATTTCCGCGTAGATCTTCCTGCGAGCCCTCGAAGATTTGATCATCTTGATCTGCGAGGACATGAGGTACGTGCTGTAAACTGCTGCCTCCACGCAGGCCAGCTGCTGCATGTACGCCTGCTTTATGAGGACTGTGGGGTACTGCTGGAGCTGGAGGTCGCACCTCGTCTGGTTGGCCTCTCCTCCTCGCGGGTGGCGCTGAAGGCGTTGGCCTGCTATGGCTGCCGCGGCTGGTCCTGCGTCGCGCTTCTCCTGTGTGTCTCCCGTGACCGCGACCTCGCCCGCCGCGGCGCCCTCGCCCTCTCGCACTTTCGTCTTGTTGCCCTTGCCGCCGATGTGCTCCGACTGCTGATGCTTGGTCGAGCGCGCGGTGACCGCCATGCTGCTGGCCAGGACGTGGATCTCCTTCTCGCTGGGCACGCGCCAAGTTGTCTGTGTAGAGGCCGATGTCGAATGAAATCTCGTGTTGCTCGGACGGCAGGTGTATCTCGCAAGTGTGGTCCTGAAAGCTCGAAAGATGTGCAAACGGCGGTAGATCAGGACAGAGTTGGCATACAGGGTTCTCCACTGAGAGTAATGGGTAATTGAGTCTCGTGTTGTCGGCGATGCAGCGCTGATGCTTGAGAGACCGCAACAGATGGTCTTCCGCTTGAACGCGATCAAGGAACGTCGTACGACAGAGAGGACACTGATTCGTGATGGTCACTGCTGCCGCTGCTGATCGCATTCCGTGCTCTCCACCTTTTGTCGTGGTCTGATGTGTACAGAGCGCTGCCCATGTCGAGAAAACTCTGCCGCAGACTTGTCCTGTGTCCTTGCGCTCTGCTGGTTGCTGTAGTTCGAACCCTGGCGGAGGAATCGAGACTGCTGATGCCTTGGCTCGGAGCTCTGCCACGTCGATCTTGAGGAAGACCGCAGAGTCTTCTGCGTCATGATAAAGTTGCGTGGTGCTGCCGTCCCACATGTAGCTGAACTGCTCGGTGCTGTCAAGCTCGAGGATAGCTAGGATGTCCTGGTAGTACTGCTTGGCCACCGGGTTCGCCTCTGTCACGAGGTGGCCTACGTCTTCCAGCTCGCCACTCTGCTCCCTGTTGGCGGTGTTCTCGAACTGGATGGAGCCGAAGAGCGCCGTGAGCCACTGGTCGTAGTCGGACGGGTACTTGACTGAGGCCTGTATCATGCGAGGACGTTTCACACGTAGCTCTATGAACATTGGCGAGATGTGGCAGTACTTGAACACCTCTATGATGCTCATGGTGCGGTAGGTGCCCTGTTTGTCAGTATTAGTTGCTTTGCCTTGCATGAGGGCGCGCAGGTACTTGGAGATTGCAGTGTCGAGGCGCTTGTAGTCTGTGTCGTTCAAGTAGTACGACTCTATGCCGCTGCTGGCGGCGCCCGCGATGCTGTTGAGGAAGACGATGCGCTTGCGGCGCCAGGAGACGCGTCGGTACCATAACTTTCCCATAATATGCCATGCACGCGTCATGCTCTGGATCCGCTGGTCGATCTCGACGGTGTTGCTACCCGCGTGGTGGAAGTGACCACCTAGGTACTTCATGGTACGTAGAACGCGACCAGGTAGGTGTTGTTGATGTGCGCGATTTTCGCGTCTGGTGCGAAGTCCTCCGGCGATCTCTTCTTTGTCCCTGTTCTGGTGGAAGCCGTAGTTGGCGATGGTGAAGTCGAGGATGGCGTTGATGTTGGCTAGAATTGCGGCGGCGTCCTTGGCGAGGCCCGACTGGATGAGGTGCATCTTGAGGATGTCGTCCACGTACAGGTAGATGGAAAAGGTCGATCAGGACGTGCGTGATGGGCGAGACGGCTGCGAACGGCTTGAAATCTTATGGTGCTTGGTCTAGCCATTGCTCGATGTGGACCTCGTAGAAGAAGTTGAATGAGGTGGGCCCAGTACTGCAGCCTGGCATCACTCCTGAGCCCATGCCGAAGTTGCCCGTTTCGTCGAACCCGTCGATCTGGACGTTGGCGCATTGGTACCGTTGGTGAAAGAGTCGCCGTTCGGTAACGCAGAGGTCGGGGGAAATGGTGGCGGCTGCCTCGTCAATCCTGGTGCTGGGGAAGGCGTCGGTCGCGCCCGTGCTGCCCACGGTGAAGTCTGCTTTGGCGCGCCGGAGGCGGCGCGCCACGATCCTGGATGCTGCCATCGGTACTCCGCGTCGACGGCGGGGCCAACAGCCGTGAGCGTGCGGAGGTGGAGACCATGGCTTCGATTTGCACTGCGGATGTCGGTAGACGCATCGCCAGAAAGGGGCACATCATGTGCAGGATGCGGAGGCCTAACGTCTTGGGCTTGCCGTTCTGCGTGTCGAGGGTGGAGCTCTGGCTGCGATGGGCGCCCAGCGGCGCAAAGCCAACTCGGTAGACGTGGTTGAGGACGGACTCGAAGCACTCTATGAAAGGGGCTTCCGCGAGCCCGTCGTCGTACCCGACGCCTGTCGTTTGGTGCTTGGGGTTGGTGATGGCGGTGGGCTCAAGGATCATCTGGTAGGTCTCGGCAGGCAGGAGCCACTCGGGCACGTCTGCCCGCTTCTTGAGGCATGTGGGCCCCTTCTTCAAGCCAAAGAAGGTCCTGCGTAGGTGGTCCCGTGCCTCTTCGTGCTCGGCTCTGGTCTGCAGGTTGTGCTCCGTCGTGAACTCCAGCGTGCTGTGATGGAGCGCCTGCTTCTCTACGTCGAGGTCGATCGGGTGGGCTGCAAACCCGCCATGTTGTCCCTTTTGCACCACGTGATCAGTCCATTCCTCCAAACTGGGGCGTGCACGCGATGCCCTGCTGTAGTTGCGGTTGCGCGTGCCGTAGTTCGTGCCCGCCAGCTGCCGCGTGAGTCGGTGCACTTGAGCGTGTTCGCGTTTGCGCCAGGCTTCTTGAATGAGGAACTCGAGCTGCCGTCTTCGTTCAGCGTCATTTAGTCTCTTTTGCCTCTTGATCGCCCTGGTGAGAATCTCTAACTTGTACATGATGCAGCTGTCGTCTGCTTCTCCCCGATGTACTGTTGTCGTAGTTCCGCACGCTCGCGCAAGAGGAGGAGCTTCTATTGCATCATCTGCTTGTGGGCGCCTGGCTTCTTCCTCTTTTGCTCGAAGTGCGGCTTGGCCGTGTCCTTGGCGATCTGCACCAGGAACTCGCAGTGGTCGTATGTGGGGTTCGCCGCCGCTAATTCCTGCAGAGCATTTTTGTTCGCCATCAGGTTGGTCTCGAGATCCCCGATGAACTCGCGGCGGTACACCCCTGTCTGCAGCGATTGTGCCATCTTGTCGTCGTCCCATGCGGTGCGCTGCTTGCCTGTGAATATGTTAGGCATGTGAATAGCTATTGTCGTGACCAGTAGTACGTGGTCACGCGGGACGCTGTCATTGAGCAGTTGGAGAGCTTTGGCTGCATGCCACCAGACCTTGCAGGACGTGACGTGTGTTCGTAGTCCTTGTGGTACTGCTATGTAGTCGGGCCGCGTGGCTTGACCCTGTGCGCCGAAGTAGGTCGGCCCCGCCTGCCAGAAAGTGTTGAGGATGCACAGCCCGTGGGCGTCTAGCATGTTGTGGAAAGCCGCTGCAGCTTCCCCTTGTGAATGCCATCCAGATTTTAATCTCTAGGTTCAGCATTTGGAGAGTCCGTCCGTTTCGCGTTCTGGCTCAAGGGAAAAACATCCCAGGGGCGATATGTCGCCACAGTTGGTAGCGGAGCGGGGTGACACCGCTTCAGGCCCATGGGAGCTCCGGCGCGGCGCTGAGGCGGCGCTGCCCAGGAAGCTCTCGAGCGCCCGGGGCGAGGACCTCGCATCCAGGTCCGACTGGCGTGGAGATCCACGGATGACGACGCGAGACGGCAAGGAGAAGGAGTCCCCAGCCGAGGCTCTAGCGAGCCCAGCAGCAGGGGGCGCGCTGGCAGCGGTCACGCCGGCGCAGCTGAAAGAGATGGTCGTGGGGGTACTTGGATGGCCGCGGCGGTTGCTAAGTACTTAACATACTTACTACGGTAAGTTAAGTACTTAGTAAGTAGTTAGCGGACTTAGCTAAGTACTTACTCAGTCATTACTAAGTGGCCCACTTAGTAATGACTTAGTAAGTACTTAGCTATCCACTTATAACCAGTTAGCTAAGTGCTTAGCGCACTTAGCTAACCACTTATAGCCGCTTATAGCTAGTTTGCTAAGTAGGTTATAAGTGACTTAGCGGTTACATTGCACTTGTTATCCAAGGGCCATGCACAGGGAAAAAAAAAGGTAAATCCACGTCTTGAAAGAGCTGAGTTTGTTCGTTGAGCGCTGCAGCGCTACAAATTTTGCATTTTGATTTGGAGTCGGTGTCCTGGATTTTTGCTTTAAATATGAGAGGCGCTGCAGCGCTGCCTTCGGATTTATATGAACATGAAGCGCTGCGTGCGCTGAAGATGAAGCGCTGCAGCGCTGAATGTTGAGTGAAATGCATGTTTTCTAGTTGCACGTTGTTCGGATCTTCATTTTCGCCCAGCTCCGTTTGCAAGGAATTTGAATGCACATGTCAATTATGTTTTGTTGTATTCGTTGTTTTTCAATGGTCGCATTGAGCGCTGCCGCGCTCCAAATTTGATAGCACGTATGTTACTTTGCGCTGCAGCGCAAAAAAAATGGTTGTCGTCGTGATGTCGCATCGCGCTGCAGCGCGTGCGCGCTCGTGCTTCATGGGCCTCGGGCTGCAGCCCAGATCAACATTTTTGCTCGCAAGTTGCATGTCCATGCAAGTCGATGTTCACGCGCACGCCGCGAGACAGCTTGTCTCAAGCTGCGGCCGCGCGCCGCATCCGCCGTCGCGCCCGCGGGCTCGCACGTTGCATTTGGCGCTATATATAGCGCTGGCATGGCGCTGCAGGCGCGTCAGGAGGAGCAGATCTTGCAGTACATCGAGGAAAGCAATGCCTCGGGGAGGTTGGCATCGGGGTGGGATCAACTGAAGGAGTTCCTGCTGGCGGAGGGGCTAGCGTATTACCAGCAGGTCCCACCGAACCAGATGGGCATCGACATTCGGAACCGCCGCGGTTCGTTAGTGAACCCTGCGCGGGCTCACAATTTAGGCGCGAAGATTTGCGCCCAGGGCTTCGTCTTGGCCAAGACGGCTGCAGCCACTGCCTTCGAGGCCCCGCAGGGGGCGCAGTTGGAAGAGACCGCGATGGCGAACGACCGCCTTTCGCGGCTCAGCGGGGGTCGGTGCCCCCCGCTG
>CAUYUJ010016192.1:102500-125479 GCA_963575745.1 Prorocentrum cordatum | reverse complement strand
AGCTCCAGGAGATGGAAGCGGAGGCGGAGGGCGATGCGGAGGAGGAGGAGGCCGACTCGGACTGAGCTGCGGCGCGCTCGGTCGACCGCGTCGCTGGGGCGTGCGATCACGGTCGGCAGTGCGATTGAGAATCGCAGCGAGGAGGACGAGCACGAGGACGAGGAGAAGGAAGAGGAGGATTGGGATAATAATTGCGGATTGTTGGTGGATCCCCCCAATGTTCGCTACTGTTGGTGTCATTGCGAATCGTTGGTATGATCAAGCGTGCTGCAGCACGACGACACTACGATCAAGTGTGCCTCTCACGCGTTGCCGCCGTCGATGTGTGACCTCGCGGCGCTGCAGCGCTGACTTACGTTTCGTGTGTTTGGAGTCCATCGTGCTGCAGCGCTGAATTACGTTCGGGTGTCTGGCGTGCCGATATCAGATTTTTGCGTCGCGCTGCAGCGCTGACTTACATTTTGTGTGTCTGGCGTGTTGATGTAGCGCTTCGATCGCGCTTGCAGCCCGCATGTTCGCTTTATGTTATTGCATGTGGTTCGCAGCCACTTGTGATCAGAACATCAATGGCTGCCAACATGAGTGCAGCGACGCCGCCATGGCGGCTCCCCTCGGAGCCAGTGCCGCCGCCGAAGGCGAAGTCCGCTGCATCGGATGCGACATATGCGGCTACTCCCCCTCCTCCGCCGCCGCCGCCGCCACCGCCGCCTCCGACGTCGACGAGGACCGCGGCTGAAGCCGCCAGTGATGTGCCAGCCCCGCGCGCGGCTGCAGCCGCGCGCAAGCGCGATGCTGAGACCAAGGTTGGCATGTGGAAGCTTGTGTGCGACATGATTCGGGAAGCGCTTCAGCGCGGGGGCCGCGAGACAGCGGTTGCGCTGGCAGTCCAATACCACGTCGCGAAGAAGCCGCGGAAGTGACGGGCGCGCGGCGCGCGCGCGGTCAGTGCTGCAGCACCACTGTTTCAGTCGGATACATCATCGCGACGGCGGCGACGGCGACAGAGACAACGACGACGGCGTTAAAGACGACGTAATTCAGAGCAGCGCATGCAGGAGAAGAAGGTGGAGGGAGGATGATGATGAGGAGGAGGAGGGTGATCAGGAGGACGACGACATTGAGGACGACGTTCTGGAACGCCTTCATTTTCACAGGTTCCCACCGCTCGCTGCCAGCACCTCGGAGCAGGGGAAGGGGGAGCAGGATGATGATGATGATGAGGAGGAGGAGGAGAAGGAGGCCGAGGACGAGGAGTATGACGAGGAGGAGGGGGAGGAAGACAACCAGTTGGCACCCATGCCCCGCCCCCCCGATCCTTCTGCCTATTCCTGCCTCCGCATACTCCCTCTCCTCCTCCTCCTCCTCCTCCTCCTCCTCCTCCTCCTCATCCTCCCTCTCATTCTCCTACTCCTCCTTCTCCTCCTCCTTCTCCTCCTCCTCCCTCTCCTTCTTTTCCTCCTCATCAGTGTCCTCCTCCTCCTCCTCCTCCTCCTCCTTCTCCTGCCCCCCCTCCTCCCCCCCCTCCTCCTCTCCCTCCAATCCTCCTCCTCCCCCTCATCCTCATCCCCCTCCTCCTCCTATCCTGAGGGGGCAGCCCTGGGGAGGTCAATCCAGTCGTTGGCCTTCGGAGGTTCAGTTGGGGGTGATGTTACTTTGCGGGGTGATGTTACTTTGGGGGGTCAGTCGATTGGTTAGCAGGGGTCCGTCGTCGTCAGCGTCGTCGCCATCGTATTCGTCGTTGGCACCGCCGCTGTCTTTGTTCCGTGCAGCTGCAGCTGCAGCTTCGCGCGCCGCAGCGCCCGCGCGCCGCCCTGCGGCGCCCGCGCGCCCGAGCTCAGCTTCAGCTGCAGTGATGGGACTGGTTTCCACCACCACTATACCATATGTTGGAGAAGGAGGAGGAGGAGAAAGAAGAGGAGGAGGAGGACCTCTCCCTCCAACTTATGGTACTGGTGGTGAAAACCAAGCCCATCATGCAGCTTGGCGAGCTGCAGCTTCGCTGCAGCGATGGCGTACCTCGACTACGACGAGGACTTCGAGGAGTTCGACAGCGACGGCGGCGGCGCGCTGCTCGCGGCCGCGGCCACGGCGCGGCCGCGGCCTCCCTCGGCGCCGCCGCCAGGCGCGCTGCTGGCCAAGGCGCGGCCGCGGCCGTCGCCGCACGGCAGCGTCGGCCGCGCCTTGGCCAAGGGCAAGGACAAGGACAAGGACAAGGACAAGGACAAGGACAAGGACAAGGACGGCGGCCCACCTTGCGCCTCGGGCAAGGGCAAGGACAAGGACAAGGACGTCGGCGGCCCACCTTGCAAGGGCATGGGCAAGGGCAAGGACAAGGACAAGGACGTCGGCGGCCCACCTTGCAAGGGCAAGGGCAAGGACAAGGACAAGGACGACGGCGGCCCTTGCAAGGGCAAGGGCAAGGACAAGAGCAAGGGCGGCAAACTTGCCCAAGGGCAAGGGCAAGGGCAAGGGCGGCGGGGCGGCTGGTTCAACAGGGCGCAGCGGCTCTGCGAGCTGCTGCTGGCGGGCGAGTACGCCGCCGCCGCCGCCCTGGCCGAGGAGTACTACGCTGGCCCAGCAGAGGTCTGGGTCGGCCAGGGCGGCGGCGGCGGCGAGGAGGCCGCCGAGGAGGCGCTGCAGGCGCCGTGGGGCGCCTGAGGAGGCGCAGGCGCCGAGGAGGGCGCGCAGGCGCCTGAGGAGGCGCTGCAGGCGCCGAGGGCTGCGCGCAGGCGCTGCAGGCGCCGAGGGCTGCGCGCAGGCGCTGCAGGCGCTGAGGAGAGGCGCTGCAGGCGCCGGAGGGAGGCGCCGCGCAGGCGCCAACATGAGAGCCGCGGCAGGCCGGGCCGCCGCGGAGCATCCAACTGTATGGGCGACGGAGAGGGTGGACTATAGTAGAGGTAGAGGTAGACAGGGGGAGAGGGTGGACTATAGTAGAGGTAGACAGGGGGGAGACGTAATATACATAGGGAGTGCGAGGGGGACGATGGAGACGCAGCGTGGGGGTGGAGTGAAGACACATTGGAGAGAGACGGTAGACAGGATGCCCGCTGCAGCGGGTATCCACTCTCCCGTGAGCGAGGGGGACAACGAATGCATAGTGATAGGATACATGCTGTAGCAACCCAACATGTAAGACCAATGGGAGCAATGGGGGGGGTGGATTGGATCAGTTCGCGAGCATAGCCTGCCGACGCATGCGTGTGTTTTAGGCCAGGTTATATTTCGTGCGCCAGATCGCGTGGTGCGCCCGCGCTGTCGCCCAGAAAGGCGCTCCGATATCCTCATCACATCTATCTGCCATCGTCGACGTTCACATCCTGATCCACTGACATTTTTTTTGTATGGACTGATGTGCCAGGGGTCGGCCTTGGATTGGCCAGGAAAGTTTGGGGGCACTTGGGGGGGTCCTGGGGCACTTCAGATGGCAAACAGTCTCGCATCGCATCGCCCTTCGCCACTCTCCCTGCTCCCCTCCAGCACAGTTCGTTGCGCCGCCGAGTAGCTCCCCCCATGGCCTCCTGGCAGCCTCACCAGCTCCCATCAGCCTTGTCCTCAGCAGTCTCGAGCCATCGCGACGCTGCTGCAGCAGAGCCGTGAGCGTAATTCTTTGCAGTTGACAGCGGTGTCGGCATCGTCAACCTCGTCGCGACGCTGCTGCAGCAGCGCCGCGTGATGTACTTCGCGCCTCTCTTAGTTTCACTCCCACCTCGAAATCAGCAGTGTGGGCAGTGTTCTGGGACTGCGTGGGTGGGCGTTGGGGTGGGCTGGAGTGCTGGATGTTGGCATCAGGATGGCTGATCTGAGGTCGAACGGGAGCTTCGGGCGAAGCGATCTGAGAGCGTCGGTGTCCCTCTGCAGAGGTGATGCTGTCTGACAGCGGCGTGTCTGTTCAATAGCCCCCTCTATTGAACAGCCACGCCCGTGTCTGTTCAATAGCCCCCTCTATAGAACATGCCATGTTCAATAGCCCCCTCTATTGAACAGCCACGCCCGTGTCTGTTCAATAGCCCCCTCTATTGAACAGACACGCCTCTGTCGATGTCCCAGCTGCCTTCGAGGCTCCCAGATCGCTTCTGTATTTGCTCCTGATCACACTTCGCGCATCTCCTGAATCCGTCCCGCGCCCTCCTCGGACACCTTCCGTGTCCCTCCTGTGTCTGCCCGCCCGCCCGCTCCCGAGCTCCCGTGTATACCTATCCGTCTCCCGTGTCTCTCCCTCGTCTCTCCCGTGCCCCTTCCGTGTCTCCACATGCTTTCCGTGCGCTCCCGCCCGTGCCCCTCCGCGCCGCTTCCGCGTCCGTCCGCCCGCTCGCCCCCGAACTCCCGTGTCCCTCCCGTGTCTCTTCCGTGCCCCCCCCCCCCCCGTGTTTCTCCCATGTCCCTCCCACCCCTCCGTGTCTTTCGCACCGTCCCTTCCGTGTTCCTCAAATGATCATGCATCCCCCCCCGTGTCCTGCCCGCCCGCCCGCCCGCGCTCGTGTCCTTCCCTCCCGCGTCTCCTCGCATCTCCCCCCGCCCCCCCCCCCTCCCCCCCGTGTCCCTCATTATCTCCCTCCTCTCCTTTCCATCACTCTATATCTCTCTCCCTATTGCCCACTACCATGCGTTCCATCATGGTGCGCATGCATAGCGCTGCAGCGCTTCATGTTACTTTGTGACGATGATTTCTGCTGAGCGCTGCAGCGCTCACGTGTGTTCCTTAATTGCATGCCGTCGTTGCGCTGCAGCGCATCTGTACTGTTGTGGCCTCTCTTCCACCTCAGCAGCCGAGTGCTTCAGCTCTCGCAGTGTGGGAGGCCCTCCCTCGCGCTTCCCCTCGGAGCGTCCGCGCGCACCCTCGCCCTCGCGGAGGGCATCATGTCTGCCGCGGCTGCGGCCACACCCATCAACCACATCCTGGATAACCTGGACAGCTGCGACGCCTTCTTCGCATCGCAGATCGGCGTCATCACCGCCGACGCGATGGCGCAGAGCCAGTCCGCCTTGTCCATGAGCGTGCAGCTGCAGCTTCACAACTTGGGGACGATCGGGGCTGCCAAAGCAGCTACCCTGCAGAATCGAATCACCGCGTCGGGCTTCGCGGACAGCCACAAGGCGCGCCTCAGCGCCGTGCTGGCCGCGCGCGTGGGCACGGCGACGCCCACGCTCCAGATGCGCGTGCAGACGCTCGCGTCAGGGCGGTGCTATCCATCGTGCTTTGCACATCGGACCGCCGAAGTGTAATTCACATGTATGGTTTAATTGTTTGTTCTGTACTTTATGTATGTTACCATGTTCATTTTTCAAATGTACTTATGTTAGCATGCTGCAGCATGCCTGCGTCGATTCGTAGGCTGGTGGGCTTTACCATGCAGGACTGGGGTTTATTTCGCGACCCCAGCCAGAGCATCGTCGCGAAGGTGCGCGCGTTGATCAAACGTTGCGGTGCCATCGGCTTGACGGTTCCGAGCGAGAACACGCTGAAAGAGTTGGTGGCGTTGATGGCATGCGCCCATCTTCCAGACGCAAACCCTGGGCAGCTCTACGGGATCGTGACGGAGATGAAGGTGTGGGATTCGGCGGGAACGCCTATCGCAGACGCATCATATCGCACTGACTGCAGCCAATGCGATGCGGCGCGTCAGCGTTAGGGTTTCCCGACGAGTCGCCCTTTACAGGGTCAGTTCTTGGCGAGCCGCAGGGGCGCGACGGGGCAAGCGGCGACAGTGACTTGGAATTTTCCAGCAGATCCTCGGCAGCTCCCTCAGCACATCTTCGACGCGGCGTACGCCGATGCGGACCCGCCGACCGATGTGACGCGCGACCTCGCCAACGTGGCATCGCATCTACGAGGCTGCTGCCACCCCGTCATGCGCTGCAGCGCTGATTGTTCTGGATGTCTTGGGTGCTTCGGTGAGCTCGGTCCTTTAGGTCCACCTCGCATAGAGCATGATAGGTTTCATGCTACGCGTGCGCCGCTGAAGCGGCCTGCGGGTCTCTACGCCATCAAGGCTCGCGTGCCTCTCAGGCTGACCAACAAGGGCTTGCGGGCTGCCGCCCCACCGCATCAGCCGAGCACTGCCATTGTGCCATGGACGCCATCGGGGTCACCCTCCGTGCCGCCTGCAGCGCCAATGCAACCCATGGACGCGATGGCCGTGATGCAGCAAATGCTGGCAGCGTTTGCGCCACCGCCATCGCCGCCCAACGAGCTGCAGCTGCAGCTCTTCCCGCGCCGCCCTGCGGCGCCCACGGCGAGCCCCCCCGCGAGTCCCCCTGCGATTGGTGATTCGCCAGCTGGGCCAGCATTGTCAGCGGCGGCGCCAGATGCTGCTGCAGCAGCGCCAACGCCGCCAAACGAAGATGCTGCTGCAGCAGCAGACGGAGACGAGGATGCTGTGCTGCAGGCGATCGAGACCTCGGCTGCGGGCAGCGCGAAAGGCGAGCTGCCTCGCAAGGGCAAGGGCAAGGGCAAGGGCAAGAAGGGCAAGGGCAAGAGCGCGATCAAGGGCAAGAGCAAGACAGGCGCTGGCAAGGGCAAGACGGCGGCCAAGGGCACGGCCAAACCGAAGGCCAAGGGCAAAGGGAAGGCCAAAGCCAAGGCCAAGGTCAAGCCCAAGGGCAAGGCGGCAGCCAAACGGGGCCAAATGGCACTCGGGCGCAGCAAATGCCGCTACCTGCCGAATGGCTGCGGCACGTGCCGCGACCCGAACTTCACTGGCCGTCGCGGCAAGCCGTGAGCGCGCAACGGGCACTGTCGGCATATGGAGGTGAGGAGGAGGATTATGAGGGCGAGGAGGAGGATGGGTAGGATGATGAGGAGGATGAGCATGTGGAGGAGAAGGAATGAGGAGGATGGTGGGGATTAGTGCGAGGTTGGATGGAACGCTGGCCGATGATATGAACGGTAGTGGCGATGGTCTTGCCTGGCGGTCGCGCGGCTCGCACGGACGACGAGGAGGATGAAAGTCAAATATGTTGACGGGTTCTCTTGGATGCGGGCGCTGCAGCGCTGGCGCCTTTGTGGTTAACGTTTACATCGCCATCATGATCACGATGCAGCGCTGCAGCGCTCGCTTTCCTGGATGGTGGCGTAGATATTGCGCGCTGTTGTGTTCCGATGCAGCGCTGCAGCGCCTGTCAGACTTGTGGTGCCGTTGTAGCGTTTGCGCGTTTGTGAGTGTGCAGTTGCAGCCGCGGTGTCCATGTATTGCGTGACGTGCTCGTCTTGAGTGCCAGTCGTTCCTCGTCGATACGCGCTGCAGCGCCATCATTCGTGATGTCGAGCGTTGTCTCCCGCATGGTTGTTGCCAAGTCACGCGCTGCAGCGCTGTGATTCGCTCATGTTGCGCGTTGCCGATGGCATGCCCCCCTCCCCCTCCTCCTCCTCCTCCCCACTTGGCTCGCGCGTCGCAGTCGCCATCGTTCGCTGCAGCGGGTGCTGGCAACGGACCTCCTCCGCCTCCTCACTGGGCTCGCAATGGCGGCGCGCCGCTGCGACAAGCCGTTCGAAGCGCAAGCGCGCGCCGACCGCCGCGACGAGTTGCGCGAGGCCCGCGCGAGAGCGACGGCGACTGCTACAGCAGAGGTGAAGGAGGCGCGGAAGAACGCCAGGAAAGCGGAGAAGCAGGTGCAGATCCGCACCGCGGAGCTGCAGGTGGACGAGGAGGCGGATGAGAAGGAGGACGGTGGGGTTCATGAGTGTGGCAGGCTACTCCCCCGCTGCAGCGGGGGAGAAGGACGACAGGGGGGATGATCAGGAGGAGGTGGGAGGCGATGATGTGGGAGGATGAGGAGTATGAGTAGCAGGGTCGGGGTCAGGTGGGCATCGCCGCTTCGGACGTGGCCAACCAGAAACTCAACGAGGCGTTGACCTCGCTGCGGAACGCCAAGAAGATGAAGGTGACCTGAGTGAGGTCGGCCTCGGCGACCGCCTGCTGAAGCATGCTGGTTCGATTGATTGGTAAAGGCTGGAGGGAACGTGGTTGAGCGTGTTGTTTGAGTTGCGCTGCAGCGCTTCTCCGTGGACCACGGCTGAAAGTTTGCGCGCGGATCATGATGTGTTAATGTGTTGCGCTGCAGCGCAGTTTCGCTTGCAGTTTCTCGTTGGATGGTGATGTGGCGGATGATGAGGGCGAGTGATATTGATGCTGTTGACGATGAAGGTGATGGTGACGGGGGGGATGAAGGGACGGGAGACGGATGATGAGGAGGATGGGTAGGTTGAGGAGGAGGATGGGGAGGATGAGGGGGCGCATGAGGCGGAGGAGGAGGAGGAGGAGGAGGAGGAAGAGGAGGAGGAGGAGGTATAGGAGGGGGAGGAAGAGGAGGAAGACGAGGGGGATGGCGAGCAGGATGGAGGAGGAGGAGGACGTTCGCGCTGCAGCGCGTCAGATTGTCATCATTGGACGTTAGCGGCGCTGTAGCGCCATGTGCTCCAGACTGTTGCTTGGCAGTTAGCGCTGCAGCGCGCATTTGGTTGCTCTCCACGCGGTGCAGCCTCATTTCCATCCGTAGTCGCCGGGGCCCCTAGCGGAGGGGCCCCTCCGCGCGCGCGCAGCGACGGAGGCAAGCTTGCCTCGGGAACGCGCGCGATGGCGGCAGAGGACGACCGCCCAGCGAAGCTGCGGCGGCTGTCCCGCCTTCGCGCGGAACTGCCATTCATGCATTGTAATGCGATGGCGCAATTCCTGGCGTCCGTTAAGCGAGACGGAACCCCCGAATTGGGATCCCGACGCCAGGATATCAGAGACGCTCGGGAGCTCATGGTCAGTGAGAACGCGCCGTACGGCAAGCTCCACCAGAACATGGTAGTCGGGCAGCACACGGTGGAGATCTGCAGTCCAGCAGCAATGCTGTGGTATTGCAGCGCCCTCCCCGCGATGCAGCCTCTGTGGCAGCGGGCGCTGGAGCTGCCACGCCCGTGGCACATCATCATTTACGGCGATGAAATAGGCGCTGGCAACGCGCTGGCGCACGTGCAGAACCGCAAGTCGTGGGGCATCTACTGGGCGATCGCGGAATTCGGCCCGCAGGCGCTTTCGTCGGAGGACTTTCGCGATAGCGTTGCTGCAGCAACGATATATGCGGGGGGGGAGGGGGGTAGAGAGAGAGATAGAGAGAGAGAGAGAGAGAGAGAGAGAGAGAGAGAGAGAGAGAGAGACAGAGAGAGAGAGAGAGAGAGAGGCGCTGCAGCGCCAGTTGTGCTGCGATTTGTTCGCAGGATGCGTGGTTCCAGCTCGCGACGATGCGGGCCAAGACCGCGAGCGACATCCAGCCGCACGGACTGACGATGCTACTGGACGCAATCCTCGCGCAGTTCTGGCCTGATCAGGGGCGCAACTTCAGCGCAGGCATCAGCTTGCGGCTGCGCCCCGACGGCGCGACGGAGCTCATCCAGATGGACCTCGGAATGTACATTCAGCCGCTGCAGCGGTCGCCGCATAGCACCCAAGATTAGTTAGCATACATGTGCACATGTATATAACCATTACGCCTTCTTGCGTCGCTGCAGCGGCTCTGTCGGATCGCGGACGAGGATGCAATACACCGCTTGATCGGAATGAAAGGTTCGTCAGGAATCAAACCATGTTCTATGTGCCGCAACGTGTTCTTGAAGGGCGAAGTTCGGGATATAGTTGCTCCTGATGCGACGGGTGTCGCTGTTCACCACTCGGAACCAGATGCGTCGCGGCTGCAGCCGATGACGGCGCCGTTGCTCGATGCCATCTGCAACAGATTGATCGAAGGGGTCAACGTCATGAACAAGGGCGAGTTCCAGGAGTTGGAGCGCCGACTTGGCTGGAACTGGGACCCCCATTTGCCTGAGCGGGTTCGGGAACTCAAGCCGCTCGAGACAGTCATGTTTGATTGGATGCATTGTATTTTCGTCAACGGTACATATAACATTCTGGTGTTCCAAATGTTTCGAAGGTTGAAGGGTTACTGGGCGCGCGCAGACGCATATTTCCAGGCATGGTCGTTTCCAGGGTGCCACTCCATCTCCCCCGACACGTGCGCGATCTTCGGCGAGAAGCGCGCGAGGTCCCACGTTGACAGCAAGCATTTCAAGTGTACCGCCAGCGAGGGGCTCACAACCATGCAAGTATCATTGCATGCTTCGCGCCCCCGCCAGACCAATAATACATGCGCTGCAGCGCACGTGAATTGCTGTAGGATATGTACTGCACCCCTCTTGTTCGGACATGCGTTCGCGCGGGCGGATTGACGTGTTTCTTCAGGGAGGTGGCTAGCGACGCTGCAGCGCCTGCAGTCCGATCTGCTTGCGCAGTGTTCGAGGCGCACGCGATCGTTGTGGAAGAAATCCTACGAGTATCCAGGCGTCAGGCAGACGCGGATAAGCTGCAGGCTGCGGTTAACATGTTTTTGCTGTCATACAGCAGCGTCTTTGGCAAGGAAACGATGTCGCAGAAGTTCCATTACCTGCACCACTTCGCCAACTACGTGAGGCGTTGGGGCCACGTGGCGCTGCCGTCGTGCTGGGTTTTGGAGCGCAAGCACAAGACCAGCAAGCGCTTTGCGAACGCTCTTCAGGCGGGGGCTGCAGCCTCCAGCGGCTGGGACGCCAATGTCCTGAAGAGCGTCACCGAGCGGCACCTGTGGCAGCTCATGGATGGCGGCACCTTTAAGGTTAACTGCCTGGTTAACGCCACCAGGCCGTCCAAGGCCATCTCGCGCGAACTGCTGCAGCAGTTCGGGCCTGCGGACTTTGTTACGTCCGCTGCAGCGCGGTGCCGCTACCACGACGTCAAATACGGCGACGTCGTGCTGTTGGAGGACGGAGGAGGGGAACACATTGCGGCCGAGGTGTTGAAACACCTCTCCTTCACCAAGAACGGCCACTACTATGGCTTGAGCTTGGTCCTGCCCTACTTCTTCAAGGAGAAGCTGCACCCGCGCGCCTCCGCGCACGTGCTTGGCGGCGATGCCGACGCCTTTTGGGCGCACACGGCGAGCATCGCGTGCTCGCTCGCGTGGGCGCCGCGCGAGGGCGGCGGCATCCGAGCGGCGCGCCCGATATGGTCGCAGCCGCGGTGGTGCGCTTTAGCCTAAAACGTGGATTCCTTACTGGCGCTGCAGCGCACTTTTTTACATTGCTAAATGCTTCGGTGCTGCAGCACCTGAACGTTGCATGGTCGACGACTCCTCTTCTCCGCCTTGAAAACGTGGATTCCTTCTGCATAGCGCACCTTTTTCATTGACACTTCGGTGCTGCAGCACCTGAACAGTGCATGGTCGCCGATTCCTCTCCTCCGCCTCGTTCCTCCTCCTCCTCTTGCGCTGCAGCGCTAATGTCGTTGATCAGTGGTGCGGTCGTTCAAACTCCTCCTTCCCCGCATCCTCCCCCTTCTCCCCCTCCTCCTCCTGCTCCTACTGCTGCTCCTCCTCTTCATCTTGCTCCCCCTCCCCCTTCTCCTCTCCCCCCCCTCCTCTGACGAGGGGGGGAGGGTGGAGGAGGGGGAGGGGGAGGAGGAGGAGGAGGAGGAGGAGGAGGAGGAGGAGGAGGAGGAGGAGCATGAGGAGGAGGAAAACGACGAGATAGCTCAGAGCGAGAGGAGGATGGGGAGGAGGAGGGGGGGGGGGGGGGGGGAGGAGGATGAGGAGGAGGACGAGGGGGAGGAGGAGGAGGAGGAGGAGGAGGAGGAGGAGGAGGAGGAGGGAGGAGGAGGAGGCGGAGGAGGAGGAGAGAGAGAGGAGCTAGGAGGAGGAGAGGAGGAGGAGGAGGATGAGGAGGGGATGGGGGGAGGAGGAGGACGATGGAGGAGCGGAGGGTTAGGAGGACGAGGAGGAGGATGAGGAGGAGGAGGCGAGGGAGGAGTATATGATGAGGACGAGAGGAGGAGGGCGAGAGAGGAGGCGGAGGAGGAGGAGGAGGAGGAGGAGGAGGAGGAGGAGGAGGAGGAGGAGGAGGAGGAGGAGGAGGAGAGGGAGGAGGAGGAGGAGGAGGAGGATAGAAGGAGGGGGGAGGAGGAGACGCCGCCCGCGCGCGTGCGGCTTACGGGCCGCGCGGGGAGCGCGCCCTCCCTTTTCCCTTTGCTTCGCGGCTCGGGATCGCCACCGAAAAACATATCAAGACATGTTTTTCGATGGCGACCCCGAGCCATGGGGCAGTCTCCTCTCGGAGGACCCCTCGGGGATGTCGGGGATCCTCCTCGACATCCCCGAGGGGTGGGACGGGCTCGGCAGCCATCGGCCCGTCGCACGTCGTCGTCCCCCAACCCTCTGGGTTGTGGACGACGGCTACGTGCGGTGGGCCGCTCTGGCTGCCGAGCGGCGCGCGGGGCCCCCCCCGCCGCCCGCGCCAGCGGCAATGCCGCTGGAGATGGCGGCGCAGAGCGCGGCGCAGGCGAACTTCGCCTGCGCCGCGCTCAGCCGCGCCAGGCTGCCGCTCGACGCGGCGGCCCTGCAGGGCCGCCGCGTCGAGCGGCCGTCTTGGGCTGAGGCGCGCCCGTCGCCGCCTCCGCCGCCGCCTCCCCCTTTCCTCCTCCTCCTCATCCTCCTCCCCGTCCTCCTCCTACTCCTCCTCCTCCTCGACATCTCCTCCTCCTTCTCCTCCTCCTCATCCTCCTTCTCCTCCTCCTCCTCTCTCCCCCTCCTCTTCCTCCTCCTCCTCCTCCTCCTCTTCCTCCTCCTTCTCCTTCTCAGAGTCCGCTAACCACTTAGTAAGTCCGCTAACCACTTAGTAAGTAAGCTAGCTAGCGGACTTACTATGTGGTTACTAAGTGGTTAGTAAGTGGTTACTGGGTGGTTACTAAGTGGCAGCTAAGTGGTTACTAAGTGGTTAGCAAGTGGTAGCTAGAGTGGGGACTTAGCGAGCTAACCTCTACTAGAGACTTAGCAAGGTTAGCCTCCAGCTATAAGTGGTTAGTATCTCCTACTAACCAGTTGTAGCTGGTTATACAACTTACATCCGACTTACAACACTTATAACCTACTTACAACTCACTTGTACGTACATACTAAATCCTCTAACCCCTTAGTATCCGCGCTAACCACCTAGCAGCCGCCGCGGCCATCCAAGTAGTCCGCGAGACTATGGAAGCAGCATCATCGCCTCAGACGCCGGTGGCCGCGGCCACGAGAGCAGCAGAAGATCCCTGGTTGCGCGGCTGGGCCGACAGCAGTGCCAAGGGGGATCGCCAGGAGGACCAGTGGAACTGGTCCGAGGCGGCCGGCTGGCGCCGGGGAGGCGCCGACCAGCAGCAGGGGGGCGATCAGGGCGACAGCACGAACCAGGCCTGGGAGCACTGGACCGGCAGCAGTAGGGGCCATTTTGGCCCTAGCGCCGGCGACCGGTGGGGCTGGGGCGCTGGCGGTGGCAAGGGCGACTACTCAGATCCACCGCCATGGCCCGGCTTCGGGCACTACCGGCAGTGGAGCCGTGCTATCCGCAGATGGAATCAGAACACCGACGTGGCGATATGGCGCAGGGCTGAAAAAATTGTTCAAGCTCTTTGACTGGAACCTCCAGGCCAAATTCGAGGATATCCCCGAGAGTACGCTCAACAGCGCCTCGTGGCTGGAGGTCATCCTGCGCCGCATGGACACCATGGCCGGTGAGCGAGAGGGCGACGACCTGCGGCGTGCCGGGCGCAGGGCCTTGTACGAAGCCTCGGGAGACGCTGGTCCAGTATGTGATCCGCCGCGAGGCGCAACTGACCGAGGCAGAGGGGCACGACATGTGGTTCAGCCCCAAGTTGAAGGGGTTG
This sequence comes from Prorocentrum cordatum, assembly GCA_963575745.1. Classification (NCBI taxonomy): domain Eukaryota; class Dinophyceae; order Prorocentrales; family Prorocentraceae; genus Prorocentrum; species Prorocentrum cordatum. Next base: position 111,770 of record CAUYUJ010016192.1, on the reverse strand, counting down.
CTTCTGGAAGAGGGCGCTGGATTGTCCGCTCAGGGTCAGCAGAATCTCAGAGATTTGACGCATGGACGCCTGGACTACGACAGTGTGTCCTGGGCCCTGAGGCAGATGGACGCCACTAGTTCTGAGAGGCTTCTTCCAGGTCGTTCCGCAGGCACGCTGCTAGCAGGTCCCGCGGCCGAAGAGCCCGGCGACGACGAGCGTGCCGCAGCAGTCAGTCAGCCTCCCTCCTCCACTCCCTCGCTCCCCGCGGGTAGGTTCGAAGGTGGCGAGGAGACAGGCGACGGCTCCACGGACCAGGAGGAAGTTGACGACGACTTCGAGGATGAAGCTGTCCTTCTCGAAGAGCTCGAGGATCTCGACCTCTACGAGGACCAGCTGGACGCCGCCCTAGAGGCCTTTGCGGCCCGTCCAGCTGGACGTTCCTGGAAGGAAAACAAGGACCTCAAGCGCGCGGCCAAGCGTGACCGAGAGTACTACGGAGGACGACGCCCAGCAGCCGGACCACGGGGAGCTGCTGACAAACCTAAGGCTGAGCGCCCGTCTGCACCGCCCAAGGGCGCAGGCCGAGGCGACAGCCGCCGAGGAGATCGGCCCAGGCGTCGACCAACACTCACTTTGGAGCAAAAGATGAAGGTGACCCGCTGCAGGACGCGCAACCATAAGGGTCACTGGAGCCGTGAATGCCCGAAGAACACCGGAGCGGATCGACGCATGGCCGCGTGTGCATTCAATGGCATGGCATCGGCCGACGAGGTGCCCAGCCCGGAGGCAGTGGAGATCTGGAGGACCGTCCATCGGGAGATCAAGGAGGATGACACCTTCCTCGTTTCGCTTCCATGCCAAGGGCTGGTAGACCCAGGGGCAGGGAGTGATCTTGTTGGCATCCAGGCTCTGAACCGAGAATCACAAGCACTGGCTGAGCACGGTCTCAGACATGTTGACGTTCCAGTGGAGCATAGACGACATGTCGCCGCCCACGGCGTTGGTGGGCCGGCCAAGGTAGTGGCCAGCATTCTCTTTCCACTGTGTCTTTTCGGAGTTCTCGGAATAATCGAGACAGCAGTGCTGGCCGATGATGTTCCGCACATCATCAGCGTCAATCTTCTAGACTTCTTGGGCTGCGTTTTGGATCTACCCGAGAATGCGCTGGCGTCCAGTAGGCTCGGAGAGACGACATTACGAAGCTAGGATCAGGCCACAGAATGGCCGACATTGTGCGGGCACTTCGGCCTGGGGCATCCGCGCCAGCCGGAGCGCTTCAGAGGCGGCCGTTCCTCTCAGCCAACTCGTTCGAATATTCTGGCGGCCCAGTGCAGCGCATGTCAGACACAGGTGTCGTAAGGCGCTACATCTATCTCATCATATCCTGTGTCTTCGGTTTGGGTATCGCCTTAAGAAGAACCCGGCCCCATAGAAGGGGCACCCGGAACTCCGATTTCAAGGCCCACCTCGAGGGCCCAGAGGCCCAGCATATCACAGATCTCGAGGACCCCGAAGACCTCCAGGGGGACGCTCACGAGGAGTACTTAGGGATAGCAGACACGGAGAGCGTCTTCGGTTTCGCAGGCCACTCCAGGGTATACCCGACGGAGTTCGAGAGCAATTGCGAGGACTTCTCGAGGGCAGAGCAGTACCAGTGTCAGTCACGGGCTCAGCAGGGCCTAGCAGAACCAGATCGGGGCTTAGTTGGGGACCATCACGCTAAGGTGATCCAGAGGGAGCTCGTCAAGACTGAAGCCGTAACTCGGACACCGCCGAGAAACAGGACGCTACCCCGTAGAAGCAGTCTTCCCCAATGGGTCACAGCTCTCGCCTCCGTAGCCTTTCTCGGCTCGAAGCCTTCAAGCATCGATAACCTTGAGAGTATCGGTTCTCTCTCCAGTCAAGATCAGAGACAGGACAATGCCTTCAGTCCTGGTGACGCTGATGTTTCTCAGCACTGCAGGCGTGGTCTACGGAGGACCGAAGAAGGCCCCACCCGATCTTCCGGCAAAAGAAGAGCGGGTTCGCCAGCTGCAGGAGCAGCTTCGCCGGTTTCAGCAGGAGTACGAGGAGCTGACCAACGGGATGGAGAACGAGACGGGAGCACATCAGCAAGGGACAGCAGCGGCCGCAGCCTCGAACCACTGGGTCGGCACCAGCAGCAGCAGCAGCTTGGGTGCAGCCGCAGCAGCAGCACCAGGAGCAGCCGCGGCGAACCCAGGAGGCGGCGGACGACCAGGCTGGTCTCAGCAGCATCCGCAGATACAGAAGCCCATGCCGAAAGCATCGGATATTCCCTACAAGCCGCCTCCTCAATGCGACCATCCTGCAGACCGGAGGCGGCCATATGGAAACCAGCATGGGCGAGGCTTCAAGTGCGGTCTATGCGGCTATCGCCTGGAATGGACGCCTCGGGGGCAGGAGGGTGGCGCTCCAGCCGCGCGACCCGAGTCGGCGGCTCAGGCAGCCCGTCGGGCCGCCGCCACAGCAGAGAGGACCATTCATATGATTCAGGAGAGAGAGGGTTTCGTCGACGGTGCGGCGACCCTCAAAGCTGTGAACGGGATCTCGGCGATGATGACCTCTCTCTCTCATCGTCTTCAGAATCTACCCGAGGGACTACAGCTACTGGCCAACATTCAGCCAGTCGTCGAGCAGATGCAGCAGCTGGTGGCGTCCAACCAAATTGGCAGCAACAGCCAGCTAGAAGAGGGGCTCAAGCAAGTGTGCCAATCGGTGGTCCACGCCCAGCGCATGCTAGGCGTTTTCGAGAACTTCGGAGAATCCATCGATTCGATTGCCGACCAGCTGACCGCGATGCAGCTCGAGACAACGTCGATGCATCAGGCAGTCGACCACATGCTGAATCTTTTAGTGCAGGTGGCATCTTCTGTCACGGCGATGGTGCACACGCTGAATCAGCACGCGATGGCCAGCTCCAGCAGCGGGAGCGGCTGGCAGAACGGGGATCCGTGGACTCCCACGGGTCCAGCCTGGACGGCACCACTGGAGCAGCCGCCGGCCAAATCGTCTCCTCGGGCGATGCCGCCTGCCAAGCCGTTCCCAACTCAGGCGACGGGGATCTGCTCGATCCCCGAGGGCTCAGAGGAGGAGGACACGACCTCCTCCACCACCACATCGGTCGGCGCGTGGGACTTGGTGTAGATCAGTCCCCGTGCCGCTGCCACCCTCGCCACAGGGCAAGGGATGCCGTGTCACGACGCATGAGCGTCACCGGCGCTTTTACCGCCGGCATTTGCAAAAAAAGACAAAGAGAGGAAGGCCCTCCAGAACGCCAAAGGGGCCTCTGGAGCTTCCCAGTAGGTTTCCCAGTCTTTCAGACCGGGTCGAAAGGCGATGGGGCCATTGCCACGGCTGGACGGGGCTCGAAAACCGTGGAGGACGGCCTTCTCGAGAGTTGGCTTGATGGCGATCAGTTTAACGACGATCATGAGTCGGCCTGGGGACTCAAGGTTCGGAGAGCTCTCGGCGGGCAACTTGAGACCCACGGGTGCCCATCCTCGGGAACGTTCATCGCGGAGCAGGCCACCAAGGCCAAGACCTCGTTCATGGAGGTCTTCTCTCCCCTCCGTATAGCCCCCGAAGTGGAGAAGAGAGGGGGGCGTTTGGGTTCGAATGCGAGCTTTGACAGGCCGATAGGATGGGACTCGGGGATCAAAGAACACGGTCGGCATCTCTGGCGAGAAATCGAGAAGAACGATCCCGAAACGATATGGCTTAGCACTGAATGCAAGGTCTTTTCCGCGATCAGCAGGATCAATCGAGATCGTCGCGATCCTCGAAGGTGGCACCAGCAAGTCCTCGAGGGTCTCAGAGATCTCACGTTGTGTATGGAAATTGCGAAATATCAACACTCGAGAGGCAGGTTTTTTATGTTTGAACATCCCCTGTGCGCCAGCTCGTGGCACACTGAGGTCGTCCAGCTGATATCCTCTCTCCCCTCCGTCAGACGACTAAGGGTCGATATGTGCGCTTTCGAGCTACGAGTGGACGACCGTGGCCTCAACAAGAAGCCCACCGGTTTGCTGACTAACCATCCTAGGATACTGTCTCTGCTGGATGGGAGGCTGTGCACAGGGGGCCATAGACACGCCATCCTCGAGGGAAGCCATCAGACCTCCAGGGCCGCCATTTACTCAAGTAAATTTGCGAGGGCTGCTGCGAGAGCCATCGTTGAGCACTGGAGCGGGTCCGACCAGAAAGTCAGGCCTACGTGGGCCCAGCTGGTCGACGAAAGCTTTCCTGCGGGGATGGTTCGAGAAGGCCTGGGAACCATCCCTGAGGAAGAGGAAGTCGGAGGAAGTGAAGCGAGCGACGGTGATGAGCCCGAGACCAGGCCCCAACAATCTTCCAAGAGTGCTGAGATCCCAGACGAAGAACCCAGCGAGGACGAAAAGAGATTCTTGTATAAGATTCACGTGAACATGGGGCACCCCGACTCACGCAAATTTTGTCGGGTGCTCAGGGCGGGAGGGGGTAAATCTCACTTAATCCGGTGGGTCCGCCACAAGTTTCAGTGCTCAGAGTGCGAGGAAAGTAGGCAGGGCACGCGCCGACGGGTTGCGCTGCCACGCACTTTTCGTTTCAACCACATAGTTGGTGTGGATCTCTTTCGCCTGGAGTTCATGGGTCAATCGGTTCCTTTTCTTAATGTGGTCGACCACGGGTCGAACCTTCAGGTCTGCACCCGCGTGGCGGACGCCAGAGCGGCCACAGTGTGGTCGGGGTTTGTGCAGTCCTGGATTGGACCCCTTGGGGCTCCCCACCTTCTCATCTCGGATGGAGGCTTCGAGTTTGGAGGTCGATTCGCCAGAGGACTCGAACGCTGGGGGGTCAAGCACCATGTGTGCGACGCTGATTCTCGGTGGCAAAATGGGAGAGTCGAGCGCCACGGGGGTCGGATAAAAGAGCGCGCGCGCGCCAAGAAAAATCGACTCGGGCCCCGGGGCCCCGGTGTCGCTGGAGGAGCTGGATACCCTCGTGTACGAGTTGACCGCCCACAAGAACAGGTTCTGGCGCAGAGGGGGCTTCTCCCCGTTGCAGTTGGTCTTTGGGGAAAATCCCAGGCTCCCACACGAGCTGCTCTCTGACGACGCCTCTGGTCTCCCGGGCTGGCAGGGCCTGACCCGCATTCCAGCCGAGCTGGACGAGGCTGGCGCTGAGTTCTGCCGTGCTCAGGAAATCAGGGCGGCCGCCAGAAGGCTCGCTATGGAAGCCACGGCCAGAGAAAAGATTAGCAAGGCTTCCCGCGCCAGGACCCCCAACCCCAGGAACTACACGCCTGGCCAGTGGGTGTACGTCTGGCGCCACATGGCGAGAGCCACGTCCCGGGCCGACAGCCTTGGAAGACGCCGAGATGGTTGGTGTGGTCCCGGGGTGGTGGTTCTGGCCGAGGGAGGAACCGTGTGGGTCGCCGTCCGGGCTAGACTTTGGAAATGCTCGGCAGAACAGATCCGCCTCGCCAGCCCAGAAGAATAATATGGTAGACAGCTTGCCCAATCCCCGCAATGGCAAGAACTGATGCGTCAGGCCCACACTCGGAGGGCCGCAGCCGTCGACGTCCAGAGAGAAGGACCTCCCCCCGAGGACGCTTGGGACGATGCCGTTCGGAGGGAGCTGGACTCGGGTCCTCAGCTCCCCGGGGCACCATGCCCTCCCTTTCGAGAGGAAGTCCCCGCTCCAGAGACGCGACGTGCCGACGGGGCGCCTGATACCTCCGATCCCGTTCCGACCCCCGGAGCGATCCTCCGACGCGGTCCCAGAGAGGCTCCGTCAGAGAATGGATCCATGGAGGCGCAGGCGGGATCAGAGGTGACGAGGGCTCCGCCAACTGGAGGGCCCGAGGAGAGCTCAGGCCGTTCGTCTCCCCACGGAGACAGCGCACCTGGGCAAGGAGTGAGGAGCGAAGAGGCTGAGCCTACCCACGCCCCTGTTCTTGTTCCTTCCGGGCCCCCCGACATCCCTCTTGAGGAGGGGCGGAACGCCGAGGGTCCCGCGGGAGATCCCCCGGAGCCGCGGCCGGAATCGCCTCCGGAACGCGCGCGAGGGCCCGTCACCCAGATTCCGAGACCGAGAAGGCTCACTCAGCCTCAGGATGTTCCCGCATGCATTTTGAGATCTCGCGGCGGCAGAGCCGTCAGCGAGCCTCCCGACAAAAAGGTGAGGATCGAGCCGCCCCCTGGTCTCTCGGAACCATCCACTCCTTGTCCTGTTGACCCCTCCTTCTCCTCGTCCTCTGCTGCCAGAGCTCCGGAGATTCTGGGCAGCGCCGAGCCGCGCCGGAGCGTGAGTGACATAGTCAAGGCTCTGGAAGCAGGACGTCGACCAGGCCGTTCGAGGTCCCCTCCCAGAGAGCCAGAGAGGAGAGAGGACCAGGAGGAAGAGGATTTCTTTTTGGTTCCGGTCGGCGAAGTCGGGCCCAGTCTCCAGGCCAGGACCAGGGAGCAGCTTGGAGAAACGTACGCCGCCAGTAGAGGAGGTGAGGTCTCTTTTAAAAACCTCACCCCGGCCGAGCGGGCCAAGTTCCAGGCGTCAGACGATAAGGGGTGGAAGTCCATGGTTGAGTCAGGGGCTGCGGAGGTCCTGGGGCCGAAAAAGGCGGAAGTCGCGCGGAAGGAGTGTCCGGACCGGATCATCTCTAGCAGGATGGTCCGCAGGTGGAAGCCGGTGGAAGGCACGTTGAAAGAACCCGAAGCAAAGTCCCGCAGGCGTGTACACGGTCACAAGGACCCCGACGCCGGATCTCTGCAGGTGTATTCTCCGACGCCGCAAACATTGAGCATCGCCCTGTTTGTGCAGGTTCTCATGAACCTCGGCATGAGGGCCGATATCGCCGACGTGAAAAATGCCTTCTGCCAATCCGACAAGATGGTGAGGTCCCAGGGTGAGATCTTTGTTGAACCGTGTGATGGCGTCCACCTTCCGGCAGGCTCCATCATGCGCCTCAAAGTTAACGTGTGCGACCTCGACGATGCCCCAGTAGCATGGAGACGAACCGTTGTATCCTTTCTAGAACAACAAGGGTTCTCTAGGACTCTGCTCGAACCGCGCTGGTGGTGTCGCTATGGATCCAAAGGAGAGCTTCTAAATATGATCCTACTAGAGGTCGATGACTTCTTCATCGGGAGCCTTACGGAAGAGAGTCGGAAGTGGTTTCGAGAGCGCCTTGAATCAAGATTCCGTTTTGGAAAATACCGGGATTGTCATGCAGGGCCAGTAGACTACGTTGGTAGGCGGGTGACTATAGGCCCGAACCGGGCCAGTATTGATATGGAAAAATACATACTGGAAGAATTTCGGCCCATATCTCTCGCCAGAGGTAGGCTCACCGCCCGGGGCACTCCCTTGGAGGACAATGAGTTCAAGGCACTACGCTCTCTCGTTTTTAAGTTTAACTGGATAGGCCGAGGAGCTCGTCCAGAGGCCTCGGGACCGGCAAGCATTCTTGCTGGCCGTCTCAAGGCAGCCACTACCGGAGATGTCAGCCTGGCTAACAAGCTCGTTAAGCACCTCAGGGCTTCCGCCTCCCGTGGTATCATCGTGTGGAAGCTCAATCCACAACGCATGTCCTTCGCCTCGTTCTCAGATGCGGGGGGCATCGGGGGACCCAGCCTAGACGACGATCGAGGTCTCCCAGAAGATCCCACACAGGGTGTTTGCATGGCATTGGCCTGCGACAAGAGCATTGCCGAGAACCGATGTGTCAAGGCGTCATATCTTGGATGGCGCAGCTCCAAGCTGCGCCGCAAAGTACCATCCACTCTGGCTGGCGAGACACAAGCTCTGGCCGCAGCTATTGCTGAGGTGGAATACCTCCAGATACTGTATCGTGATGTGTTTTTTTCGAGATGTAACTATTCGAGACCAGCATAGATGTTCCGGCCCATTCACTACAGTACTACGTCGTGAGTGCCGTTTGGGCGCTCGGGAGGGCCAGATTCATATCGTGGACGCAAAATCTATATACGATACTATGCTCAAGGAGGGTGACGCCAGTGCGAAAGACCGCCGCACGGCGATCGGCTTAGCCACCATATGTGAAGCTCTGGAACAGGCGTCAGGACGTATCCGCTGGATACCCCACGGGAGAATGCCTGTAGGTGCGCTCACTAAAGACGACGTGACCAAGTGCAATGCCGCACTGTTTGATCTGATGACCAGCGGGAGGATAGCACTGGTGGACGAGGGGGCCGAGGTGGACAAGAGGCGGGAGGACCCAGGCCTCAAGAATAGATCCCAGGCGGCCTCCCGGAAGCTTCTGGACAGTCAGTTCATCAGCGTCGCGTGTTTCCAGGAGGATCGTCCCCATCCAGGTGCCGGAGTACGACCAGTCTTCGGTGGTGGTGGTGTGGTTGGTGGTCTTTCCTCCTCCTCTTCTTTTCCCTCCTGCACTCCTCCCTGTCTGTTTCAGCCGGCCAGTGTAAGCCTCTTCGATTTCAATTTTCAGTGATTGATCTTCGAGCCATTCGCCCGGAGACAGGCAAGGGGACCTTGACGAATTCAGGTGCTTTCTGTCCCAAGGACAGGTTGTCGGACACAGGTTCGACGATCAGAATTCTTACTGTTTCTAGAAACTGTTGAACCTACAAGAAAGTTTTGGGCATGTGAACGCCATCCAGACTTTAATCCTTAGGTTCAGCATTTGGAGAGTCCGACCGTTTCGCGTTCTGGCTCAAGGGAAAAACATCCCAGAGGGCGATCTGCTGCCACACCCTGGTGCCCCAGCTGGTCCAGCATCTCCGATGACGTTGCTGGGCGTGGCTGGAATGAGGCCGTCTTGGCCATAGTGGTCGTTGAGGTCGAGCCCGATGACGGGCGTACTGCGTGCGGGTGTAGAGTTGAGCGTCTTGTTGATCCACTTGAGCGTCTCGTTGGCCGTCTTGACCCACGGGGGAGTGTATTGTGCGTCCATCCCCGACCGCGGCGGTAGGCACGCTCGCCCCGCCGTAATCGTAGATCTCCTGCTCGGCCCTGGATGCACGCGGGGGGGCTCGGCAGCTCGGTGATGCACTGGACGCGGAAGCAGTTGCTGACCATGATGGCGACCCCTGCAGGGCTGTTGGCGAGCGGGCCACGATCATCGCCCCAGGTAAAAATGCGGTGCTTGTAAGTCTGGAGCTGGTCATCGGTGTTGCTGGTGTCGTGCTGGCGCCATCTCGTCGCTGGTAGCATGACGGCGTCCGCTGCGCTGAATTGCATCGACCCCCCCCCCAGGCTTCTTAACGGCGCCACCATCGAGCGTGGGTTGTACACAGCCCATATCATTGA